>JAOTQH010000011.1:612985-628955 GCA_025631255.1 Cornus kousa | reverse complement strand
AGTCCAAAGTTAGCCCACCCCATTCAGATGGGCTGGATCCGCCCTTGAATACAACCCCAAGGCGTTCAAATACCCAAGAAACCCCGCACGAAATCAAATCAAGGGGAAAAAGATTAAATTGAAGCGGAGAAAACCAAAATCGACCTAGACCAGAGATCTAGTCTGAGAAAAAAACAGATCCATCCATGTGATCCGAAAAATGAACCGAACATGAACAGATCTAGCCGAAAAAAACAAAAAAAGGCATAAAAAAAATCCACGGAGCACACTTATAAAAACACGCCGAGTTTATTGCAGTCATGGGAGGCGGCCTTCATCTCTCACTTTCATGGAAGGGAGTAGGGAGGCAAATTGAAGAAGACGAAACTGCATGTTGGAGAGAGAACGTTAGAGAGAGGTGGGAGAGAATGTTGGGGCGGCTGGAAGAAAGTTTTAAAGTCAAATTGGTGATAGTTTTCAAATTTGAACATAATAAACCTCATCAAATTTGGAAATTTGGTATGAACCTTAATTACATTTTAAGGTCCTATCATATGCATACTCTAAAGTCATAATTAGTCACGACTTGCACGCGAATATATGTAGATATTGATAGAACGTCACAATCACGTTCTCTTGAGATTTTTCTCTTGAGATTCAATCCATGAAATTGTCTCTTATAATATCTGTCACAATCCAATCGCACCGTATAAATATTATCCATTGTTGCACACTTTCCTGCCGATGCTCACGATGTTGGGAACATCAGATAATCTCAGTTATACCACCACATGCTACATAAACCGTATAGCAGCGCGCGCACACATATTTATACAACGAACCTCCCTCTCAATTCGGTCATGGCATACCATAATCCCTCCCACAATTTTACATAGATTGTAAATTCATCACCAATCCCTCACTTTTTCTCAAATGATAAAAGCTTGGACACTAAACAGATACATGAATTAAGAGTCATTTCTAGATGAGAGTTTCTATAAGGAGAGAATATGAGTTTGATGGTGAAGAGAAAATATTGGCAAAATAATGCAATAAAGATTAGGTTAGTATCCAACAGAAGCAAAATTGATAAACAGTTTTTTATCAACAAACCGTAGTTGGGCTGCCAACATAACAGAATAAACTTCATAGACAAAAGTTAACAGCCCATTGCCAAAGTAAAAGCTAAATAAACCATACATAGATAGCAACACTAGGTTTTACAAATTATAGAGAATTTATGTTGACCTTCTCATCCACTCATCATAATAACCTCTTAAATCACGCTTGTTTTATCAAAGGCAGAGTAAAACAGAAGCTACTGAACCTCTATATATTGTATATTGACAAGCTAAGCCAATATGCAATGCACATACTAGAAAGTAAATTAACAGAGCCAAGGATGACTTCCCTCTTTCACCAACATCCGTATTCTCGGTTGAACACCAAACACCGACTGCTGGATCAATTGTTGTTGACCTCATCTCTCACTGGAGGACTGAGATATAACGCTGATTCTGACCAGGCATATTTCCACCACCACCACCTTGCACATCCCCGCCAATGCGAGAAGGGTAGGCGGCGAACCTGAATTCCTGCTGCCTGAAGATGTTGTCACTGTAGGAGGCAGTAGTTATGTCAGAGCAAGAGGTGGTGGAAGCACCTTCTTTGCGGTTTTCTGGCTGACGAACTTCAGATTCTGACATGTTCGTTGTCAAAGGAACTTGACCTGCACCTGAGATGTCTTGTCCATTAGTCATGGCAGCTGGCTTGGATTCCTGGAGCTTCTTTGTGTTAAGAAAGCGTCCACCAGATCCTCTAGCCCTCTTCAACGCATGAAGATGCCGAGACTCATGGAGGTAAGGCTGAACAAATTTCCAACACAAAATTAATTAGAGAATGACGTTTTTTGGTGAAATAGCCACAACATCCCACTCCAACATGATAATAAGGTGAAAGGGGAAATGGGACTTAAAAAGGACACACCTTTCGACTCTTTGAGAGTTTGTTTTGAGCCTCAAGCTTGGCGCGGTATTGTCTTCGCCGAAGAATTGCATGGTACTGTTTTGCATTAACATACAAGAGTCCCTCATGTGCTTCCACAAGAGGGAGCGGTACTCGAGCAGGTGCCACACCCATCATTGAGGGATGATGAAACTGGTGACATTCAACGGTAAGTATCTCATTAGGCAATCAAGGACCATGATTGATGAGGTTTATAATACTTTATATAGCCGTGCAAGTCGTAGATAAATTCATACAACTAAATCAGAAAACCACTGGATTGTGAAGCCCACAGGCTAAAACCACAGATTGCATTTATGAAAAAATCTAGCAACCACTTCAAGTTCTTTTCCCTACCAAAAAATGCCAAAGAGAAATTGAGAATCATATCATATTGCATCTATGACTTAAACATTGGACTTCATAAAGCTAATGATGAGGAGGATAATAGTAAATAAAAGGAGGAGCTTTCCTACTACAGAAGAATCATTAGGATTTATTTTTTGATAAGTAAGAAGAATCATTAGGATTTGAAAAGCATAGAGGAATAAGAGCAAAGGAGATGCAAAGTAAAAAAGAATTAAAAAAAATTATAAAGTAACATACTACTACACTGATCTCTATCAACATTGAAGAATCTCCAAGGGCAGCATACTATTTGTTGCATGTTCACTTAAAAAACGGACTATACATGAATGCTAAGGAAGATGCTACTGGTTGAATAGAATTATCTAAAGCATAGGCCTTGATATATGCAAAAATGGCTCAATTTTGTAACTGACCAACCCTTCCATCCCCTCCCACCATGCCTGCCCCGCCAAAAAAACAAAAATATATATTATTATTAAAACAAGAAAACACGCACAAAGTTAAAGTCAGGGAATTCTAAACTGGGTCTTTATAACAGAATAACCTCTCCCCAACCCCAAAAGCCAGAACAGAACAAACTAAAATAAAACTCAACTCAATAAAGCCTTTTTTTCAACTGCTTGGGTCACAGTTAAGTAAAATTTATTTCTCCATTCCAATCTATCTAAGGCCATAGCCACAATTAAATCACATTTTTCATATTATTGCTTATTAATCTACCCACGTTAACTTTAATCTTTTCCTTTCCTCAGCATTATTCTCAATGTGAATCATGTCACTCTTCCTAACTGGCTCATTTATTTGTCTTCTTTGCACATGTCTTAACCATCTTAATCAATATTCTATCATTTATCTCTAATTGGTGCTACTTCAACCATCTTACGGATGTGTTCATTTCTTATTATATAATGTCTTGTCTTGCTACATTAAAATCTAATGTATTTCTGTCACTCACTCATGCAAATGTTGTTTCTTAACTACTCAACATTCTCTCATTAAGAACAGTTGGTCTAATTACTGTTTTATAGAATTTACCTTTCATTCTTAACAGCACATGTCGATCACGCAATATACTAGAAGCACTCCTCCCCCTCGTGCCTTCATTTTATAATGAAATTTATTTTTTATTTTACCTTCATTATGAATAGTTGAACCTAAATAACAGAAATGTTCACTTTTTGTACCTCTTGATCCTCAATTTTTATTGCTTATTATTGTATTTCTAGATTTACTAAAGTTACACTACATAAATGCATTTTTATTCCTACTTATCTTAAACTCCTTCAGTTCTAGACTTTTACTTTACTAAAGTTACACTACATACTAAAGTTACACTACATACATGAATTTACCTTTACTAAAGTTACACTACATACTAAAGTTACACTACAAACATGAATTTTACTTTACTAAAGTTACACTCCATACTTATCTTAAACTCCTTCAGTTCTAGACTTTCCCTCTAAAACTCCAATTAAGCACTTATTCCTTTAATTTTATCAATTAAAACAATATCATCAACAGATAACATACACCACAAAACCTCATCATGAATGTGCCTTGACTGTTCATCCATAACTAAGGCAAAAAGATATGGGTTAATGCTGACCCCTTGATGTAGACCTATTCAGTTTCCCGCAGTCGTTTTAAGTACAGTCACAAATCCACCTTACATGTCCTTTGTTATGTCAATAAGTCCCTCTGATGTCTTCTTTTCTTTTTTTTGATAAGTAATAATTGTATAAAAAGCGCTCAAAAGGGGAGCTCATCCCAAAGGAACAACAAAAGTCAAAAACCACTAAGCCTTCAAAGAGGCCAAAAAAAACGACAATGTCCTCAATAGATCTATAATCTCTTCCCAAAACCCAACAAAAAAGAGTGGAAACAATGGAGAATTTAAGAACAGAAATAGGTAACTCATTTCCCTCAAAATATCTCATGTTCCTCTCGAGCCAAATGCACCACCAAATACAACAAGGCGTAGCCCTCCAAGCTTCCCGAATGTGAACCCCCACAGAACAGCCTTTCCAAGCCTTAATCACTCCTCTAGAAGATCCAGGCATGACCCAAAGAAAACCAAACAGGCCAAAGGACAATGCAAAAGAAGATGATCCACTGTCGCTTTATCCCGAAGACACATGTAACACCGATTAACCACCACTTGATTCCTTCTTTTCAAATTATCCTAAGTCAAAATCTTTCCCAAAACAGAGGTCCAAGCAAAGGCCACCTTAAGAGGAGCCTTAGAACGCCAAACGGCCTTCCACGGGAAAGGACCTTCAAGCTCTTGAGTGAGACACCTGAAGAAGGACCGAACATCAAAGCGACCTTGAGCATTGGGAGCCCAAATCCAAACATCAGAATCTCCGACCATAACACCCTGACAATACAACACCTCCAGAAGACGGATGGCATCGTCAACTTCCCAGTCCTGAAACAGACGCCTGAATCAAACATCCCAAACCAATTTCCCACTATCA
Organism: Cornus kousa; assembly: GCA_025631255.1. Taxonomy (NCBI): domain Eukaryota; kingdom Viridiplantae; phylum Streptophyta; class Magnoliopsida; order Cornales; family Cornaceae; genus Cornus; species Cornus kousa. The sequence continues at coordinate 624,123 of JAOTQH010000011.1, read as the reverse complement.
AGATGATAACAGTTGATCACCCTGGCCTGCCTATCCGAAGCAATCTTGAACAATCGAGGGAAAGCGAGAGCAAGAGGGAGGTCTCCACACCAGACATCCTTCCAAAAACTAATCTGCCTGTCATCCCTGAGATGAAACCGAAGGTGATTGGAGAAATCAGCCCAGCCCTGTAAAATAAACTTCCAAACCCCCACGCCCCTAGGACCACGCACCTCAAGAGAGCACCACCCTCCTCTACCCCCCTCTGATGTCTTCTTTTCTAAAACCATCCATATTAAATTTCTAGGTACCGTATCAGAGACTTTCTCTAAATTAATAAAAATCATATGAAGATCCTTCTTCTTCTCTTCATATCTTTCATAGTATGACTCATTAATTTAATACGAGGATAATCAGTAGAACTTATATTTCTCATTTATTTTTATATATAGGTATTAAAATACTTTTATGTCAATCATTAGACATTCTCTTAGTCATTATTGTCTTATTAAATAATTTTGTTAACCAACATATGCCATCATCCCCTAAACACTTCCAAACCTCAATAAGAAGCCATCTGTACCTACAGTCCTTCCCGGTTTCATTTTCCTTAATACATTTTTTACCTCACACTCATTGATCATACAGAAAAAAGTGTTTATACGCCTAAACTTCTTATATGATTTTCATTTAAAAAATATTCAAAATAACTTCCTAACCAGGGAAATAATTTAAAAAAAAAAAAAAAAAAAAATCAAAGTAACTTTTTCAACTTTCTTTAATCAAAGTAACTTTTACTAAAGTAGATACATTTTATATGACTACTTTGGTAGGTAAAAAGAACAAAAACAAAATTAAAAAAAATTAAAATACAATATATATTATATATGTATGCCTTATGTAACAGTTTATATAATGAGGGTATACCGGTAAAAATTAATATAAAATCTCTTCTTCACTTCCTTCTAACTAAACAAATAAAAGGTGACACCTCATCTATCCTTTCTACTCAACCAAACAAAAAGTGAAGAAGACAACTTCCCTTTCCTAGGGATTCCTCATCCATCCCTCCCCTTCTCCCTTCCATCCATTTTTCCATCCTCATACAAACAGAGCATTAAAGCTAAACTTTTGGTGGTAAGGCACAAAAAAATTAACATTGTGGAATTATCTCACCTTAAAATATGCTCCCCATGAGTGAATACCCCTTTTAGCTTGGGCACCCTAAAATTCCTACCACTAAATCACAATAATAAAATAAAACTTACAACTTTTCCATCAATTTTTAGAGCAAAGATTTGGAAGGGCCATTGGAAAATAATATTACAGGAAAAAAGAAGAATGAATAGACAGCTGGAAAATATGAGATTTTTGCATTAAACTGTGCCCATTGCATAGAAGCAGAAACAACTAATATGAGCATTTTTGGTACAATATCGCTTTGAGTGAATGTAAGAAGGATGTATGGAGAAGTCTGAACCTTTAATTTGAATACCAGGGACATCAGAAGTAAGAGAATACTCATGATAGAAAATTATTGGAGAAAAAATAAAATAAAATAAAATAAAATTGAGATATGGGTATGAAAGGACATGACCAGTCAAGCCCTTAAAGGAAACTAAATCCTTGAAAATGACATTATGATCGCGCTACTACAATGTCTGCAGCACAAATGAGATTCTGCTAATATAAAACATTCTCAAAAATCGAAATCAAGGAAAATACATCCTTTTTTCGCACCCTTTCAGGAAGGATACACAAGAAGCATTCCTCAATACCAGCAATGCTCAATTACTTTAAATTTACAAATGATCCCAATTGTGATAAGCACATCTCATTCAACCACATCAACACATTTTGTCGTTTTTTCACAAACTATCCAGATGAGTAAAACCTAAGAAATTACCAGCTTGACCTCTTTGTCAACGGAAATCTAACAACACATTTATGTACATATACACACTAATTGAAGTTGATATAAACCAATATAGAGGCCAGTGATTAACGAACACAGTGCATGATCTAAATGTACCTGTTCTAATTTATTAAATCAGTCAGCATGGATGGCTTGCATAATGTCGCAATGCCTCTGCAAATATTGCATCTCATGCCCCATGTTGATCAGATCCACTAAATGAACATATATAAAGTATATTTCTTACATACAGTTTATTTCTATGATTCCCAAACAAAATAGCCCATTTGTGGTTTTTCCTTTGTTTTTCGTTCCTATTTAACATTGGAAAAGAAGAATATGGTCAAGAGAAAGGAAAAAAAAAGAAGAAGAAAGGATAAAGAAGAAATGCACGCAAAAAGCAACATTTCTGAAAACAGACAATGTTTGAAGCTAAAATAATATCAGAACAGAGTACTGATTAAAGACATTTCCTATTGTTTACCAGAATATTTAGTCATGTCTAACAGAACATGCAATACCATGGCCCAAGATGCAAGCTGCACGACTCACCAAAAGATGTCACCATATAATGAAGAAAATAAATAAATAAATAAACAATTGTCTCAGGGATTTTTTTTTTTTTTTTTTTTTTGGGATGGTAAAGCAAACACACACACACTTTTTTGCCCATGCCGGGGCTCGAACCCCTCCCCTCTTCTTTGAAGATGAGGAGGTTATACCATTGGGCTAAAAGCCCTTTGGTGTCTTAGGATTTCATCAATAAATAAATGCATATATAAATAAATAAATAACGTCTAACTGTTTTAACTAACAGCCACAGCTTGAATTACATCTCCTAGCTAGGGTGTTAATTTGTCTTGTTTCAGATGACTGAAAGGAATCATAATTTTCAAAACTTTTGGAGAATTATTAAAATGGAGATCAAATTCATTCAAATGACTTATGGCTATAACAATTTTTCCAAGATGCTGAATTAATTACCATAAATTGAGTGAGCAGGAATTCAAACAATTTTGTTTCTTCTTAAATTCAAAATAATATTAAGATATAAATTGGCAACAGGTGTCGAAAGTAACAATAATAATCAGGATTATGCACCATATGCACTCACCAAAGACTGTGAACCATAAGCAGATAGGAACCCACCACAGAATGGATCAGGATAAGAAATTGGAAAACGAGCCTGGAACAGGACATAATAACTTGCTTAATGCTATTTCAAATGGAAGGCACAAATCAACTCACAGTAATAGTTATAATCAACTTACAAAAGGTTGTCTGTGATCAGCTTGTGAAGAAGGCAAAACATAATCCTGAGTGCCCATTGATAAAGCAGGCTTACAAAGGCTGAATTCAGGATTCCCAATAGTCCCATTATTCCCTGGACAAGCAGAAGAAAGGGTAAAGCAAATACTAAGCCAGCCTACCAACGATGCAATTGAAGGGTAAGGGAGGGAGAGAGAGAGAGAGATTTAGGGAGGAAATCCCATATAGTTCTGTCAATATTGGTTTATACCACCTTGGTAACAGCACTGATGAATGTAAAGGCATAATGACTTAAATTCATGGCATGATTGTTCATGCTACAAATTGGGAGTGCAGCTCAAATGTCGCCCATAACACTGGAGCAGCTCCAAAATTGCTTTAGAATGCATCAACAAAGTGTTTGAAAATTTTATCATTTTTAATATTAGACGCCAAGACTCCTTCCTTTAACTGACAGATTTGGTTAAGGAAAGGAACAGACAACACAGCCACATTTCAACAATTAGTTTTTCACTGATCCATGGGTCATTTGCGAGCCGTGAAATATGCCTGTTTCATCTTCTAGTCTTTGACCAAATAGAACACAAAAAACTGGCCTCTTAAGTTTTTACATCAGCATATAAAAAATTTAGCCAAAAGGTGGCTTTAGTATCCTGTTGCTAACAGTCAAGGATTCATTTTAAAAGAAACTTAATTTATGTATTAGGTAAAATACAACACTGAGGTAAACTTAATTACTTCTTGTTGTTAAAACCCCCAATCTGGGTTACAAGACATATCATTCCAGATCCCATATGGTACAATAAACCCAACCCCCATTCAAAAGTCATTGCACTCGGCAGGATTTTTTATACTGAGAGCCTAAGACACCCGGTTCCATGCTAACCAGTGTAAACAGGTCCGTTGCCATCACTGCAAGGTTATTCACATCCATTTTAGGGCTGTCGCCTATCGGTAACATTCAAAATGGTCAACCTTCTAGAACAGCCATGAAATGGTGGTTCAACTCTCTACACTCTTTAGTCTCAAGAACAGATGCAGGGGCAGAGCCACTAAGGGCCCAATGAGGGCAGCCGCCTCCACTCAAAAAATATATATATATTTTTCATTTTGTATACATATCTTTTCATAATTCTAAAACCACCCTTTCATAAAATCATCAAAAACCTTAGATGCCCCCACTCTATTTTTCTTATTGTAGTCTTGTATACATATTTTTCATATATCTTAATCCAGCCCTTCTTATATTCATTATTTTGTTTTCATTATTTTGGTTTACAACTTTTATCTACTATTGTCCAAACTCTAGGGTCGCCTCCACTGAAGCAAATTTCTGGTTTCGTCACTGGATGCGATATTTCAGTTTTGAAGAATCGAAGTCATTCAATTCTTTGATCTGTTAAAATGAAAGTTGTCCACAATAATGCAAATACAGACATGATATTTGGCAGTTAATTAAGGTACAATTTTCTATGGTGGTAACAAAGCAAACTCCAAACTGAACCATCCTCTGAGAAATCTAAGTACTGGCAGTAGAAATTCATCCTACCAAATCAACCTCGAATCCCAACTCTCTACCTTTAATTAATCAAATCTGCTATTTAATATTAGAGTATAGAATGATTACCTGATTGCACTGACATCATGCTTTGTCCATATTGACCACTGTCTCCCACACTAACCACTTCAGGGTAAGATTGACCAGTTGATTGAGTTGAGGAGGAATCCTGGTCTTGTAATAGGAAGCCCAGTTGCTTGGAATTTTGACAATGTTGGTGTGGAGTTGCCATCTTCAAGCTTAACTTTTCCGATAGAGATGGATTTTGAATTTGTGATCCATTAGAAGTCCACCAAGACAGGCCACCTGCATCACGTGGGGCCTTTGAACGGGCAGAGCTGAGATTAGAATCTTTCTTAGACAGGTCCTGCATTTTTCTGTGCAATCAATGACTCTTCCAAATGATCTTTTAATTATGTTGTTGAACACTCTTGATCTTCAATATGCATAAGAAAGAGATTTTCACTTGTTTTTAGCTTGCTCTCGAGCACTCCAACAATAAATTAAGTGTTTGCTGCAACAATGTGATTAAAACTCAGGTAAAACAAAAGGCATTAAAATCAAGGCACCACCATTTAGAGGAAGGATGCGACTCTAGTATAGAAACTAACTTGATTCTCAGAATGAAGTATGGTTTAGTAACATTACAACGATACAATAGTACATAGAACAAAGATCATAGTTACACTTACAAAAGCTAACGTCAATTCCCAAACTAATAATGTATCTGTTTAACTCATTATCTCTCCATTCTTATGAATTTCACAATATCATCAAAACACAACAAATTATTTGACGGGTAGATCATAGATGTGTATCTTCCCATAAATATTATACCAAATATTCGAAAAATTAATAGCTAACATTTCCCACATGACATGATATGAGACAGACAATACCTTCTCTTATTATGATATTAAAATTCAAAACCCATATAAATAATATCAAATTACTAATCAGGAAAAACACATTTTACCTGTATCAATACACAGACTGATAAATTCTTGCAGAAACTAAAATATTGCAGAGTCTGCATCATTAATCAATGATTAAAGAAGAGGGGCTGATCTTCAGTGATGAACCCAAAAAAAAATGCATATGAAAATAACATGCCCACAATCTATCTTTTTTAAAATAAATAAGAGGAAAATCAAATACTAGCAGTTTCAACTGTCACTGAATAAGTACAAATCCCAACCCCGAGAATAAGGGGAAGGAGTACATAAAACAAAAACAGGCATATTACTCTGAGAATGGGGGTTAAAAGAATCAAATATGTACTGTTAAAAATGGATAGAACATTTTTTTACCAAAAAAACAAAAAGGATAGAGCATTACAGCCAAAAATAAACATAAAAAACATACTAATCAGAGAAAGTAACACCAGATCAGGAAGGAACTGGGTTGATCTCAGAAGTTTGAAACATGCAGACCCAAAAATTAAAAAATTAAAAAATTAAAACGAAAAAGATAAGAAGTCACTGTTACCCCAAACTCCAAACCCATCTCACCAATACCAGATTGGAAAACAATACCGATTACATTCCAGAAATCACAAACACAAAAGCAAAAATATTAACTGACCATCCAGAGAAATGGTAAATATTTATCAGACCCAGAAAAAGAATAAGAAAAGGCGAGAAAAAGAAGCAGATAGGGAGAGACCTTTGGAATTTGGTAGAGTGATGAAGTGTTGGGACGGACTTGGGCATGTCCCCTTTCTCCAAACCCCACGCTCTCTCTCTACTCAAACTATCTCTTTCTCTCTCTATCTTCTTGGCTTTGGTGCCAAGTCAATGCTTCTTCTCCCTTAAAACGACGGCTGATTCCCCACTCCTTCCACCGTTAACAAGATCCCTTCACCACCCCAATACTAAAAAACCACCACTACCACCACCTTTCTTTATTTTATATAAAAAAAAATTATTATTTTTTATTAATATATATGTGTATATGTGTGTGTGTATATATATTTATTGTTGTGTAGTGTGAGGTGGTGTTGGATTGATGTTCAGACTCTTTTTCTCTCTTAAATGCTCAGCCGCCCTTTATTTTCTCAGGCATCATAACTACTACGCGATTTTAGAGTGCGTGCGTGATGTGTAACAATACGATAACGCGGAGAAAATTAATGTATATCTTTGGGTATTTAATTTTTTATTATATGCCTTTTGTTTGCGAAAACTAAATGTTCGTGTATAAATGTCATTTTACTTTAGAAAAAATATATATATTATTTTATCATTATATTTTATTTTATTTTTAATAATATTAGATGTAAATTAAGTCAGTTAAATATCCGCAAATCTGATGCTATATGTGACACATACCGACTCCATTTAAACTTAATTAAATATCATCATTCGCCCTTTTTGCACAATTAGACCGTATAAGAGACAATTTTTTAAACTAGGCGAAATGAAATCGTCCACACATAATTTTATTGGTGCCTCACCCCCGCTCAAACTCACCTGCCCACAAACGTTGATGCTTCCTAAAGACCTTTTTTCTTTTTTAGAAAAGAATAAAGTGCATTACACCCCCCTGAACTATTAAGGTATGTACAAGAAATTCCCCTGAACTATACAAGTCACAACAAAAAACCTTGAATTATTGGGGTATGTGCAAGAAACCGCCCCTGAACTATAAAAGTTGCAAAAAAATCCCTGAACTATTGAGATATGTGCAAGAAACCCTCCTGAATTATATATTGATTGACTAAAAGGGATGATGAAGCCGAGGAATTTGTTGCTGGGATCGGTGGGTCCATTCCAAGCTCACCCGCCCATTCCGCCTTCTCTATAACTGAGCACACAATCATCCGTATTTCGAACACACAGTCATTTACAGTTCACCGCCGAGCCCCCTTAGCTCGCCATCCCCTCCACAGTTCACGGCTGAGTCAACCAAGCTCTCATCACAGCAAAGTCCTCCGCGCACAAGCCGCCATCATTCGAGACCTAGCCATCCCGCCGACCTCGGATTTCTTTGGTCTCTTCTCTCTCTCTCTAGCTCTCTGTTTTGGGTTGTGTTGGGTGAAAAACATCTTTTGGCAGGAAAAAAAAAATGTAAAAATTAAGTGTATAAGTTAAAACGACGCAGTGTGTTATAAGGGTAAACTGGTCTTTCAAATTTTTCGGTGTCGGAAGCTGAAGTCATTGGGGTAAATTGCAACAAAATCATAGTTCAGGGGGGTTTTTTGTAATTCAGGGGGGTTTCTTGCAAATGACCAATAGTTCAAGAGAGTAAATTGCAACAAAATCATAGTTCAAGGGAGTTTTTTGTAGTTCAGGGAGTTTCTTGCAAATGACCAATAGTTCAAGGGGTTTAATGCACTTTATCCTTTAAATAATTTGTACCAAACATTATAAGCTTAAACTTAAACTTAACATTTCTTTTTTATAAAGGAAGAGGAAAAAGAAAAATAAAAGGATAGTATTGTGAAATAATGAAAATTAAACAAAATGAGGTTTTTTTTTTTTTTTCATAAACCAAATGAGTTTGGATAACAGAAGAAAGGAAACGAAACATTGATAAATAAAGTCTAAAAGAGAGAAAATGAGGGAGAGAGAACATTCTAATATTAATCACAACTATCTTTTTACGTCCTTTCTTCTTTTTTTTTCTTTTTTTTTTTCGGTAGTTAAAGATACTGTTCAAAAAGGTAATTTTTTTTTGGAAAGCACTGTCAAAAAGCTTGACAAACCCTACTGGCCCTCATTCCCCATCTTTTTCTTTCTTCCTTTGTTTGACATGCTCTCCCCCTTTCTCCTTTTCATTTTCTTCCAACACTATCCAAATGTACTCTCGAAGTGACAATAATAATGGTGGTTCTTTTAATAACATTAATTATTTTTCTTACCCACTAACAACCAAACTCTTTCCTTTCCTTTAATGGCTAGACGGCATTATTTACTTGAATTTGAAAAAATAAATAAATAATTATAAAAATTTAATGTTGCATATAGAAGAATATTTCAAATTTTATGCTGCACTTATAAAGTTATGCTCATGATAAGAAGGATTTTACTCAATGACCTAATTGGTACAACGTTTAATTTTTTAAAAAATTTGTCCGTGTTCGAATTCCTTTTCCTTAAAAATATTGATTGAATCATTGTTCAAATTTTAACAATTATAAATCAAATATTAAAAAGACAATTTTTTGTAACCCAAAGTCAAGCAACATAAAACAAAATTTCAAAATCAAAATGAAATACTTGAACTATTGTGATGTATGAGCTATTAGAGGGCACGAGCCCAATTGTACTATCTCACCTCCCTAAAATCAAAATGCAAAGGATCCGTTTTTAAATTTTTTTTGACAATACTAATAAACACGTTGAATTATCAATTTTACAAATACTGAACAACTTATAGATTTGTAAAACCCTGCAAATTCTCTCCTCTTTTCATTTCATTTGGGTTAGAAAAATACATGGAAAAAAGGAAAACAATCGCGAGCACCTCATATGCCTAACAACTTTGTTTTGTGGCGAAAATTAACTTTGCACAAAACATACAGATAAATATATTTTTGGAACCCGAAATAGGGGAAATGGGTCAAGTTATTGAATCAATCCCCTATAAGAAGGCCTGTAATCTGTGAATTATTCCTTTAAATAACATATGATACTAGAACGTAACTAAGCTCATAAAGTATTGAATCTACAAATAATAATAATAATAGTAGGGGATGCAAATTGCTAATATCCCTTATATATTTTATATTCATTGCTAAAAACAAATAAAAACACATTTTATATGGGTAGGCAATAGGTATTAGGCACCGGCTTATCTTAATATCTTACTTAATGTCAGTCTTATCCTTTAATCTTCAAGTGTTATTTTACTAATAAAGAATCATTCTCCAAGTACTAGTATTGTAAGTTTTGCACTTGACTTTTTCCTAATTCCACCCCTAATGATAAGGATAAGAAAGGACAATTGAGAAAAAAAAAAATAGGTTGATAATCATTTAACCAACATTATCCCAATTTAAAAAATTATATAGGTAAAACTTACCCATTCCATATGATATGATCTAATCCATTCTCAAAAAGAAGAAGGGAGTGGGGGGTTCTGGCTGGGCATAGGTAAAAAGTGTACGTGTATGAGTTATGTTTTTTTGTCAATAAAAAATATATAAAATATACAGCGTCTATTTAGTGATTGACAACCATTTACTTGTTGATCTTCAAAAAAAAAAAAAAAACCATTCACTTGTTGCTTCTAATAGTGTTGTATTATAGAGAAGTAAAAATAAAAAAAAAAAAACATATCTAGTAACATGCATTTGAATAGTATTAAAATGTTTTAAGAAAAAAGTCAAAATCAGAACTACCAATTTGATCATTTCAATTGTTTTCACACAATAGCAAAAGCAATCTATCTATGAACAATATAAATAATAATAAAAATTAAATAGCCTTAAAATTATATTTTTTAAATTAGTACGTTTTCATTTCATGTTTTTACTTTCAAAAATTCTGAAACAAATATACACTATCAAACACTGTTTTTGAATAGTATACTTCTGTTAAAAATAAAAATATAAAGCAATTGTGGTTCTCAAATAGATTTACAGTATACATAAAAATTATATTGACATCTTTGCAAATATTTCCCTATAAAGGTGATATTACCGTTTTGCCCTTAAAAGTTTTATATTATTTTAGTTTTTCTTTTAAAAAAAAATCTTGTACGGAGTAATTTAATTTTGATGACGCAAAAGGATATCGCATTTCAGCTACACATTCATTAACTGAACCAACTTTAAAGGAGGTCTGTGCACCTATATAATTATGGGTTGGTGAGTGTAATTTATTGTATATGCACCTAATTTATTGTTTATGCACATGATCTTCACAGTTATCAAATCATTTTTTTATTTTATTTTTTGTCATTAGTTATCAAATCAAATTAGAAAAATGAGACTTGTGGTCGTAGTGAAAGGATGAGCACTTAATCATTTAGTTTGGCATTAGGATTACAGAATTAATAAAACTAGGACTAGGCAATTTTTGGAACCATGCTGTTGTTTGTTTACGTTTGTTTCGAATCATTTAATTTAGGTAAAAAAAACCTCGTACGTTAATAATTAAGAAGGCTAGTGTTAAGATGAGATCATGAAATTAATCAATTGAATTTATAAAGCATGGAAATAATCAACTTAACTTAAGTAATTATATGGATAATCCGAATAAAATTACAGGTTAATCTGAAATTTAGTACTCCATAGATTCTTTAAGAAGGGACATGCAAAAAATTTAATAAAATATATATATAAAGCTTACGTTTTGAGCACTTCTGAAATTTCAACTAATAATTAAATGGATATTGTTGATGCGGAAATCCTCGCGACTCGGAACGACGGCGTTTTCCTGCAAAATAAGGGGACGTCACCTGGAATGGCAC
>JAOTQH010000011.1:564988-577964 GCA_025631255.1 Cornus kousa | reverse complement strand
CGAACAATTGGTTGTTCAATTAGATTTGATTTTTAAAAATATTATTTGAATTTGATACGCTGCCATTAAAGCAGGCCCTAATTTGAAGAGTAGATTGAAGTTATTATTTTGTATAAAAAAATTGACATTGAAAAAGGTAAGCAACTAGTTCACACTAAATAAATAAAAAAAATGGCGTGCGACAATTGCTCCTACTAGGTCTACATTAGGTCCGTGCCTTCCACGAGTTGTTTTCTTATGCAATTCATTGTACCTTTGCCACACATATTGAGCGAGGACAGGGTACCCATTATTATCATTTTGGAATATTCTTCACTCAACATCTTCTTTCTTTCTTTTTATTTTTTTACTCCATACTTTTTATTTTTATAATTTCACGTAGTTATTGTTGTTCCACCCAAAATTCAAACCCTAGTTTCTTCTTCCATGGTATTGAATATCATCTTACATTTTTGTGTGACTAAATAATTAGTGATGATTAACATACAAATATACAACAATCATATCTTTTGCAACAAATAACAGATCTCATAGTGAAGACATTTTAGCATATACTATCAAATTTAATAATGTGGGGGGTCGATTTGCACAAATTTTATGAAATAGTCGGGATAAGGTTTCAGATAACCTTTTCCCCGATGTCAAAAAAAAGTATTGAACTAAACACTTTTGAAATATCAATGCTTTACAACATTCACTACTAAGATATAGAACTCAGCATTTAAGCCATCACACTAATAAAATATATCACATTGATCACTTGAACCAAATGACGATACGTTGTGGCCACTATAATATCTGCATGAAGCGCATGTGACATATAAAATTTTTTAGTGATGAAAATACCCTTGTCGTACAGCCATTCAACAACTAACCAACCACTGATCAACGGCAGCCAACATGTTAAATTATTAATAATGGATTTCAATCTATGTTTGTATCTAAATTAATTATCATTCATTTCATGCTAATGCCACATTTATTTGGGGTTTTAACCTAATTCAAATTCGGGTACAACTTCTATTTATTTCATCTTGTGAAGTTGTGTTCGAATTTTGTTTCGACCTGAGTCGCGTTGCGATTTGATTTTGACTCGTTTTTCTCTTTTGAGTCATGGATTCAGTTCTAAAACTCTCTTGTACGTAGCTTAATTAGTATATAAGGGTATTTATGATTTGTAGTTTGTTATGAGAGAAGATTAATAGCTGTAGGAAAAAAAATTAAGACAAAGATAGAGTTTGGGATTGAAATTTGTAATATCATTTTTTATTTTTAATCGTATAGTGAAATCTTTCGTTAAATCTTCATTGTGAACATAGATTTTATGCCGAAACATAAATATTTATGTTCAATTTAACATAAAATTTATGTTAAATTGAACATAAATTTTGTTGTGGAATCCACCCCTAGTCAAACTAGTAAACCAATATTTCAAAGTAATATAAAAAACATTAATTAAGAAATATTGCAAATAAACTATAGGCAGCCCATTGCTTATTTCTATAGAAAAATTATTAATTACAGCATAAAAAAGTCATAGGTAATGTTATAAAAGTGTGGAGAGTGAGAAATGATATTCAGTCACGTCTGTTTCAGACCAATCATTTTATGTAATATAATTTTAAAAGTATTCGAATGTTGCCTCTTAGTAATTTTTATAAATAAGAGGAGTCTTGATTCCCCTGCTGTACAGAAATCCCAAATCAATGATGTTGACTTACCAAATATTTCTTTTTATAAAAACTAAACTCAAAAGTTTAATTTAATGAAATTAATTTCAATATATATATATATATAGTTGATGAGCCACATACCATATATCTATATTCTCGATTGTGGCTATGAATCCTCTTACTAAAATTCCAAATAATTGATGATGAAATCCGCGAGTATGGTTCGGCTTAGTTCTTTAATTCTTCACTCTTTTCTTCAAAAATAATTAATTAAGTTCCCCAAACTTGAATTAAGTTATTTTTGGGTGCAAAGTTGGGAATTTGATTGGGGAACTCAACTCAAATTTTTTGAAATTATTTACCGTATTCATTAAGCAAAAAGATTAAGAAGTTAATAAATGTAATCATTATAATTGGACCGAATAATTGGAAAGACGGTTATATGGTTATATGGTTTAAAGGATAAAGTATTTATCATGGGAGTCTTTAAGAAAAAAAATGTGATTGAACATTGGTTGGGCATACCACGTGGAAATATTCTCGTGATATTATACACTTTTTTAGAAGGGTCAATATGAAACATTTTGGTATTTTGAGGGCTTAGTTGCTGAAATTTATTTTTCGTGAATGAATGTTGCAAAAAGTTGATAGTTCAGAGGTTTTTCATCCAATTTGATGTATTTATATAATCAATCAAAGCATGAAAAATTAAAAGGATATATGTTAATAAATTCTTGGAAATTTTGACTGAAATTCATAGTTTAATTAGGTTTCATTTTTAAAGTGATATTTTATTAGGAATTGTTTATTAGACAAATCCCGAGCTTCAATATCTTATGGAGTGATTATTTTATTGGCTTTCATTATATCTTCGCATTTCTACTTTCCGTATTCCAGTAGAAAATTAGAGGACTTGCCCCACTACTCTCTAGCCCAATGTCTTTCCTAAATTTGTTAGGAGTGGTAGTTTTGTAGCTTTAGGACTATCCTATTTTTCGATCTATGGGTGTAATATTCAATGGTTTTATTTAAACTCAAGGTATTATTGTAATATTAAATATTTGTAAAAGTTATGTGGAGTTTTGGATATGACACGTGGTTGGTTGTTATTTATATATATATTTTTACACAAAAAGTATAAAATAATTATGGGAACTAAAAAATAATTAGTTCAAATTTTTTATGTAAATCTACCATGACACACCATATTTACAATACATATACATATATATAGACAACCATTAACGGAGATGTCCTTGGGTACTTACATGTGATATTCCGGTCAATGATTTTGGAAACTCTCAATTTGTCTTGATACACGAAAAATAAGGAGCTTTTAAGAAAAAAAATATAATTGTGAATTGGTTTAGGGTACCAGGTGATAAATATCTTTGGAGTATTATATACTTTCTTAGAAAGGTTAATATGAAACATTTTGGTATTTTGAGGGCTTAACTGCTGAAATTTATTTTTCCATTAATGAATGTTGCAAAAAGTTGATAGTTTAGAGGTTTCTCAAGCAATTTGATCTATATGTATATATGATCAATTAAAGCACAAAAAAACAAAATTATTACCAACGGGCTAGTAGCTTAGTAGTATCGGCCTCTTACTTTCTAAAAAAAGGTCAATGGTTCAAGTCTCATAAGAGACAGCCGTGTGTGAGTACCAACTAAGAAAAAACAAAATTAGTATTATGTATTGTAAAGTATTTTTTTTCCGACTTTTATTAGATTTTTGTATTCCTTCGTTTAGCTATTCCAACATAAATTTAGAGGGAGACTTGCCCCAATACTCTCCAGTCCAATGCCCTACCTAAATTCGTTAGGAGTGGTAGCTTAGTAGCTTTAGGACCCTCCTATTTTTCGATCGATGGGTGAAATATTCAATGATTTTTATTTAAACTTAGGGTATTATTGTAACTTCAGTCCAGCACCATTGCTTACGTTCGTGTACCCGTTGAACATCTCTATAGGTCGATCTGTTTAAATATTATTTTCTCCTTTATGGTCTTCCATTAAATTTCAACAAACTTTCAAAGAGCTCGTGAGAAAGTTAGCTCAGGATTGAGCAGCCACATACATTAGAAGAGCAGATGCTCCATTCAGCTATCATAATCATTTCATCAAATTAAATCACTCATTATAATATATATAAAACTGTATATATTTAGTAATTGAAAATTTGAAAAACCATTATTTAATTAATTCGTACTATAAACTCCAAGACAAAGGCATGGTATGGTCCCCTAGTGCTGCAGTGCACATGCAGATGAAGACCACTTTCAGATTTTTTTCTCCCCTGGTTTTTGATTTATAAAACGTTGATGGAATAAGTGGGGAACCTTATAGAGCCATACCCTCCTAACCTACCATACATTTATGTGTGTGTTTGTGTGTGTGTGTGTGTGTAGGCGCAACACACACAATTCAAAGCAATAATATATATATATATATCACTGAATAATCACACAATACACACACACACAGATGGGTAGAAACCCTTGTTGTTCAAAGGAAGCTGGCTTCAACAGAGGGGCATGGACTGCTGATGAAGACAAAATTCTCGAAGACTACGTCAAAATCCATGGTGAAGGCAAATGGAGAAACCTTTCCAAAAGAGCAGGTGATCAGCTATACACACACACACGCACGCACGCACACACACACTATATACGCAAATTATGCAATAACAAGATATATAGTGGAATTAATTTTCGAAAAGAATAGAAAGATATAGAGTGCAATTATTTTAAATAGTGGTATTCTATATGACTATATATGTATATATATGAGTGTAAAATTTGGAACAAATGTACTATATATAGTGTATGAATTGCATTAAAGAACTTGTGTTTTATTTATGGGTGATGCAGGTCTTAAGAGATGTGGGAAGAGTTGCAGACTTCGTTGGTTAAACTATCTAAGACCAGATATTAAGAGAGGAAACATTACTCGTGATGAAGAGGACCTCATAATCAGACTTCACAAGCTCCTAGGAAACAGGTGAATTATTTACTTTACAAAAATCCGACACCAAAATCTATATATATCTATTAATATTATTTAATCATTATGACGTGTTAAATCCCAAATATGCATCACTGTAATGATGTTTTGTAAGAACAATGATTTTCGGGCCAAATTCGACTTGAGTCCAATAAGATCAAATCTCATGTGGGACCTAGGCTCAACACATTTTGGTTGGAGAAGAGTTTTTCTTACAATTATATATATATATATATATATATATATATATGTTTATTTTGCAAGTAACTTAGTGAATGTCGTGATAAGTAATGAAAGTAACAATTGTGACATTATATGAAAAGTGGTATCAATCAAGTCTACATTCAACGATGGAATATTTGGTTGATGACGAATATGACAGCCTTATGTCTTGTTGTCGATTTTTTATTGATTAAATTGTGTGTGTGTGTGTTTTGTAGGTGGTCCCTAATAGCTGGGAGACTTCCCGGGCGAACAGACAATGAAATCAAGAACTATTGGAACACCAACATTGGCAAGAAGAAATCGAAAGCTGGTCACACAAATAATCATCAATCCAAACAAAACCCAAGTTCCCCAAACATTGGACAGCCAGTTTCTGACCTACCTGCTTCAGGATCACCTGCAATGGATGCCACGGAATCAAGGTGCATCAAAGGATCCATCAACGTCGGATTGGAAACGAATCAAGAACTTGATACTAAGCCAGTGGTTGCACCCTCCATGTTAGGGCTGGGACCGGAGTCGTTCATTTCCGGCCATCAAGAAAACCAATCTGATTTCATGATGGATCTTGAAATGGATGAGAAGTTGCTATCCGATTTTCTAAACACAGATTTTGGAACACTCTGTGACTTTGATCATGATGGGATAGGACAAGGTGATAGTAACATTAATAGTACAATTGAAACAAGCTGCTCCTCCTTGAATTCTGATCAAACACTTTTGTTCTCTGAAGAGAAGTTACATGACTCAAATCATCAGTGGATGACATGTCTTTCAAATCCTGAGATAGACTGGTTTCAAGATCAATAGAAGAGAGAGAGAGAGAGAGAGAGAGAGTTTTTAGGTAGCTTTAGATGGTCATTGAAATTTAATTTAGTTTTGTCAAGTGTACTGTACGGTGTAGTGTTTTATAAAGTCCAGTACGTGAGAATAAGATTCATGTAGAGATAGTTGGGTCAAATTAATTTGAGTTGAGTTGTATGATCCTCTTGTATATTATCCTTCTGTATATAAATAATTTTGGAAAAATCATATATATATGTGTGTGTGTGTGGACTTTTTGGCCTTATGACTGAATCATAGTTGGCACATTTCACAAAATGCAACTACGTGAATTTTTTTTTAATTCATAAACTTTTACTGTGTGATGTTTCGTAATATTGTTTGAAAAGTGAAATTGTTGTATAAACGCGTTTTGAAATATCGAACAAAGAAAGTCGGTTAATTTTTCTATGGCTATATGGGTGACCTAATGTGTGGACAATTATACCTATTTCTCTTGGGGTTGTCGTGCATGCAGTTTCGCTGACAAAAAAATAACCGGTGCTTTTTAATATTATTCCTAGTATGATACCAAAATCTTTCTTGTTTTGATTTGATTTTTATTCGATCTCGCTTTTGTATTTTTGATGATACTGGGAACAGATTTCACATGATGGTTATTGGTTGATCAATTTTAACTAGTTGATATGACAGCACAACTATAAAAAGTTTATATTTATTATTTTTTTATTTTCATAAAAATAAAAAAATATGGCTGTTGGGTTGAGAGTGGTTGGTGAACCTACTTGTGTTATTCTTCCATCAGCATTTTGACCGCCGATCTACGGGGCCCTACGGCCCACGAAAACTAGGTTTTAGGCCAGGACCGTGGACCAACTCCTTACTTGGGATGGGCGACCCAGCTGAGAATAAACCCGGAAAGCCCAACCATATGGCGGGAAACCAGACTCCGACCGTCCTCACTTTTACAAGCCCATGTTGTTGCAGTAGTATTTTAGGTGAAGTGCTAATAGAGGTGGATATAAGGTGAAAATCAAATAAAATATAGAATTTGATAATAACAGATGTGCACACTACATTGAAAATTAGTGGTGCATTATGTAAAAGTAAAGCAACCCACTTATTTAATTAGTGTGCGCTTAGCAGGATTACATTGTCTCAAATCATTTAATAATTTCTCATTTTACTTATTTAAGAGGATCATGAATTACTTGGGGACTATATGGGACCACCAATTCTATTGGGTTCAAACATTTTCAAAAATTACAAATTAATCATTTTCTTCTCTTTTTCCTATTTATCCGCGAAGGAAGATAAAAGTTCATATGTTTTTTTATAGATTATGGGTTGGTGGTCTCTAATGAGCCAATGCCTCCATAGGAACGGCAAAGCCTACCCAGGAATTGCAATGGCCAACTTGAGGCATTAAAAGAGGACAATGACAGTGTGTGTAATACATACAAGATAACTGTGTGCTCTATAACTCTAATAAAGTTATTATTATTTTTATTATTTTATTTTTCAAAATCGTACTCTAATAATTAAAGTGAGTGTCCTACATCCCTAACTTTTGCCAGTGGCTTGTAATTTCGTCGTATCATGAGCCAAAAATCAAAACACTTTTTCGATGTTGTCTTATATAAATAATTGTTCAGATATGTAATGCATATATATATATGTACACAAATTCGGGTTAAAATTGAATTAAATTCAAGTTAAGCTACATATTGGGTGTGGATTATTTGAGACCACCCAATCTAAATTAAATTTTAATTGATATTGACATCCATGATAACTTTGATGGGTTTCCTTTTAAAATTTGAGGGCTGCATATAGTATATTATATCTCAAACTCAACTTCAATCCCATGAAAGTAAGCATTATTTGCTTGCAGCAGTGGGACAAGCTGGCTACATGAGTGCATTTCCATCCCCACATCCTACCGCCCACACACACACACACACACAAAACTAAATGGATGCAGTGGTTCAAGTAAATGCATCATGAACAAAACCTACTTCTCATTCAATACAAACAAAACTTGTACTATTTCACATGGTTCAGGTGACTGGGCATTTACTTGCTATTACTTTAGCTTCTATGTTCACACAGTAATACTGTATGAATGTGAACAAAGTTCTTATTTCTTACCCATTGTCTCTTAGACTGTCTGTGTTGGAATAATGAGGCTATAGTGTAGTGTCTCTCATCCATCCTAAACTTTAATTAGTTATATATATACATACATACATATATATATATATATATATATATATATATATTCTTCCAATAATGCTGTCCATCTGGAAAAAGGTGTTGAAGGATAACACAAACTAAATGTACGTACGTACCACGTACCATGATTAAGATCGATCTGGTGAACCTAATAGTAATCATTATTATTTAATTTGATAGTCTAATCTGAAATAATGATCACGTTATGCCATTCAATGTAGCTATTGATGCCTATGTCTGCAAGAAACACTTTATTGCATGTGTGTGAAGACTTTGCAATTGAGATGCTTTTCATTTTCTAATCAACAGCAAGATAATAATACAATCTTGAGACACACATATATAACACATGTTTTTAGAAGTCCATGGTTAATTTGAAGGAAGGCTAAAAAATTCCAAATATAACCCATTTCACTCACTATTAGTCTCCTCATTTTATGCACTTGGTGATTTACCAAATACATTTAATTTTTTAATTATCTTCTTGCATTTTTACTTTCCTAAAATTCTACTACAAAGAGAAGTATTCTAATTTATTTTAAAATTTTATTTTTTTTAGTACTAACTTGTCTTGTGCAAGCAAAAATTTATGAGTTGATCCCCGATAGTCTGCTTATACACTAGTGCCATTATTACAACATTTCTTTTTCAATGTCTTCACCATTTAAATCTAGACCTAAGTCACACAAAGCGGGAGCGGGAGCGAATTTGAAAACACGAGCACAAAAACCTCAAAATTAAGTCATAAAGAGTGGAAACCGCAGGAAGAGCGCGCAAAGTGTGAGAGCCAGAACGCGCTCGAAGCATCAAAGCGACACTATTGTGGACTTAGATCTAGACGTACACCAACTCTACTTTCTGTGTGCGTATAATGTGTGCATGCATTTAAAACTGAACACTCACTCGTTTGATATTATTGATTATCAAATTGTTGTTGGACATAGTTATAATATGCTTGAATTTCGTGGGTTGGACCATATCTCCTTCTGAGAGACCATTGAAGCCAAGCTGGCTATGACCCTTTACAGTAGTAGCTTTCGATTCTGATTTTGCATTCATACTTGCCATGAATGCACAACAGAGTAGACTGGTATACATTGAAGTACTTTGCTCAAATTTATGAATGAATTCAAGAAGTTAAACAGTACTATATTATCCTGATTGTGTACTACACTACTATTATTACTGTTTCTGGCCAAACTGAACAACTTGAACAATCAGTAGTCTTTATTAAATCCTGATCGAACTAGTTGGCAGGTTCAGATAATTAAGTGTTTATGGTACGTTAGTTCATTTTTTGTTCTATCTCTGCTGAATATCATCTTATAACATCAAGAATATTTGTCTGCCTTCATTCAATGGTCGAAAAATGCAATTATAACAACTGTAGTACTCTCTAAACCAGCACACTGAAGCTTTTAATTCATCAGACAACCTACTATATATGAAATTTTATTTTATTGACAATCAACTTTTAAAGTTTTAAACCGTTAAGACAACATACAAGCAATGATTCCCTTTACGAAAGGAATCCCATCTGCTGAAACCCTAGCCGATCAGCCAGCTAGCTAAAA
Organism: Cornus kousa; assembly: GCA_025631255.1. NCBI lineage: Eukaryota > Viridiplantae > Streptophyta > Magnoliopsida > Cornales > Cornaceae > Cornus > Cornus kousa. The sequence goes on along the minus strand of JAOTQH010000011.1, from coordinate 568,466 downwards.
ACATGAAGAATGGTAGGAGCAAGGAATCAATTCTTTTGCAGGCCCCGGACAGCTAGTCTATGTGAAACTTGTGTACTTTATTATATATGTGCGTGAATGTATGTGCTTGGGTGTATTGAGTGAAAAAAATATCCCTATTGCATATAGTTTTTAAACATCAATGAGTCTGCATGAATAAACTGTGACTTGTATAATTGTTGAGGAGAGTCGAAAGTACTTAGTCTTACCTCACGGAAAAACTTCATTTTTTTTTTTTTTTGAAATGAGTAATTCGTTTGTTTTATTAGAGCATGATTTAGTTTGTCTTTTGGATGAGTGATTCTCAGAAGAATTTGGACACGTTTCACAGAAAAATCTTTCTGTAAATGATAATATTGATAATTCACTGTAGCCTTTTGTCCCATCACCTTATTGTGCACTAAACCGATCTGTCCACAATAATGTTACTCAAGTCCTTTTTACTTTTATGTGTTCCCCTTTGGTATTTCAAGTAAACACCTTTCACAAATATATACCAAAAAAGAATCTCTACATCAATTGTTAACTACAGTCCAAAAACTAAACTACATTGTATATATATATACATTACTTTTTATCGATCATCTGTTCAGCTGCCTCTGTTTGGGATTCATGAACTACAAAGAAGTAGGAAGAAAAGAAGATGAAGTTCAATAATGACATGGTTTGGTGTAATCAAACAGTAGTGGTTTACAGATTTAGAACACCAAAGATCTCGATCATGACCCATCAATACTAATATTAAGCTCATGGAGATAACAAAGTGTACAATTTTATGAAAATTCACATAAACCCTTATCCAGGTCAAGGAATTTGCTTACCCACTCCAAAGTCAAAGGGCTTTCATTGGTGAAATCAAAGAACTCATCTACATCAAAGCTGGTCATATTTGAGTCCTCACCACCATTAGAGGTGGCCTCTTCCTTCACCTCCTCACTGACTTTTCCTACAACCCTCCTTTTCTTAGACTTGGAGGGCCCTTCTTCTGTTGGGCTTCCACTTTGTTTCTCTCTTTGGTTTATTTTCTTGCTCAAATGAGAATTCCAGTAGTTCTTGATCTCGTTATCGGTTCGACCTGGTAGCCTTCCAGCTATCAAAGACCACCTAAAGAAAACATCAAACCAATTAAGCCAAGAAAAGTGAATAATTAAACCAGAAATTAAATTAATACATAATTAATTGGACTAGTCATGAAAGGTACTCATATTATTAATTACCTGTTTCCTAGGAGTTTATGAAGCCTAAGGATCAAGTCCTCTTCTTGATCTGATATATTGCCTCTCTTGATATTAGGTCTTAGATAATTCAGCCATCTCAGCCTGCAACTCTTACCGCAACGATTTAATCCTGCAAATTTCAAAAACCCACATCAAGTTGACACTATATATAAGTATAATTAAGCTGTTTGTGTAAGTGTGTGTGTGTGTGTTTGTGTGTGTTTTGTGTTATATATGGTGTGATAGATGTGTGTTGTTCTTGACACGTGAACAAACAGTACCTGCTTTCACTGCAATTGTCTTCCACCTCTTTGCACCATGGACTTCAATAACCTCAGCCAATTTTCTGTCTTCTTCTGCAGTCCATGAACCTCTGTTGAGTTCCTTCTTAATGGATTGATTATTTGGTAGCAAACCCTTTGGCTTGATTTCTTCCCTATTGCTCTTATCTGTCGTAGTAGCCATTGAATTCTCTTTCTCAGAGAGTGAGAGAGAGAGAGAGAGAGAGGAGTGAGAGATGATGTCCTGAGGCTCGGAGAGCTTTGTTTCTTACTAAGAGCTAGGGTCCCTTTGTTTTGATCATCTACCTTTCTTGGTTCATGTGTGGAACTCAACTACCACTTATGTATATATATGAGTGAGAAATGGGATCTCTAAATTTGATGATTGAACAATGAGAGGCCTAAAAGTAATACTACAAAGGCTGCTACATATATATATATAAAGGTTTAATAATACCATAGTGCGCTTACACCTGCTTTTGGACACAAATAAAAGAATGAAAAGTAAAAAGAAGACATGAATGAGAGAAAAGGTCTACGATCACATGGTTATGGTAAATTAATCGAGTGGTTAGGATAGCTTGTCATCTACTAATAGTAAATGGTAATTTTTACATACACATAGCAATCTTTTTGCATGTGCAAATTATTTTTGAAGCTAGGTGTGTGAGGAATTAGTTCCTACAAGGTTTGATGACAAAAACGGAATGCCAAAGGATCAATATAATATTAAGCTGCAAATAACAGTTTTGTCTCGCAAAGAATATACTTTTCAGCGCCTTGAAAAGGGAATTGTTGCAGCGAGTGCATGAATAGTTGTTGTGATTGGTTAGTTTTCTCCTTTCTTTACTAAACCCTTTCAGATGTATGGAAATGTTGTCTATGACTAAATCTAATCTGCATGTGCCTGCACTTGTTCATCATAATACATCCAATATCCTCAATTTTTATATACATACATACATACATACATACATACATATATATATATATATATATATAAACACTATTGATAATATTTTATGATTGAATCATGAATATTTCTTGATTATGAGATAAGGGTCGTCTAGAAAATTGGACGTCCACTGGCAGTATTTTAGAAAATAAATTAATGGATCGAATATTTAATAAATGGACTATAGATTATGGTAATCATTGTTATGTTGATTAATTTATCGGTGGATCTTTTGTTTAAACCATTTAGATTGACCAATGGTCAAATCATTAGATAATGTTCCTTTTGAAATTAAATTGGTATGTGCTCACCACATGAGAAAATAAGATCTGGCAGGATAAATGGAACAAAAAAAATAAATGAATCGGATTTTGATTTTAAACCAAACCATGTAGTTGGATGGACCGACGTTTTGTAATTGTAATTGAGCACAACATTAATTGCCATTATACCCATTATTTTATACTAATTAATTTATAATTTAAAAATGATGAATAAACGTGTGTTTTCTTGATCAATACAAAAACAAGAGCAAAGGGTTAAAAGAAGTGGAAGTTAGGTTTAGTTTTTGTGTTTTAATAAATGGTTAGGTGAATTACAGGTATGTATGTCACACTACTCGGTCATTCAGGAATATCTCTGACAAAAAACTGACTAAATTTAGGGATATATGTGATATTCCATTACTGCATCTTTGGAGACACTTAAATATGATTTGGAATGGCATGGGATGATGCATATTGACATATATATATATATATGATCGTTATAGGCCAGATATTTATTTTTTAATTTTTGGATAAAAGCTGTACAAAGAACCCCACAATGGAACAAGGCAGCAACAAATACTGCTAGCTACAACCAGCCAGGAACAACACCATCAAGCAATACAAGCAAAAGAAATACATTGAAGCAGAAAAGACAAGCTACTCATGGACTCTCCACTTTAATTTGCAATAGGAATCTGGATTCCATATCTTCCTTGAATTGAAGCTTAGCTCTAATGG
>JAOTQH010000011.1:497969-509318 GCA_025631255.1 Cornus kousa | reverse complement strand
ATTTAAGACAATGATTGAATGCTGATTGAACCCATATAAGCAAAAGTTAAATTGATATATATTTTAAAAAATAAAATAAATAATTAACAGCAAAACTAAGAAAACCTTGGAATTGCTCATCATTTTGTGAACTTTCCATTCCACTGTAATTTTTTTTGAGCTTGACTTCTAATTGATCTCTTCCTTACCGTGTATATACATTTTATATATTTGGTTGAAGCTCTAAAGTTTTCTAAAATTATTAAAGTTTGACTTCTAATTGATTTATTTCCTTTCAGTATTTGAGAATGTATACATATTTATATAATGTTACCATAATTATATATAGTATATATATCTTTTTATACATGGAATTCGGAGAAAATAAGAAAAAAGAAGACGTTTTGAATAGTTTAGGGTTATTTTTGTCACATTATTTATAAGGAAAAAAATAAACTAGTTGAAGTTGTTAAACTAAAAATTCATTGCATTCAACTTCTATGAAAAAAAATTCTATTAAGTATTATTCAAGATCGAATTCTTACCTGATAAATAAACATTTAAAAAACAGGTTTGAGATGTCTTACCTATTGCTTCGTCAATGATAGCAATACAAAGTGCACACAGCCCCTAAACTAAAACATGCTTAACTTGTCAGTTGTCGCTTCATTATTCGGTTTTGGATAGATTAATTCAATCCATTACAGCTAGGGGTGCCACGTGTCGGTGATCGACTGGCTGTTACATATTCAATTAATTAATCTGCCACAGTTCCTTCTCTTCGTCTTCGCTTCTCTTTCAAAAAGGACAAGCGTCGGTCACAGTCAATGGCACTCCGGTACAATTCCTCTCTTCACGACGTCTTTTTCGTCTCCTTTTCTTCACACACTCTCACCCTATTCACTTCTTTCTCTACCCTAATCCTCCACTCTCTCTCCGTCCTCAACATCCTTCACTCCTACCGAAGACATTCTCGCCGGAAAACACCTACGGACAATTTCCGATCAAATGGCCGACGAGATCGCGCAATCGGTCGAGTCCGGTCTCAAGCTCTCGAAACGGATTTACTACGGAAAAGAACGGTCGCCGCCGGCGCCAGCTGCGATGGAGAGGTCGTTGCCGGAGACGTACGTCCCGACGGCGCCGATGGTGTATGCGGTGATAACGGAGCCGTCGATTGTTGATAATCCGGACATTCCGAGCTACCAGCCTTACGTGTACGGCCGCTGCGAACCGCCGGCGTTAATTCCGCTTCATATGCACGAGATTGCTATGGAAGTGGACTGTTATTTGGATACTGCGTTTGTAACGGTGAGTGGAACCTGGCGTGTTCACTGTGTTGCTGCAAGCAAATGCTGTGATTGTCGCATTGCCATACCCATGGGCGAGCAGGTATTGACTATTTTATTTTATTTCGTTTGTCTTTGTACTCTCGTTTTTTGTGTTTGTGCTGGCAATTTAGGTTTTTGTTTATTGATTTTTTTGGCGTACTTATGACTTAGGTATAATTTAACGAGTCAAGAAAAGAAAATTTGATGTATGCTAAATTGCTAATGGATTTAATTATGTAAATCATGCTTAAATTGATAATCACACCCTAAGAAAATTAGATTACATGGATGATTAGTATCAAAATCATCAAAAATTTCCCAGATGAAAAATGATTGTCTTGGAAAATTTTCCTAGAGACATCAAACCCCAGTCCAAGTGGCTTCCGTCAGACATGATGGTTTCTAAATCATATAGGTTTTGTCCCCAGTATGTCAACCCAGAATCCTCACTGTTTTACTGCTTTCCTAGATAATTAGAACACGCAACCTATGAATTCAGTTGTCTTATTTAGCTTGTCAACTGTCATCATGTGATTTTTCAGTTCTTGGAAGTGTCTTTATTTATTTTTATTTTTAAATGTCAATTTGTTGTGTGACACTGGTTTGTGGTTGGTAATGATTTTATCCATCTGTGTGTTATTTGGGGTTTCATTAAAATTGTATATAATTCATGATTTATCTGGCAACTAAGATTGCTTTGAACAGTTCTTTTACTGTTTCTTATTGAGAGTTTTCATGCTTGAAACAAACTTGTTGCGTCTCCTTCAATCGTTGTAGTGCATAACTTGAGCATGAAAGAATAAGGTGTTTAAGCTGTTGAAAATGCTATTGCCTATCTCGATGCACAAATGTTGGAAGGATTTTCATGTTACCTGTAAGATGGTTTCTTTCATATATTTTTTAGCTTTCTTGTTGTAAGGTCTTAAGAAAAACATGATTTGGCTAACAGGGTTCAGTTCTAGGTGTCGAGGTTGAAAGTTCAACAAGATCATATTACACTCGGCTGATCACTACTGAAGATACAGAAGAAGATAGTAAAAAAGTAGATAAAGCTAAAGACGGATGCTTATTGAAAGGCCAGATATACACACTAAAAGTTCCTCAGGTTATTACCAAGTCCGCCTGATGGTTATTGTTACACTAATTTCTTTCTTCTTTTTTAGAATTTTTTTCTTACTAATATATATTTATGTTTTGCTCCCCCCAAGGTTGATGGTGGGTCCAAACTTTCTATGAAAGTCACTTGGTCTCAGAAGTTATTGTATCATGATGATCAGTTCTGTCTCCATGTACCATTTAGCTTTCCAGCACATGTCATACCAGTTGGGAAGAAAATTTCTAAAAGAGAAAAAATACTGTTGAATGTGAACTCTGGTACTGGGACAGAGCTTTTATGCAAAACTACTAGCCATCCTCTAAGGGTATGTCAATATTGAAGTTTTAGTTTTGTCATGGATTTAAGTCAAATGACAAATTTTTTTCTTGTTTTTCAGGAATTAAGACGCAAAGTTGGGAAATTAAGCTATTTATATGAAGCAGAAGTTTCGACATGGTCTATTACTGACTTCAATTTTTCATTTACTGTAAGACCTTAGACCTGGGTTGTTTTCGTTTCTCATCTCTTACCATGCCTCATCATTGATTCAAAGTAGTTCTCGGGATTGTAGATGATCATAAACTGATGACATCAGATGTGCAAGGCCCTGCTCTGCAGAGCGGACTTCTTTTTTTTTTTCCCATCGCTTAATCTCTTGGTTGGCTACTGCATTTTCAGGTTTATTCGGGCAACATGTTTGGTCGTCTGCTCTTGCAGTCCCCATCTCTGCATGATATCGACCAGAGAGAGATGTTTTGCTTTTATCTTTTCCCAGGACTTAACAAGAGTCCAAAGGTTGGTTAACATTTATATATCACCTGCAGTTTTTAAAGTTTTCATATTCTTACATTACCTTTATATATGTCTAGTTGGATTCCTCAGATGGAGTTTCTATTGTATGAGTTGTTTGTAGGAATGCATTTTTGTTCAGGCCATATATTATACTAACACGTCATATCTTTCAACTTTATAATTAGGAATTGGGGTGAATAGGTCTTGGTAGTTTGTTCAACTAACTTTAACTACTTTTTAAGATTTTGATTTAATTAAAGAAGAACAATAAATTTAAATTTACTCCACCTATCATGTATTACTCATAAAAACCTATCAAAGATATAATAAGTAAGCAATAAAAATAAAGAACACAATGAGTAAAAGGATTTTTTCCTGGAAACCCTAGTGGGAAAAATCCATAGGACTTGGGCCAGACAGATCAAATCCACTTAAAAAAATAAATTTACACAAGGTTAACAATTAATAAACCCAGAATTCCTAGTTACCTTTTGACTTAAACCAATCCACCAAACTCTCCACTTGATTGTTTAGGCTTCTGTTCACATATTGTGCTCCTAGCGCAATCTGCTTCTCCTCTAGTAATTTGTTCTTCTAGTCCTGTTTTTTACACCAATCTCTATAGGATGATTTAACTTGGGTTGAACTCCAACTAAGCACAACAGCAGGTCCAGAGGCCCTCAACTGATCCTTGATTAATCGAAGTCCCCTCCCCTTGTGTGCTTAGAAAATTTTCAAACATGGAAGTTTCCTAAAACACAAAATGCATATCGAAAATGATTTTTCCAGATTTAATATGAGTGTCAACTTACCTTTACACCCTTGGGTGCGTAGATGACCTTTTTCTCCTTGCTTATAGGTTCAATTCCAACCCTTCCCTTGGGCAAGACGCAACTAACTTGATTCTAACCAACTTTCAAAATTTTAACCGAGAGCAAATATAAATAGTTACAAACTCTACTTTTGACACCAAATTTGTCAACCTTAGTCCTATTTTGCAAATAAATTAATCTTTGCTGAAGTATTTTTCAGCTAACTTTTATTTTGCTCTTTTTCTAAGGGAATCTCCTATCTATTTACATCTCTGTATGAAATCAATAATAACAAGCAGTAATATTGTATGCAACAAGTAGAACTGCAAAAGATAGCACAAATAGCTTTCAAGAGCATAAAATCTATTGAATTTGGTAAAATCCTTGGTAAATCCCCTTCATAAATGAATAAATCAGAAGTAATGTTTGATTTGTGACGTACCTACCTACTTATGCAATTTTCTATACTGCCAGGTTCTAAGTCTTACAACCTTCTTGTTATTCACATATTACAAGAGTATTTCGTGAGCTTACTGCCTGCACTATCTAGCGGTATGAGCTGAACAAACTTGACATTTGGCCCTTGGAGTTTAAGATAAAACATTTAACCCATGTGCTCTTAGCTTTTATCTTTTCTTCATAAGGTGGTAAACTTACATGATTGAAACCTTCCACTTTTATAGTTTTATACAGAAGATTGTTGTAATGATTGTTTATTGTGATTATCAATTTTTATTATCGTTTTTTATACTTACAAATGTGTGTTTCTTTTTCTTTTTATTTTTTATATAAATTTTTTCTAACTATTCTGCCATGGATCTCTATATTTCTTGTAATTGTACCATTTTCAATCCTAACTCCAGTCTAGTGAATTGATAGGTTTTCAAAAAGGAAATGGTATTTATAGTTGATGTAAGTGGAAGCATGAGGGGAGTCCCTCTTGAGAATGCAAAAAATGCATTATCAGCAGCTTTTTCTATGCTCAATCCAGAAGATTCTTTTAACATAATTGCTTTCAATGAGAATACTCGATTATTCTCTTCATCAATGGAGCTGGCATCCAAAGTAACAATTGAAAATGCAATGCAGTGGATTAACACAAATTTGATCGCTGATGGTGTTACAAACATTTTGCTTCCCTTAAATCAGGTAGCTTGAAATTCTCATCATGCCCTGTAAATTATTCTCCAATTATTATATGCCCCTTCTTTCTAGCATTCGATTCTGATTTTACAACGGTGATATACATAATGTAACAAAGTTACTTGGGCTGATTAATTATGATACAAAAATAAAGCAGGAAATGGCGGGAGCCTCGTGCACAAGGTTTGTCCCTTTTTTAAAATATAGTAGGAAAAATGTGTATTTAACTTCTCTTTTTAGCCGCTTGACTTCTATTTCATATTTTATTCAATGAAACAAGAAAATGGCTACTGTAGCTTTTTCTCTTGCTAAATATGTGAATTTATGCTTGTCAGAGTTGTTGTCAGAACCATAGTGACGTAGCCTTTACAATTTATTTATTTTTAAAATTTCTGTGGTTACTGTGATATACATGTATTCCCATTTACATCTATGCCCATGCTGCTGTACTTTAAACAGATTATATAGTTAAGATCATTTAGAAGGTGTCACTCCTTTTTGTGGCTCATGAGAGTTCTTCTTCATTTGGATGGCTTAGATTATGGGAACAAGAACTTAATTTGGATGGCTTGAATGATAGGAATGAGAGCTCAAATTGATCAATTTTTTCCTCTCTATGTCCCATAACTTGTTGATTTTGCCACATTCCACACACACCTCTAAATGCTGCAATGTTAATACTCAAATCTTTGCATTTCAGTAACATCTCCTTATCTTGGAAACTTTATTAGTTTTTTTCTCATGCTTTGATTTATCTCAGGCAATAGAGATGGTGGCCAAAACTAGTGATGCAGTTCCTTTCATTTTTCTCATTACTGACGGGGCTGTAGAAGATGAAAGACACATTTATAATGTTATGAAAGGTCACCTCATAAATAGAGGATCAATTTGCCCTCGAATTTGTACTTTTGGCATAGGTAAGGATTTTATTGTTCTGGTTCCACTTTTTTGGGTTAAAAATAGACCTCTTGATCTCATTAATACTTGATATATTTTTTATGGTGTCATATCCGATATATTTTTGTAGTATGTGAGTGTGTTTGGGCATGAGTGCACATGTGCTAATAGGCATCTTCATGTTTGCATGAATACAAAGACATTAGTTGTGCATGTTTAATGGATATTATGTCATAAGTTGTCTAACCAAATGTTATTGACACCTTCCTATCAAATTTCCTTTATAACTTGGGCTTCGAGAGGGAAGAGCTAGAGGGTCCTATGGGCGTTGTCGACATGAAAAATGATGGATTTTAACCACTTAACAAAACAAGATCACCAAGGAAAACACTTTATGTATGACATAAATACAGTATTAGTGAAAACTCATTTTCCTGGGTTTAAATCACTGCCAGATTAAGTGGAAAATTATCTATTTTTATAATGAAACAACCCAGGTATAATGAAGAAATCCCATTTTCTCTGCTCTTTTCGTGAGGTTCAATAATTTGTTAATGTCATCTATCTATCTTTTCTTTTTTGATTTCTTTTTTGGCAACAAATATACCTCCAGCTGTAACCAGAATTGTCATCTTGCTGACTCTCTGGGTGTTCTTTTCTCTGCCGTTTTAGTGACATGGTTGACATGTGTTAGAATGTTATATATATATATATATATATGTTGGGTCATTATGTAATTAGATATAGTTGGTAGGGCCCTTGTGTTATTAAGTAAATCTTGTACACTTGAAATAAGCCTACATAGGCTTATTAGGGTTAGTGTGTGAAATATACAGATTACAGTTGCTCTCTCTCTCTCTCTCTCTCGTGATTTTGAACAACATGAAAGTTTGCATTGCGGTTAATTATTGTGAGTGCTTTTCAGTATGGAGATAGACTTGACCAGTCGAGCAAATCATCTCATTGATGTGCTGGTGTTTTTGTTTAAACTGCACCTTCTATTGTTCAAATGTGATTTGCTCAACTTTTTTTTTTTTTACTGAATGTTGGAAGTTTTTATTGATACATAAAGAAATAAGGTACAGAGGATAAGTGGACTTATCAATCCACGCGAGAAAATTCAAGAAGACTAGTCTCAGGCATACCTTTGACTAGGAAAAAGAATCCATAACAACAGATCATAAAATACTAGGCAAATCTAAAAGAGAAATGCCTACAGAGGTCAAACCCTCTAGGCAGGCTTCCCTAGAAACCTCTTCTGCAGTGGAAGTAGCCCCACCTTGAAGAATTTTGTTTTTGTTGTTCCAGAGGCACCACACAATGGAAGTGAAAAAACATCCAGTGACTTGTTTTGACAGTGGAGTTCTGGCAAGTATGGACAAACCAGTGCACTAAAGCATCAAAAGAAAATACACTTCTCAGATTATCCCATTTGCACAAATCAACAAACCAAAACCAAACCTGTTGTGCAAAATTGCACGACCAAAAAAGATGATCATTGGTGTCTTCTCTGTAGCAATTGTGTGGCACAAAGAAGTGAGAGTAATACCCTGTCTCTGCAGATTTGCTCAACTTAACTCAGCGAAGTTTTTGTTCCGATCATTTGGGTTCAGCCTTTTATGGCTATACTTCTTTGTTGAATCACTTGCTAACAGGTCTTGCTCACTACCTCAACTCATGTAACTTTTGGTTTGACCTTTGTTTATATAACCATATTTTCCCCTGAACCATGTCCTTGTTGTCACTTGTCGGTGGTATAGTCACTGTTTTCAATACTTGTGGGTAAATAATGTTAGCTGACACATTGTGATCTTGTCCACATCTTTTTCAGCAAGGGCAATGATGGGCTACACAACTGGTGGTAGCCCTCCTCCTACCCATAAATCCCTCAACCTAGAAAACAAGATATGGTCCGAGTCTCTAACACGAGTACAATAGACTTCACCAACTAGCTAGTTGACGCCTTAATCTTCTCTTATTTGATTAGTAATCAAATTTGCATGAATTTATTTATTTGATATTTTTTTGGCCTTTCATTCATGCAAATTCCTGTAGTTATGCCACGGCCATGGCTATTAGCTACCTTAATCTATGGAGTGTCGATATTTTTTATTTTAAATAAAAATTTTCCAATTGATTTAATTCTGTAAGAAATATTTACAGGCTCATACTGCAATCATTACTTCCTGCAAATGCTAGCACAAATTGGGAGGGGCTTGTATGATGCTGCATATGATGTAGGTCAGTTGTATTATTGACTTCATGTGTAACAGTATTTTTTTTTTTTTTTTTTTGTCTTTATTTTTGGTGGTTGTGTGTTATATGAACTAATCTAGTTATTGTGTCCTATAAAATGACCGATTCACTAAAATTGAAAGGAAAGTCTTTAGTTTGGAGCTTAGTTGCTATGACAAACTCTTTAGATGTTCATGCTCCAATTTCAGTTTAAACTCGGAAGTTCAATCTGTGAAGTAGTTTCTACAGTAGTTTGTACACCAGCAAATGAAAATAAAATCCAATCTGTTTGTTAAATTACAATAAAGAAGTTTACGAATGATTATAACTATTTCATTTTATAAATAAAAACAATGATCATCTACTAATCCTTCTCATTGAAGTCATTTCTACTAATAATCTAGCTTCTAAATGTGTTCATCACTATCAGCATTTTGTTTGATTGTTGATCGTCATCAAATCTACTTTGAATGCTCAAGAAATATGACCAGTTTTTTTTTTTTTGCAAAAAAATTTATGACCAGTTTTCTCTTTCTAATTCTGAACTCCAATAGATAGTATTCACTAGGTCCCATATATCACTGAACCAGAAGATAGTTTTCTTTAAAAATAAAAAAAGAAAAAAGGAGAGAGAAAAAATAATGAACAAATAAATACTGAATCTTTCTGAAAATTCTGATCAGATAGGTTTCAGAAGAACAATAAATGGAAGATGGTCAACTGATTCTGCTAACCTCTTATGTCTTAACGAAGTACAATTAGTTGGAGTAATCAACTTTCTTATTCATTGGCTAGCTGTTTTAAAGGAGGTTTTTCCATTGGTTAAGCTTTGTATATATATATATATTTTTGATAAGTGAAGATATCATAGAAAGCACTCAAAAGGGGAACACTTCCTGAAAGAACAACAATGAGACCAAAAAACAGGCCTCTAAGCCCTCAGAGAGGCCAAAAAAACAACAATATCCTCTAAAGATCTATAATCTCTACCAGAAACCCAACAAAAAAGAGTTGCAACAATAGAGAACTTAAGAAAAGAAATAGGTCTCTCAATGCCATCAAAATATCTCCTATTCCTCTCCAACCAGATGCACCACCAAACACAAAGAGGCAAAGCCCTCTAGGCATCACGAATATGAGCCCCCGCCGAGAATCCCCTCTAAGCCTCAACAAGCCCTTAAGAGGAACGAGGCATGACCCAATGAACACCAAACAAACCAAGCATCAAGTCCCAACAATCTTTGGCATTGGAGTAATGCAAAAGAAGATGGTCCACTGTCTCCTTATCCCGAAGACACATATAACATCGATTGACGACCACCTGATTTCTCCTTTTTAAATTGCCTTAGGTTAAAATCTTACCCAAAACAGTGATCCAAGTGAAGAAGGCCACCTTGAGAGGAGCCTTAGAGTGCCAAGCAGACTTCCACAGGAAGACCCCTCCAGGCTCCACTGTGAGACACCTGAAAAAGGAATGAACATCAAAGCGACCTTGCGCATTGGGAGTCCAAATCCAACCATCAGAATCACCAACCATGACACCCTGCCGATACAACATCTCCAACAGACAAGTGGCATCCTCAACTTCCCAATCCTAAAAAGGCCCCCTGAATCGAACATCTCAAACCAGACCCCTGCTATCAAGCTGATGGCAATCGATCACCTTGGCCTGCCTATCCGTAGCAATCCTGAAAAGCCGTGGGAAAGCGAGAGCAAAAGAAATATCCCCATACCAAACATCCTCCCAAAATCTGATCTATCTGCCGTCTCTGAGACTAAAGCGAACATGAATGGAAAATCAGCCCACCCCTTCCGAATACATTTCCAAACCCCCACACCGAGGGCCACGAACCTCAAGAGAGCACCACCCTCCTCAAAACTGCTCGCAACGACCCTCCTCCAAAGCCAATGTCTCTCCACCCTAAATCTTCACAGCCATTTCCCCTGGAGAGCTTTTTTGAAAGGCACCAATCTACGAAGACCCAACCCTCCATTACGAATCGGCCTACACAAGTTTTATTACTGCTTTCTAGGAGGCACTTAAATTTTGAGGCACAAGTTTTTGAATGTTTATTATTCGTTTCAACACGCATTGACGGGAATTTTGGAGCAAAATAAGGGATCTAATTCAGTTATATTTTTCTTCTTTTATTTTGTATGTCTATTTGGTCAGATTCAATCAACTCTCGAATGCAAAGACTATTCAACACTGCTTCATCGGTCCTTCTTGCCAATGTAACAATCGATGCTTTGGAACAGGTTGATTCTGTTGAGGTATATAGATCCTTACCATATTGAGGTGGCCACATTTATTTTTTTATGCTTATACTGGGTTTATTTATTTACCAGGGGTGACAAATGGGCGGGTTGGGTCGGGTTTGAGCCGGGTCAACTATGGGTTGTGAACCATATTCCGCTCGCTTGTAACGGGTTGAATATGGGTTGGGTCAAAATGGGCCGGGTCGACCCGTCATGACCCACTAACTTGTTTTAGGGGGAAAAAATGTTATCATTTTGGATAATCTCATAATTATATATTTTTATTTTAGATGGATAAAAACTTGTAAAAAGATGTATGTATAATTGTAAATCCTTCAATTTCTTTTAAAAATTCTTTAAATTTATATTATTTTATTTTATGAATAGACATGCATGGAGGTAAGATATATATATATATATATATATAAATCTTATATGAAATCATTTGTTAAGCTTTTTATAGAATAAATAATTAAATGAATACAAACAAATACATTGTATATGTGTTGTGCATGTAGCAGAGCAATATTGTAGTACTACAATAAATTTTGGAGAGAGAAAGAGGATGATGCAAAGAGAATCTTAGAGATAATTTTAGAGAGAGAGTGTGTGGGAGATACAGAGAGAATTTGGGATTATGTGAGAGAATTTTAGTGAGGAAAAAGAGGTGGATTTGTGTCAAATAGAGGAATTGAAACTGGGTCTCTTATATAATGGGTAAAATATGGGTCAAAATGGGTGACCCATATTCAACCTGTTTAACCCTCTATAAAAATGGGTTAAATATGGGTCACCCATTTTGACC
>JAOTQH010000011.1:462838-472845 GCA_025631255.1 Cornus kousa | reverse complement strand
GGTTTGATCCAAGTACATGCCGCAGTGTGTGAGTGTTGTCCAGGCATTTTTTTTCTTTTCTTTTATTTCTTTCTTGATTTTATTTTATTTTATTTTTTTGGGCTTTTACGCTTTATCATTCACGTCTGTATGTAATCAGTGAGTCACAAGTCTTTGTTATCTACGGAACATCATAGTTGGTTCTCCTTTTTTCTTTTTTCTTTTTTAAATTCCTTTAAAATTGTTTTATATCTTTGGTCATCTCTTCCTTTGTTCTATAAGTTCTGAAAAATCAGTCTTGTTCACTTGGTTTGAGTTATGTAATGCTTACTCTTTTGTTATTCCACGCTTTGACAACTGGGAGAAATTCTTATAGCTCAATTTATTTCTTTGTTTTCTTCTTTTTTAAAACTTCTAGTTTTATTTTTGAGAAAATGCAGGTATGTGGGAAACATCCATACACAGGTGACAGAACCGCTTATTCAGGAGGTATTCTCGAGTACTGGTCCTGTAGAAGGCTGCAAGCTTATAAGAAAGGACAAGGTACCGTCTTCCTTATATCTTTAGTTTGCAATTCTTGGTTGTAAGCTGCTATAGAATTTATCTGGAATGTGCAGTTTCAAATTAGTGTGTTTTTCTTGTCTCTTTTTATTCCTTCTTTCAAGTTGTTGGTACTCTTTTTATATATCATTGACACTTTTATTTTATCCTATATGCAGTCATCCTATGGGTTCATTCACTATTTTGATCGTAGGTCAGCTGTGCTAGCTATAATGTCACTTAATGGAAGGCACTTGTATGTAGAAAATTCTAAGTGATTCTGTATTACGTTCTGGCTTGGTTCTCCTTTTGTATCTTATTCTGTTGCATGCAGGTTTGGGCAGCCTATCAAAGTTAATTGGGCATATGCTAGTGGACAGAGGGAGGACACATCAAGTGGGTCCACTTCCTATTATTGCATACCAATGTTTTCAAGTTGATGCTTAATTGTCTAGGCATCTTTTTTTTGGGAGTATTTATAATATTTCCCCTTCTTGTGCAGGTCATTACAACATTTTCGTTGGTGATCTCAGCCCTGAGGTTACTGATGCTATGCTATTTGCGTGCTTCTCTGTTTATCCTAGTTGCTCGTAAGCTTCTCTATATTACTAAATTCTTTTTTTTTCCTTTTTGAAAAATGGATCAAATTTCATTCTTGCAACTTATTAAAGTTAGAAATTATTTAGCAAAATGTAATTGGTGATTACATGGTGCTTCCCATGCTATTCACTTGGTGTTAAAAATGGGGCCTAATAGTTGACATTTGTGCTGGTTTAAGTGATGCAAGGGTTATGTGGGATCAGAAGACTGGGCGTTCGAGAGGGTTTGGATTTGTTTCCTTCCGGAATCAGCAGGTACTTCTTTTCTAATGATTTGAGTTCTGTTTATATGTTGAATGGTTTTTATATCATAATTTTGACCCTTTTTTATAATTTGTCCAGGATGCTCAGAGTGCAATAAATGACTTGACTGGTGAGATTGATGTGGATATCTTGCATCTGCTTATTTTCGTTGTAATTTAAATATACCAGCATGTTAGAAGACGTGGGAATTAGCTCTAGGATGTTGGCTTCAATATCTTATGACCTTGCACAGTTTTACTGCAATCCAGCTCTTTTTGTTCTTACATCATTGAGTGTTTTGTAATTGTCCCAAGAAACCAACACAAATGTGTGAAGAGAACTTCTCTCTGTACAATTGTTGTATCAATTTCCAGCCTCTTAAAGAATTTAGATCATGGTTCATGCACAAAGTTCTTTAAAAGTGGAAAGATTTCATTTTTGCATTTAAATTATTCTGTTGGATGCAAACAAGTTCTTAACCTGCTCCTGCTCATTTTTGGATGCTTTGTTTGGTGTTATTGTTCAGGTAAGTGGCTTGGAAGTAGGCAGATACGTTGTAACTGGGCTACAAAGGGTGCTGGTCTTAATGATGACAAACAAAGTTCAGATGCCAAAAGTGTGGTGGAATTAACAAATGGTTCGTCAGGTGAGTCAATCAGGAAGAATATTAGATCATAAGTAGTGGAAGATGTCCAGAAAAATAATTCTAAATGGCACTATCTTGATTTTGTTTTCAAATTGTTCGGTTTTTTTAACTGATTTTTAAATGTCTTAAATTGTTAATTAGAATGTTAGCTTTGTAATTGTTTCATAGTCCAATACCTGGAATGTTATGTTGATACCCATGTTGCATGATGATGCTTGTCTGGGAAGTGAAGCTTTAAAGTTTTTGCTGATGACCAATGTAATTATATTTATCGGTTTGCTTTTGCAGAAGATGGCAAAGAGATGGCAAATAATGATGCTCCTGAGAATAACCCCCAATACACAACCGTATATGTGGGCAATCTTGCTCAAGAGGCAAGAAACCACCTGTCACTTTTTGTTGTTTTTCATGTCATCACTACTATTGTTCATGTATTGTAATTATTGTCATTATGTTTCTCTGTCTACTTTGGCCATGCAAAGGTACTGCGATTCTGGGCACGAGATCAGGTGGATTCTTCCACTTGCAGCAGATCCTTGTAGCTTGTGGAAGGAGTCCTCTCTCGTGGCGGTTAAGAGGGTAGAATGTAGAAATTTCCACTATTGTAGAGGCCTCTCTTTCTCTCTTCCTTTGAAAGAGAAAATGCACTCTTTTCCCATGTCCTTCATTCATATGGAAATAGAAATTGTGAAAGCGTATATATCCCAGTTATAATAATTTCTTGAACTCTTTCTTGTTTGTCTACTTTGCAGGTCACTCAGCTTGATCTCCATCGCCACTTCCATGCTCTTGGTGCTGGAGTCATTGAGGAAGTCAGGGTCCAGCGTGATAAAGGATTTGGTTTTGTTAGATACAGTACCCATGCAGAGGCAGCTCTGGCCATTCAGATGGGAAATACACAGTCGCTTCTCTGTGGCAAACAAATTAAGGTTTGCCCTTTTCTTCGCTGTTTACTGATGGACAATGTGATTTCCTCTAGTTTCAGTTTATGAGCTCGGCAATTATTTGTGGGCTTGCTAGCATCAATTCATTCGCCTATTTTGGAAATTGTGCATGCTGGCTGGACTGGTTGTTGTCCTTGCCCTCTTTAACATTCCTGAAATTATTAAATTTTATGGATCTTCACATATTTAACATGTTGGGTTCTAGCTCTCATTCATTGTAAGCACTTTTTCTGCCAAATAAATGAATATTTCAGTGCATGTTATGGGGAATTTACAGGTTGGTAGTTTTTTTTTTCTCCTTCACATGTTAAAATCACTGGTTCATCTGGATGACATTATCTATCTGATAGCTTAATGGCTGTGGATAAATTAATTTGAAAGAATTTAGTAGTTGTGTTGATAATCTTAGCTTTCATTTTGGGCCAATACTAAACAATGCAAGCTAAGAATTCCTATGCTAATCTCACTCATTGCTCAGTTTCTGTTGCTGCTGAAATTGTTGCTTATTTTTTATTCACTTTTGAAGAATTAAGTAGTTGTATTCGCTGAATTGTTGCTTATTATATTCACTTTTGAAGAATTCTAATCTGACTCATTGTTCAGTTTCTGCTGCTGCCTGCTGAAATTGTTGCTTATTTTATTCACTTTTGACTTCAATTCACCTAGTGGAGTTCAAACCCACTTGGTCAAGTAAATTATTCGTTCTGACTTGACTCTTTTTATGCTTGCAGTGCTCATGGGGCAGCAAGCCCACTCCACCAGGAACAAGTTCAAATCCACTTCCCCCGCCTGCACCTGCACCTTTGCCTGGCTTTTCAGCCACTGACCTTTTGGCCTATGAGCGGCAGATAGCAATGAGCAAGATGGGTGCCGTGCATGCCCTCATGCAACCCCAAGGGCAGCATCCCCTCAAGCAGGCAGCTATGGGAATGGGTGCCGCCGGAGCCAGCCAGGCCATTTATGATGGCGGTTTCCAGAATGTTGCTGCTGCCCAGCAGCTCATGTACTACCAGTAATATTAACAGAGTGCCATTGTGTCGTGAAACCTTTATTTGCTGGCTTTCACAGATTTGAGTTTTAAACTTCTAGGGAGCTTTCTGTTGTTTCTCTTTTCTTTAGTGGAGGAGGGGTTTACCCATCCTTTGCAATTTATATGGACACATAGCATGTATGTTATTTTGATTGCTATTATGTAGGGGGTGAGTGAATATAATTATTAGCGGGAAATGGCTGATTAGTTCAGACAATGGCTTGTTTTCTAGTAGTTAATATCTTTACGTCTACTTTTTAAATGAGAATTTTATCTCGGATTCTGTGGTATGCAAGTCTCCTGATAGTGCAATTGAGCATGTCCAAGATCTACTTGAACCAGGCTAAAGCAAGTTTGAACCGAACAAAAAAAATATTTATAATTTGGGTTTCTCAACACAATTTCTAATTTGCGATCTCTTAACGCTTATATGATTCGTTGTAGTTTTGTTATTAAAAAATGGTATGACCACATTGGTTAGCTGTGCCGAGTTTTTTAATAAAATAAATAGTACTCACCTAATTAAATAATGCCTATTGAAGAAATTATTACGTGAGTCTAATCACCAAGTGACATCTAATACATTATTATTGTTGTGTCACTTTGGCCAGGGACCAACAGTCTGAGGACCATGTAATAATTTCACCACCAATTTTGAATGAGAGTGTGTACTTCTATCATTGTTTCCCTGCTTATCCTCACCTCCACAGAATTCAAGCAATAAACAAGTGTTCTGCGGTGATACTTCACGCGAGACTTTATGCCCTTGTATGGAATTTTTAAAATAATTGGAGTTTTAAGATTCAACAAAAGTTGTTCTCAATGGCAGCATATATGAAGAGCAATAAACGGTTTTAGGTGCATACTACAAAAAGAAATGGTATGACGATCGCAGAAGGGCCTTAAAATGGCCAGCTACAAGGAGTGACTCTATATATTGATACAAAAGAGGATATTATCTCGCACAGAGCTGTCAGTGGCGAGCTCTACTAAATGCTCCAACCTCGTTACATCATTCATGAAGAAAACTGCCACAACCAAAGATCAATCTGTTTCCAACCTTGAAATGTACTGGTCGTAAAACTTGCCCGCTTGCTCAAGATCTCCAAGTTCAGTATAACAGTCAGCTATTGCTCCATAAGCTTCCGTATTCCCAGAATCCTCACCTTCTCTTTCTGATATGGCCAAAACCATAGAATGGTACTTGATGGCTTCCCGGTATTTACCCAGCCGCTGCAATGAGGCTCCTGAAAAGGACAGACTTGAACATTGAAAAATATATATATATATATATATTAGTGTCCAAAATATGCTCCATGTGTTGCATAATGAAGTTAATTAAAGTCACCGATGGGCGACACGGTATTATTTTGCAAGTGAAAAGAAGCGAGTAATGGAGAAGTATAATTAGAAGCTGCAAGGAAATTTTGCCGAGCAGAGCATTAGAGCATTAAAAGTCGTCCACAGAGTATTCAGCTCAATGTAGAGGAACAACAAATGGGGATTCATGAAATCAAGTTTAATTAATTGAAGAATGGATTTCATTCAATCGCACCGTACCATAATGTGGCTTCCTCAGATGTGTGAAAGATCAAATATGTTGGTGTTTCAAACATAAGACAAACTCAAGATATTGAATTCAATCACATGTTAGGCATCAATTAAGAAACTTCCCAATATAACATCATGTATATACTACATACAAGGAAATTAGCAGGACATGCTCACATGATGATGAAACAGTTGCACTGTATATGAACCTTTGAATATAAGTATGAAGACCAGGTCTCCAAACCAAAAGGTTGAAGGTTCAAGTCTCCATAAAGGCACAGTGGATACGTCAGTTCTTTGCCAGGACAAATATATAGAGAGAGACACACACACATATGGGGTACATTTGTTTCTTGTGCAAAAAGAAATTCAACATATAATGGAAATAACAGTGCCCGTTTTATAATTTTCAGACAGAGTACCATGGATAAATCTATGAAAGAATCATATCATTATCAGGCACGTGTGAGATACTGATACTCCTTGAATACTATTCATCATGTCTCGCGGTATCCTGACCATGAATGCAACACTTTGAGACCTATGTCCAGCATGCCCGAGTTGGGAATACCTAGGTTCCTAATTTTTCTGAAGAAAATGTGTGATAAGCATTTAAGTAAAAATATTTGAACCGGTTTAGTAAGTGCAAGAGTGCATATGACGATTGATAAGGTTTTTAGCCAGAGCTAAAGAGAAGGGAAGAGCAGACGAGAGTAGTCATATTCATGCATGCACATGGCACCACAGTACCCTCAGTGTCCATTTTTAGTTTTTGAAGTATTCAAAGAGTTTATATGTATGTTCTGTATTATATAATTATATTCATGTCCATACAACTTATCTTTCAATAAAATAGAAGACCCAAGTAAGAAATCATATACCAAAGCACATTCTACCTTTTAACTACTTTCATGCTTCCTTAAAACAAAACAAACTGAACACAAATGGGAGGCAAAAACTGAAGATGGTGGAAAGATAACAAACCTAAGCCTCTAGCAGCCTTCTTCTCCTCAATTGGATCCTTCAAACTCTGTGCAAGCTCAAGAGCTGCCTTAAACTCCTCAAATGCGTTGTCCGGGACTTGATTCCTTAAAAAATTCTTTCCAGTTCTCAAATGAGAAATCAACTCCTGCTTCCTTGGATCAACAATTACTTCATTCTCTGCTATTTTACCACCAATAGGAGCATAACTCAAAGTAGGCGCATAAGACTCGATCTTAGCTTGCCTTCTTAGAGCTGCATTGATCTGGCGAAGCTGTTCATTCAACCGCTGCAATTCTCCTCTCCTCTGTCGTGCAAGCAATCCTGTAACAGAAACATTTAAATCCACAAGAGATACAATGATGCGAAGGAATACAGCTACAATCATGTTATGCAATGTGCACGATATCACATTTTTTAAGGAGAGAGTAAGTATCTTGAATAACAAATAATATATCAGGCATGAATGTCTTGAATAACAAATAAGATATCAAGCATGGAAGGAATGCAAGGCTTTATCTTCTACTAAAACTAATGTTGCCACTCCTGAACTTGAACTTTCTGATATGGGCTAAGAAATAAGAATATATCAGACGGACAACCTCGGCTTTAACATAATTGTTTTTGAACACTGAAAGTGTCCCCAACTGATTGTCATCACTTGGGTAGTAGTGCTGATACATATGTACCAAGCCACAGATACTGAGCAGTTAGCATGCAATTTATCTCAACAGTATAACAAAGTCACATGTCCTAAACCATGAGCCTTAGCTCATTTTAAATGTGACATTTCTTGACTAGCTGAAATGATGCACTCAAAAAAATTGAAGAATGTTGATGAAATAAGTCTGCTTATAATATAAAGGGCCATTTTCCAAAGCTGCCCCGCTTATGATGGCTGCTGAAAGGGATAAATTGGCTGCATAACCATTGGAATAATTTGCACAACATGACTGGACTCGTACTCCAACCAACATTCTCACGCTTGACAGCCCAAGCCTTTTACCATTGCACAAACCAATGGCCCCCGGGTAGCAAAATGAAGGGATGAAAATCAAAATCTCATAACTAGTTATATATTCTAAATTTATATGTTATCAACTTCGGTGTTCTAATGAGGAAAGGAACTGAAGTTCACCATGAATTTGAACTTACCGCCAACAGTGGCCCCTATAAGGGATACAAATAGAAGTAGGGGCATATTTAAAACAGTATTATCAGCCTCACATGTTTCTGCCAGAGCTTCAAAAGGTGTAGCCAACATCAAGGCATTAGTGATAATAAGAGCCATTGCAGGGAATCTGATGAGTGCCAATCCCTGCCCAAATAATGAATTCCAATTAGATGGCAGTATTCAACGACAACAGATAGTGGTCTTGAATCAAAACTGATGAAACTGAAAAATAGAGGAGCAATTTGGATCATATGAATGTTTCTTGGTATTCAAACAATTCAACAGAACCATTTAACTTGTCAATTGTCATGTCCCCCCACTCACATTCTAGCCATGACATTCAAATACAACCAATCCGTACAATCCTCAACATTGAAATAAGAAGCTGATTAACTTAGTTTTTTCAGCTCATATGATGATTTTAAACAATAACAATAGAGCTGAACTGCGACAGTCGAATGAATTAAAAATAGTAAAACTCGGAGGAATAAAAAAATGTGCATGTTTCTTGGGCTTTAACACAAGCCATCAAATACATGCAACCAATTCCAAAGCTAATTTGAAAGCTTAAAGCCAACGTAATGATGCTTCATATATGAAATTTTGTATATCAACATTGAGAAAATGGACTTCTCTAATTATTAGTGTAGGATTGATTGCTGCTTCTAAGCAAGAAAACAACAAAATATTAAATGACACTTCAAAACAAGAAAAAATTGACAACTGATATGGGATCACTCACCATCATACCTCATGAGCAGCAAAGTGTTCTACAATGGTGTCATAAACTGGCAGCAAATGGCCATTATCACAAATTTCATCTGATCGTGAAATCTTAATATCATCCAGCCCCAGACGCATAGACTGGCTGCCCAGCAATGGTTGTTGAGTTTCATAGGGTCCGCTGAACGGGTCTCCAGAGGATGATGTGAACTTCTTTACCATGAGTGGAAGAGAAACCAACTTTCCTGATTTTAAAAATGTTTTTTTTACTTCAGATGCATTGCTATTATATGTTATGCACAATGACATGATACACATAATCAACACACGGATTTCCAGTAATCTAAAGGATGCCTGGAGGAATATATGCAATTATAGCCTCAAAACTACAATCAGTATCAACATATGACACCAAACATGTTATTTTCTTGGGGATGGGAGATTTTTTCATATCCGAAGTCAGCAAGAATTTATGCACTAAACATGACCAATTGAAAATACAGAAATGCAGTTATGATGCAGATGTCAAGCAGAATATTTGGAGGATATAGCTGTAATAAACATTAGACATCATTTTCTTTGTAGCCATTCTCGTTGCATACCACCACTACACTATACAACAAACACAATGCATAATCTGCAACTCTAAATTCACGGTCATGCCTTATTAAGACAACATTTTAAATATCTCCGGGGAACAAAAGGATTGAACAAAATTGACTCTTTTTCATTAACACTGCTTTATTATTCTTCACAACGTAAACCATCAGAATAGTCCCCCCATCTAGTTCATTTGAGGGGATATTTTGAGAATTATTTATTATATACATATGACCATGCAAATCTTTATTATTTTTTATTTTTGGTAATTTTATTTTGGGAAGTATTTAATGAGATCAGTGTAATGTTTCACCATTTACTGAACCTTCCATCACAAATTACTCAAGAGATTCACCCAAAAACAATGCAAACTCCTTTTCCTTGTGCAATTCTAATATAAAGCAATTGATGTGCATGGAAGAGTCCCATCATCTCTACAAGAAAAATAAACCAATGCTGTTTACTGGACAATTTTGAAGATCCTGAAAAGGGAAATAACATAAGAAAAAATATAGACGATATAAGAGAGACTAAAGACACGAGAGGAGTTTGAAAAGGGAAACAAAAGAAGATAAGAAAGAGATAATATAAGAGAGGTTGAAGAAGCAAGAAAGGAAGAGAGAAGGGAAGGAAACAGAAACAAAGAAGAGAACCAATCTACACCAAGAACCCATAGTTATAGGCTATGTTAGGTGGACTCTTCAAAAGTAAGTGAAGTACCCGTGTTGGACACACAAGATTGGTGTGGGATATGTGTCCGACACTTCTAGTCGGACATGCACCTAAAAAACACATATTTATTTATTCAATTTAATTATTTTATTGCTTCAAAACAAATGAAATGTCTATATTGAACAATATTTTACATAAAAAAATTATTCTCCTCTAAAAATAAAAATAAAAATATCAAATAATATGAAAATTTAGCATCTTTGACACATCCGATGCTTGGATACATATACACACCCAATACACATATCCGAGTCCAATGACAAGT
>JAOTQH010000011.1:444489-456385 GCA_025631255.1 Cornus kousa | reverse complement strand
ATGGGGAATGAGAGTCCCGCCCCACCCCGCCCCATTGCCATCCCTAAACTCTGCTACAACTACATTAGACTAGCTTTCTTAGGGATGGGGACTAATTAGACTCTCTGGAGATTTAACAGTAAAGTTTGAACCTGGATTTCCCTCTAGTGCTGTCCAGTGCATAGAGGAGGGTGGAAATCACTCCACATCGAGCAACGCCTACTCTTCCGACCCATGTGGGGGTGACCCCACCCTCCCCTGGTCAAGGGATGGAATCCTAATTCATAAGTCCCAAGAGGAGGGATTAGACTAAACCCCAAGAAAGTGGAATGAGTAGTCAAGAACCACATCTAATGCAGCGGAGTTCACTACTTTTACCTTCCGGCCGCAGGTCTGAGAGTAACAGGTTCAGAGAAACAAGGTTGTTAACTAAAAAAAAGAAGAAAAAGAAACAATGTTGTTACCCTCCTGGTACATATATGTATATTTGGATCATAGGCAGCATTACTCATTAAATTCATAGCAGACAGAATGGCTTAAACTTCTGCAGCCAAATTTCTCAAAAAAATTCAAATTCTGGCAGAATTCGGATTATCCTCTTTTTTGAACTTCTCTAATTACTTCGCATTTCACTTTTAACCAAATTTTTTGGAATTGTTTTCTATGTTTTATGTCTAGAGGACATGGTGCAAATATGAATATAAAGTGTGCAGTGTAACTTAAAAATTGTGAAGTGAAGGTTGGATATTGGATTTGGCTGGTGAGTTTAGCCATCTGATCATAAAACCCTATGGTGGGTGGCCTGCTTAGGTTACATCATCTATTAGATTTCATTGTTCAATGGAATTACTAGCAATTTCACCACCTTTTTTTTTTTGGCAGCCAAACTTCAACAGTCACTGAACCAAAACTCATTAGTCTTAACTCACCATTGGATTTGCTTAAAGAACACAACATAAATGTTTGATTTTGTAAGCAAACCTACAAGATCAACCACCTATCTCACCAACAAAATGCTCCCAAACCCACAATTATATTTTACTCTTTGTGTAATGCTATATATAAGTACTTTTATCCCTTCATTTAACCATGTTTCTTTCCTCTAGGTAATAGGAGGCATGTTTTGTGTACAGCATATGTTTTTCTTTGAGTTCAGTCTTCTTGGCCTAGTTGTTGCAGGATTTCTGCTTTGATTGAAAAACTAGCAATCATGAAGCAAAGATGGAATGGGTGATCCATGCTGGAGAAGCAGGGCACATGCTAGATTGCTCGCATATTGATACGAGAATGTTGCGTGTGCTCTTGCTCTCCAGCTCGGGCCCTCTCCGATAATAACACAAACAAAGAAAAATCAGGGATTGCACCAGGCAATGGAGGTAAGTTTCTAATTAGTATGTGTTTTAATATGAATATTTCTAATTAGTATGTGTTTTAACATGTATATTTCTAATTAGTATGTGTTTTAACATGTATATTTCTAATCAGTATGTGTTTTAACATGATCTATTTGAACCACCACATCATTATCATAACATTAACATTATGCTACTACTTTACTTCAAATCTTAAGTTCTGTATGTCATTTTCATGGTGCTGGTGGGGCTAGACAAAGAATATTAGGTAGCCGGCCGGTGATGATGGAGTTGGAGGAAAGAAACATTTGGTAGCTGGCCACCTCAAACAAGTTACAATGAAGCTTTCAAATCAAGTGGGACTAACCTGTTGTCTGTATCATTTGGGTGGGCGTTCCATTTAGAATAAAAGAGAACTTTGAACCTTCAGAGAGAGGAACACTTTGCTTTTTCCTTCAACATGAGCATTAAACCAAAAAAAAAAAAGGGACCACTGAAGGGAAAATTTGGAAATGCTCAATTTAAATGGCCTCATTATTTTCTTATACAAAAAACACTTCTTCATATATAGATGATCTGCATTCCATCCAGGTGACCTTGAATTTCACTCAAGGAACTTTAGCAATCAAATACAAATTAAATATTATAAATTATTTATAAACACCACGTGACAGTATGACAATCTACTTGTCTTGAATCAAACGCGATCAGATCGGCTCTCTAGAGCTGATGCAGCCGAGTCCACATGAAGAAGCAAACAAGAATACACTTTTTGCTTCAAACGGTCAACAGTCTCAATTAATCCTTTTTTCTCTGAGGTCAAGTTGCCTTTTAGTTTATCCAACCATTCATTTGCTTTCTTTAGCTGAGATAATGTGACAGCAATATGGTTGTCTGGTTCCATCCGCCGTCCCACACTGTCCTTTCCTCTCTTTTCCTGCGTACCCACACGAAAACCAGCATCAAGTGCTCCCTCCAAGAATTTCAAAAACCAGGATTGTGTTTCAGTTAGCAGAATCTCTCTAAGTTCTTTGATATTTTTTGAACAATCTCCTTTTGCCCACTCTAGTTTCTCAGTACCACTTAGCTCTACTGATGGATTTGGAGACTTCAACGCACTCTTACCACATCCAAGACCTCTCTTTTTACTGGATTTCTCCGTGTCTTGAGCTGAGGAGTTATTAGAGAAATTAAGTGGTTTATCCTTTGATGGGGTTGTGACATTTGGTTGGTGGATGAGCTGGTGGAGGATGAAGAACTTGGTGAGAGAGAGGTGAGGGTTCTCAGGCGAGGCAGATGAGCACAGATCGGCAAACATACTGAAAGAAAAGAAAGAAGTAAGAATTGTATTGAAGGAATTTAATTTTCTTTATTTCTAAGTGAGGAACCATTGTTTCTGAATGTGATATCACTCTGCAGATGTTTGATGATAGGCTGACAGGTTTTGGAACAAGTAAGTACACTTACCCGAGGCACTTGACAAGAATTGCAGTCGTAGTTGCTTCTCTATGCGCTTCTGCTGCTACCAGAGAAGCTAAGTTTCTCCTCCTAAGTATCCCCTTGTAGTAGCAATAGAAGATTAGAAGTATCATTACATTGTAATATTTTCATTGATTCTGTCTATTAGTTTTTACATGTCGAGAAAATTAGCAAAACAATGTAATCATTTTTCTAACAAATTAGCAACCATTAATTGTTGTAATAAGGCAAAAGAATTAATTCATTTGTACGAAAATTATCATTACAATGCAATTGTTGGGCATAACAACATAATATGAAACAGGCACCATATTGATTGATTCTGCGAAAGGAGTGGATGAGATGAGAAAAATACCTTCCCAGGCTTCAAAAGCTTGGCAGGCAGAGAGGACCAAGATATTGCCTCAGATGATTGATTTTTCTCTCTACTCTTTGACAAGCCATTCGAGTTCACATTTTCTTGTTTACTTGTGCGCTTTGTCGTCGTGACTTTCAATGGTGCCAAGGTCTCCTTGGTGTCAGATACTGTAACATCTGGATGTGGCTTGACTGCATCAGGGCGATTGATGGAAGGAGTTGTTGATCGTGTCTGTAATGCAAGTACGAGTGATTGTCACTAAATGGATCAATTTCTGTAATATATAAAAAATTATGAGTTGCAATGTGTTGTCCTTTTAGAGGCTCCATCTGGGATTAAGGAAAAGCAAGATCCTGAAATGGTTACATAAACTCGAAGAACTAGTGTCTGTAACACGAGTAAATTGAATTCTTGTCATTTACGACGTATGTTAGATGGAATGCAAAGGATTGAATAATTTGGGCTATAATTCTCTCTTTTTCTTATGTTATACTGAAAACTTGAATGAAAGATCATGCCAACGTCACAAACACATTAAACTTGTCTGATGCAATGTTATTTTATTTACCCACCCTTTTCCCCTTAATTTTCCATTTAAACAAACATAAAAAAGGTCATATTCAACAAGAATTAGAAATCTATTATACTAAACAAAAATAAGGTCACAATCTTAGACAAAATTCGTACAACATGTACTCATGGTGCAAAGACAGAATATCACTTATTTAATAAACTCGTGGTTCACAATCGGTCCCATTGTTCTATTTAAATTATCTTTCAATAGTTCTAACACTATTGTATGACTTGTATCATGTCATATTCAAGTGGGCTTAACGAGGTCGAGATTAAAAAATTAGATTCTTAGATGAATTTAGATTGGACCAAAAAAAAAAAGCTAGATCATACCTGACCTTTAAGCTCATGCTGTTTGCCTTTTACAGCTCCAACCTTCTTACCTGCTCCACCAATCTCATTCTCGTTGCCTTTTCCACA
This sequence comes from Cornus kousa, assembly GCA_025631255.1. NCBI lineage: Eukaryota > Viridiplantae > Streptophyta > Magnoliopsida > Cornales > Cornaceae > Cornus > Cornus kousa. Next base: position 452,224 of record JAOTQH010000011.1, on the reverse strand, counting down.
GATATTTGAATCAGCTCCATTTAATTTTGCATTCGATGTTAAGACACCCTGCATGTACCTAGATGCAACGCTCACCTTCTCCTCTTTGATAACAAATTTCTTTATTGGATTCTCCTCTTTGGCTTCTGACAATTCACTCAATTTTGAATCTTCCTGATCAAATTGGATGGGGCCCTCGGACGTCTCTAAGATTTTCATCAAATCCTTGGGGTTACCCACAAATGGATGTCGTCCTGGAACCGGCCTCACCCCAACTAGAACAGGAACCAAATTTCCAGATTCCATCCTGTCCACATACAAGAATTGGCCTAGCTGCAGCTTATCATTTAAGATGAGCTCATTATCTTCCTTTGACAACGAGACATATGTTGAATGGGAAGAATCTGATATTTTTATGAAGAATCCATGGTTTGGCCATAGTTCTGGACCAGTTAAGGCCGGGACAATGCTGATCACTTGTAGAAGGACAGATCGATATTCACCACGTACTTTTGCACCAGAATTCATTCCCTGAAGAAGTTTAAGTAGTACTCCGGGTGTCAGGGATGCCATTTTTATCTCGTTTTCAATGTATGAACTCTCAAAGGGAATTCCCTGTTTGTACAGATTTCAAAAGTCCACCTGATCAATGAACAAAATATTAGTAATTGTCAGATGATAACTAAGTGTATCTGATAAATATCAATCACTGCATATCAAATTGAAGCATTATTTTTGAAAAAAATTTGTATAGAAAATACTCATGATTATAGGGTCATAGGGATGTCTAAGAACAACCTTCCATGCTCAGTGAGGCATTTTAAGAAGCAGGTGGAAGAGGCATTATGAAAAACTCAACGCGAGCAATGCGAGGATGAGGGTTTGAGTCTAAAAGCAGTATAAATAATGTCGAGTTTGTCTCCACTCTTCCTCTCCAAGAATCCCATGTTGGTGGGAGCAGTATCCAGAACTTTGTGAGTCTTATACCCTTATTTTCAAACTGACAATTAAAGCAACTATGATAACAAAACAATTAAGACTCGCATATGCTATAACAGAATCAAAATTTAAATTCACTGAATCCTCTTTGACATCATTTAATTTCCATAGGAGGAACAATTGTCCCCTCCATTTGTCACATTTATATTCAAAAACTAACATCAACTTTATTAAATTCTTGCTTAATAATTACTCACCAAATAATGTCTTGATTAATAAGTCCATGTAGAGTACTTTTAAGTCTAAATTTCTAAGTTTAAATCAACCTAAGAGATGGTGCATTTAGTAATTAGCCCTTTTAATGGGCCAATAAAAAATGATAATAAAGAGAGAACTCTGATTTCAGATCATTAAAAAACAGTGCCTTTTATACATTGTCCCATTGGGATCTAAACTATTGAGCTGAATGTCATATAGTTATCTGAATTTTTAATGAAAGAAATTTAAAAGAAAGTAGAAATGTGGATTGACCTTGACAAAGGGAAAAAAGAAACCTAACAAAGTTAGAGAGAGAGAGAAAAAGAGAGAGAGAGGTGATGCTTCATGAATCATACAATATATGCTGTATTGACTAAATTATCACAAGGACACATAAAAATCGTGGACTTGCATAAATAGTAAGGCTGCATTTGTCTACATTAGTGTGGCATATATAAATATTATATATATATATAGGGAGAGAGAGCAGTGTGATGGTTACCTGAGAGAGGAAGCACAGAGCGCCAAATGGGGGAGAAGACAGAAGAAAAAACAAAGAGGTGAATATGTGAAGTAAAGAAGTTGTGTTTCATAGAGAGAAAATGATAGAAAAGTTGAGTTTCACAACAAAGTGGTGTGATTGAAATTGGCAAAATATTGTGATGCCCAAAAGAACATCTCTATAGCTTTGCATAGCAGGCACGTAACCACAACTTCTCTTGCCTTTCAAGCCAAGTGACAATAGAATATGTCCATGGATTCATCCTGTGATACGAAATGACAAATATGTCCCTTGTGTGGATTAGTGTTTTGGGGTTATGTTTAGCAATTTGAGTGGGTAGATTGGTCATTGGATTAAGGAAGAGGGAATGGAGCTACTGGAAAGGTAAGGAGATTGCACTGTCCTAATCTTGTGTTTACTTTTAACATTATTGCAACGGCTAGATTGATTCAATTGTACGTTTTGCTTCAAAAAGAAAATTTTAAATGGATAAGAGTATGTTTTGTTCATGTCTTTCTTTAATCTTAGGTCAATATCCAGTACTCGTCCAGCCTATACAAGATTTTCGAAGAAAAATACTAGAGATAATTTTGTTAATTTGCTCGTCCAGCCTATACAAGATTTTCGAAGAAAAATACTAGAGATAATTTTGTTAATTTGCTCAACCTACGTACCAAAGACTCTAATTCAATGGTATCTCTTCTAACTCTCAAATGGAGAGATTGAGCACCTACTAGGTGTGTATAGTCGCTTCATACCCAAAAAAATAATAATAATAAAATAAAATAAAATGAACAAGATATTCTTTCAATATTAGTTCATATTGGTCATGACAAAGTTTTACTCTGGCAGTCCATTCTTCCAATATTAGTACTCAAAATTTTTACTTCTTAATCAACTTAAAGTGGTTAAAGCCATTGTAACTCAATCGTGCAAGTTATGACTAAAAACGAAGGGGAATGATGCCTTCGAAGCACAAAAGAAAGGACCTTTACATACTATAACGGGTCCCTATTTGCTTGATATTTACACAAAAGTTTAGTTTGAATTAACAAACTTAGCATTCACTTCAAAACAAATGTTCCATGGAGTCGAGAACTACAACTTTTGAGTAGAAATTAAACTTCAATGTGGCTTATCGAGTTGTTTTGAATTTGAGCACACCACATTAAGTTGGCTAAAATGAAACCCATAAGATGGTGGGTTATTTACATTCACTCAATGTTTAACAAAATTGAGCTGCAAATCTCCACATACATGTATGTACATACCAGGCAATCACTCAAGAAAAAGCATTTGCTTCTGTTTCTGAACGGACCAGACTAGCATAGATGCCATCAAGATGGGAAGCCATGAGTGTATCATGGCTTCCATACTCCGCCACTGCACCATCCCTAACAACCGCTATGAGGTCAGCTTTTCTGATCGTTGAAAGCCGGTGGGCCACCACAATGGTGGTGGCCCGCTTGGAAATCTTCCCAAGTGCATTCTGGACGTGCTGCTCTGATTCCAGGTCCAGGGCACTGCTAGCTTCATCTAGCAGTAGCACACTTGATTTCTTCAGTATTGCCCTTGCAATCGCGATCCTTTGTTTTTGGCCACCCGATAGTTGGGCCCCACTCTCACCAACCTATATATGATAATGAAAGAAGCAACAATCAGGATAAGAGAAATGCTTTGGACAGTTATGACTGACAACTACCCAATCGGGATTAGTGCCACTCGAAGGATGACATGCCCATAAAACCTGGGGATACTATTAAAGTAGACGCTCTCACCTTGAACGTACCATCTCAAATATTGCATTGAGAGGCTTCTCTTAATTCAATGACGGAGGAGGCATGTTGGTGCTGAGAGTAGTCACTTTATGCAAATAATGTCTAAAGTTGGGTATTTAATTTATGTGATTATGGCCTTCAATTTGTTTGTTATTGCCTAAAAGCTAAGGATTCATATGAATTGAAATGGAGTTTCTATACTTCCAACTCATTAGACATACCTTTGTTTCATAGCCCTGAGGAAGGCCACTAATGAACTTGTGAATGTAAGCTTCCTTTGCAGCTTCTTCAATCTCACTCCAAGAAGCATTCGGATTTCCAAATGCAATATTCTCCCTTATGCTCCCAGCAAACAGTGCAGGCTCTTGACCCACCAAAGCTATTTGCCTTCTCAGCCACTTCACATTAAGCTCCTTCAAATCCACCCCTCCCATGAGTACCTTCCCTCTTATTGGATCATAAAACCTCTGTATCATCCATACCACAGTTGATTTTCCGGAACCACTTCCTCCTACCAGGGCCACCATGCTCCCACCTTTGACCTTCAGACTGAAGTCCCTCAAAACAATCACCTCAGGCCTAGATGGATATGCAAATGTTACCATCTTGAACTCGATATCAAATTGCTTCGACCTGTCAATCTTCCTACCTTTCTGTTGATCATTGCTTATCGATGGTCTACGATTAATGATATCAAAAACAGCAGGTATAGCAGATGGGGCCATGGAAGTATCTGGTGCGAGGCCAGCTAGTTGTCCAACAGAGAATGAGCTCAGGACAAGTATTAGAAATATCTTGTATACATCCCCAAAGTTTGTCTTGTCTAGTTTTACAAGGTAGGCTCCATACCAGAGCGTTAGAGTATAAGCTCCATACATTGCACCTTGAGAGAATCCAACGGCTAGCCCAAGAACTTGTGACCTTCTAGCCGATGTTTTCTGTGGCTCGGATAGAGCTCGATCAAAGGAATGAACTATCTGTTGCTGAGTTGAAAGTGTCATCACTGTCCTTATATTTGATACTGCACCTGCAGCTATATTGCTAGCTTTGGCATAAGAAGAGTTATCCAATTTAGGGCCAATGTTAATGATCAGGCTGAAATAGCTCGCACCAAGTGTGAAGGGAGTGAGAGCAGTGGCCAAGAGGGTCAGTCTCCATTCGAGAAGAAATGACACACCAAGACCAACAGCAGCAGAGCTCAATCCCATCAGTAAGACTGAGAACCGATCACCAAGAACTGACCGGAAACTGATGCAATCAATTGAGAGCCTTGATACTAGTACTCCAGTGGAATTCTCGTCAAAATCAAACCAACCTGGTTCTTGTTTTAGTATAGCTTGGAATAAGAAATCTCGAACCCTCTTTGTGAGCCTTGTCCCTGCCCAACCGCAGAAACCTTGTTGGCCTGTCATGGATATTGTGCACCCAAGGCCAAGGCCAACCAGTGCCAAGCAGAGGTACCCAACTTCCCTTTTCATCTTTGATGCATCTGGGTTGGAGTAGACTTTAAGTGCTTGGCCTAAAACTAGAGGAAAGATGGAGAGAATTGCACCTGCTACCATACCCAAGATTAATCCTATTAGCAGTATGGGTAGCTCTGGTCTCTGCAACTTCCATACCTCTTGAAGTCTAAATTTCTTCTGCTTTGCTCCTTTTTGTTCTTCCTCCTCCACTTCATAACTTTCTTGCATTGATTTTAAGTACTTTGACCGTGAGATTTCATACACATCATTAACTGATTTCTCATACATGGAGAACTCAGCATCCCTTTTACTATCCATTTGCTTTGGTACAGGCTTTGAAACTGCTTCTGAAGCGAGCTTGACAAGGTCATAGTAAGCCCCGGCATTTTTCATGAGCTGATGATGGTCCCCAATCTCAACAACAGAGCCGCAGTCAAGAACTGCAATTGTGTGAGCATTTCTTACTGTTGCTAGCCTATGAGCAATGACAATGGTGGTTCTGCCAATAGATATCTTGTCAATGGCCTGCTGGACCATGGACTCAGACTCGGGGTCCAGGGCACTAGTGGGCTCATCTAACAGAAGGATCGTAGGATCTTTAATCATGGCTCGAGCCAGTGCAATTCTCTGTTTCTGACCACCTGAGAGTTGGGTTCCTTTGTCTCCAACCTGCCCAGAAGGGGTGAGTCAAGTGATCAGAGATGGATATGCGGACAATTCATGCATAGATAGTTTCTCATTTGTGTGTATTATATGTACCTGAGTATCATAGCCTTGTGGAAGACCACTGATAAAGTTGTGGGCACTGGCAGCAACGCAAGCAGCAGTGGCCTCTTTCCTTGTGGAATTCTCCTTTCCCATCATCACATTTTCTAGTATGGAGGAGGCAAAGAGAACTGGTTCCTGACTCACCACACCTATCTGACTTCTCAGCCACTGAATTTGCAGTGTCCTTAAATCATGACCATCCAACGTGATCGATCCTGCCAAAATAATTTGAAACTTAACCAAATCAGAAATTATATGAATACCCATCTGAGAATACTCCAACTAACATCAATGGACTGAAGCCATTTTGACCATTGATCTCTTTTAACCCTCCCTGCATGATATTATCACCATAGAAATATAATATGCTTACCATTGGTAGGATCATAGAATCTCTCTATAAGAGCAAAAATGGTGGACTTGCCACCTCCACTGGCACCAACCAATGCAAGTGTCTTTCCAGATGGAACTACAAGATTGAGAGAGCGAAGAATCGGAAGAGTTGGACGAGAAGGGTAAGCAAAAGTTACATTTTTTAACATGATCTTTCCACGTACACTAGAGAGCCTCCTCCCCTCAGGACTGTAGGGATCAATCTCTGGAATTCTATCTATAATTTCAAACACTCGGCTAGCCGCTACAGTTCCTTGTGTGAATTGAGCAAAATATGATAGTGACAATGCCAAGCCCCTGCAGAAATTGTATACATTTTTTCATTCTTCACTAATCAACTAATATTAATATAAGATCAATATTTAACTTCATATGTATGGAAATTTGATGGCATGTGTTCCCTTCAACCAACTAACAATCTCTAATTCTGGCTTGTTAAATTAGTCATAGCAATCTCTAAGCACATTCAATCTCCTTTTCTTTTGGTCTCCATGGCACCTCAGTGACATGAGAAATCATTTTCAAATCGTTGTTTCACTTGTTCCACAAAACTCTATCTTTTCTAACTTGCATGTGATATATATATATATATATATATATAGAGAGAGAGAGAGAGAGAGAGAGAGAGAGAGTTCATTACCTCCCTCCTACATTGACACCAAAGAAACAAGCAATGGCTGCACCTCCACTGATGTCTTTCTTGGCAACCAAGATTGATCCGTACCAGAAAGCCAATGCCCATGTGGAATAAGTAACCAGATATATAACTCCCATCCCTGCACCCTTGGCGAAGCCAATCTTCACCCCAAAGGGCACCGATTTCTCCAACAATTCACCATATCTTGCAGCTAAATTATCCTCTGCCACAAAAGAAAATACAGTTCTAATTGCACTTATGGCTTGCTCTGCAATTCCACCAGCTCTCCGATAAGAGACCTTTAAAACAAAACAAAATTTTTTTTCAGGAAATTAGGGAAAATAAATTAACTAAAAATTTATATGAGTTTCTATAGTTGGCTATTTTATGCCTCTCACCTCCTCTTTTGCAGTTAGGCCAACATATACAGCCTTATAAGCAAGACCACAGAACATGGTCAGTGGGGTGACTGCAAGAACTGCCAGAGAAACCTTCCATGACCTCAGAAAACCAACCACATAACCACAGATGAAGGTAAATACGTGATGAACGAAGTGTGCCATCTGCAATTTGAAAAAAATATATATTAGAAAATAAATATAAACAATCCGTGCAAATTATGTATCACTTGGCCCTCCTTATGAAGAAAATGACTAGAAGTATATAATGTAATTTGGAACTTTGAAGTAACTACAGGAAAGAAAATGACTAGAACCAAAGCACATAATGGGATTTTGTTCAGATTTAGTGATAGAAAAGTAATGTCACTGACAATAAAATTCCTAAAAGTAGAATTCTTGGAGAAACTAAAAGATAGATCTGTTCGTAAGGTTGATAGAGAAGTATTTATCTGAAGTTACACTAATGAAAATTTTGCCTTTGTTTTTTAAATGCGCACCATAGTCGTCTATAAGAAATTCTAGACTTGTTCCAAATAAATTATTTGTAACGACCCTCACCCTGGCCAGACACAATATTGTCCGCTTTTGGCTCACCCGGACCAGAGACTTCCCAGGGG
>JAOTQH010000011.1:383235-395407 GCA_025631255.1 Cornus kousa | reverse complement strand
GATTGACCTAATTATTGAAGTAGAAGAAACCATTTGTTGTATTGCGTCACTAGACATACAAGTGAAGCAGATCAGTCACATTCAAGTCATGACCTTTTTGTTTTCAGAATTGCTAGCCTTAAAAATGCATGATCTAACTAACTTTATCACCAATTTGTTTTCTGAGTTGCTTTTAACATGATACAACCAACTTACGCCAACCGATACGCAATGCGATGCACACCCTTCCGAATTTGTTTCCAACCCTATCAATATATCTATAATCTATAAATAATGCTTCTTTGAATTCTGGTGAAAAGGAATGAAATACAGAATGTTAGGCAATTACCAAGGTTAATAATCTATGTCACACGCACCGAGAGCAAATACAAGAGCGAAAGTGTGAAAGTCACAAAATCTAAGTCACACAAAGTGGGAGCATGAGGGCAATAACCTAAGTCACACGCACCGAGAGCAAATAAAAGAGCGAAAGCATGCAAGTCACAAAATCTAAGTCACACAGAGTAGAAACATGAGAGCAATAACCTAGGTCGCACACACTGAGAGTAAGTATAAGAGCGAAAGTATGAAAGTCGTAAAATTTAAGTCACACAGAATGAGAGCAGGGGCGGGAGAACCTTGGTATTTTACGTGCTTATATGATAATAACACCAGATCATCAAATAGATCGACCTCTTAATCAAATCGTGTATTAGTGGTTCAATGGAGTCTGATTCATACTACTTTGATCCAGCTAATTGCTGCTTCAAACCCTAGCTTTTGAGGAAAGTCTCAGGTTCAGAATTTAATTGACACCGTCATCAAATATGTGATTAATTGGTGATAAGTGCCTGAAATTCTTACTCTATTCATCTTTCATTGCAGGATATATGGAGGATCTTATTTGTTTGGTGAAGAAAAGGTATATACGTCCCAGTCCTGAAATAGATGCTTTAATGAAGGTAGTCATTACAAAGTTTTTTTTTTTTAGCTTGCCAAGCTTTCATATCTCATCTTTATTATCATCGCCTTAGTCCCATATGAATAGAGTTAGCCACATAAATTCTCTCTCCAATGACCTACTATACTTAACTTTTTAAAATTATTTTTAATAATCTTATCCCATTTTATTTTGGTCACATAAAGAAATAAATATTTCCGTTTGCTCTTATTCGTTGTGCAGGGAAAATTGAAGTCTCGTGCAATAGCAACTATGGCTTTATGTTTATCTGAGAAACCCGGTGGATTTCTAACGCTGCATCGGCTGGGATATTGATTTACATGTCGCTGGTAGATCTTCATGCAGCTGAATTTTGGGTTCTAATGTCCCTCTTTTTGGGTCTGCATGTATGTCTCTCTTGGCCAAATGAGCTTAGCTACTATCATGTATTCTAATATTTATTGAAGAACTGAAATGAAAATTTTATATATATTCTCTTCACTTTTGGGATGAGTCCCCTCACACCACCGGTAAAATTACTTCATTGCAAATTATTGTGATTTAAAAAGTCACCAATTCGAAACAAAAATATATAAAAAAAGAATTGGCCTCCAAGTGAATACAAATCATACCATAGCTTGTTGGGTCCAGTTTGGTCTTTTACTAATTGGGCTTGGGGCCTCCAAGTGGAACAAAATCTTGTACCAAGTTACTAACACTACCACAGTTCCAATTACAATATTTCTCTACCAAAAAGAAGCAACTATAATTACAAAAACTACACAAATTTATATAAAAACATTACTTGTCTACAATCATATCAGCTGTAAAGAGAATTACAAATAACAAGACAAGTATTATTTTTATGTAATACCCAATTGATAAAAGTTGTAAAATTCCATCTTCATCACAAATTTAAATGCCCTCTTTGTTTTTTTTTTTTCCCCCTTTTTCTGGCAAAAAAAAAAAAATTAATACCTTTTGTTGTCTCCACTAGTATATAGTGATGAACGGTTACACCTCTGATTTTTCTGAGTGAACAAATAAATGGGCACTTAATGTGTAGGATTCAAAAGTAAATAGAAAAAGTTTATTTAGCCTCACCCAAGCTAAGGCATGGTAACGATTTTAAATACAAAGGTGCAATTATTAGTAACTAAATGCTTATACTCTAAGCTTTAGCTAATAAATTAATTTCCAAATTTTGTGATGAATAATAGTAGTGCTTGGAATGAACCGGTGGTGGAGACCATGAGACAACCCTTTTAGAGGATCAAAATCCTCTCTAGTCACATTTTTCGGCTACGATCCTGTTCGGCATTTGAAGTTCATCACTATCAATAGTTAATTTCATTATTATGACTGTGTAAAGTTCACTTGTAACCAAATAATAACAAAATTCAAATAAATGAAAGTACACCAATATAATAACAAAATTCACCATCAATACTTGATAATGATGAACTCAATGTACCGAATCAAAAAAACAAAATGTGATTGGGCGCTTTACCAACTAAGCCATTGGATAATGCCCGGTTTAGGAGCAGATTTGGGAAGCCAGACCAAAAGTCCGTCCTACCTTAGCTTCTCTCTTAAGATTGTTAATTACTACTGTAATAAGGAATTATATGCCTATACTCACTACTACGGGGTCTAAGACCGTTCAAGTCTCTAACTAGGAGATGCTACAAAACTGGGAAGAGCCTGTCCTTTACACTCAAAATCTTCTTCCCGGCCTATTTTTATATCCAGGACTTCTAATGTGGTTTTGGCTTATACCCATCGACGGCAAAATTTCGTGTAGCAGGAGGCAGTGCTAATCGAATTCCATCAAGTTCAGGTTGTGCAATAACTTGACAACCTAGACGAGACCTGTAGAAAATCATTATATACAATTTACAATAGCTTTGGTGGTGAGACAATTTATTGACCAGTTTCAAGATAGAGGGGACCTACGTCTCTGTAAGGCCAAAAGCAAGATCTAGCATGTCATTCTCTTCGTCAGTTGGATCTGCTAGCTTATTGTAGTAACTGGTATCCTAACCAAGATTCTCAAGAGTTAATGCCATAGCAAATTAATGCATCGACAATAATCATAATCAATACCCTCAAATTAAATGAGAAAAAGCGGAATAGAAGCCAGAGATATCTTAGCAAGGAAATGATGTTGAAGGCAAGATCACTTGAAACAAGTCATGCAGAGAAACACTACGTACTTCATCAGGTTAGTGCTTAATATGCATTAGATCTTATCTTGGCAGCACAACAATTAATATTGAGACACAGATATTCAATAACTTACCATCACGATCACATGACACGTAGAACAGGCAAGGGATCCTTCACATGCTCCTATAATTAAATTGAAATTAGTTAGTTATTAAATGGAGAAGTATAGAGGAGTGTTGAGCAGCTCTGTACTTGTCAAGTTTTAGATAGTTTCATCATCTTTTGATGTCAAGGATTAGCCAATACATCACATAAAATTTTATCAAACGATGTTATGCTGCTCATCTTGTAAGACTTGAAATTAGTTCAATACGCTTATAACCATAAACATTATTAAAAGGATATCATGAATCCGTATAAGGTACATCCAAAGAATAGCATGCCTTTTAAGTGCTTACCTTCAAGTTCTATGTCATTCTCATGAGCAGCTTCTAACATAGACATTCCAATGGGGACCTTAATATGCTTCTCCTCGCCATCTTTGTCAACAAAAGTCACAGATATTCTGCAGAATCATACACGAGGGTATAGAGAGTTCCATTAGAAAATGTGACTAGAGATATCAGCCTGTAAATTTTCATAGTCACGCTCCAAGTATCAAGGATGCTGGCCACTCATTGCAGAAAAGATAATGTGATCATCTAGCAGCATATTGCCTGACCAACATTCTGATTTGATCACCCAATTAATGAACTTATTCTGATTGATATAACATTCATAGGTGATTGAGCAACATAACAGTTTCAAGAGACACTTCTGAGTACTCGTTTGGGTCTGACTGGAATTGTGCTTAGTTGGTGGAATATCCACCCTTCAAAAACATCCATTAGTGAAAAGAACCAACATAAGAGTTTCAAGGGGCACCTCTGACTTTTTGTTTAGGCCCGACTACAGTAGTACGTAGTAATTGGTTGATGGAAAAGATCTCCCCATGTAAATCAAAGATAATTGCATTATATTTAGGAGATTCGGTCATCTAAGCAACTACTCCATCCGTCCCATATTAGTTGTCTATCTTTGGGTTTATTTCTTTTCAAGGGGACATGCAATTATGCATTTGTCCCCGTTTCAAATTACGAGTAACTTTTAACCTTTAAATATATATAATGCCAAGTTGAAAGATTTTTGAAACGTTAAAAGGGTAATTATGGAAAGACTGTATTCATTTTGTTTGACTTTTCAAAATGGACAACTAATTTGGGGCATCCTAAAAAGGAAAAGTGGACTACTAATATGGGACAGAGAGTACCAAGTGGGAAATTTAGAGTGCAACATTTAGGCCAAAAGGACTGCAACTAATTTATGCTATTGTTTGGAGGGAATACATTCTCCAGCTAGACCTCTTGGTCACTTATCAAGGTACTTGGTTATTTTTTTAATCTCATATCACCTTCTTTGGGTTCCTCTACTTAGTTTTATCCCTTGCTAATTTGAACAAAACTCCATCATGTATTTAAACTACTTCTAACAATGTATTTCCTACACCACCCTCCCTCCTCTTCCTAGAAATATGTATACACACACATAAATAAGTAAAAGGATAAAAAAAAATATATAAAATTAAAAAGAAAAAAAGAAATTCAAGATAACTGCTCCTACAACAGCAACTTCCCATATAGATAAGCATGAGCTTACTTTTGTTTTTCTTCATTCCTGTCTTCTTGAGATTTATCAGAAGCTGTGGTAGAAAAACGTCCATACCTCTGAGTACAAAATGAAGATTGGAGTAAGGAATAGGTTACTCGTAGTGGTTGAAAAGATTTTGGTAACTGAAAGAACCTAATAAAATGCCTAAACTAACATAACAGTTCGACTAAAGAACTGCAAGAAATGTACCAGAAGAACTGCTGAAAAGGAACAAACTTAAAAGACTAAGAAAAACTCCTCATTTGCCTTAGATTTTTTGGTGGGGTGGTCTATTGAGGGAAGTTATTTTTTATTATTTGGAAGAAAAGGGGAGACGGGGGGACGGGGGAATTGATGCAATCCATAAGAAACTTAAGAAGAAGAAGAAAAAAAAAAAAAAAAAACATTTAAGTTAAAGAAAGCCACTTTGAAAGCATGTTCAATTTCATGGTTGAGCCAGCTTGGGACCTTGCATAACTATGTTTTGAGTACCAGAAGAACTACTGAAAAGGAACAAACTTAAGACTCTAAGAAAAACTCCTCTATTGTCTTTGAGTTTTAGGTGGGGTGTCTATTGGGGGAGTTATATTATTATTATTTGGGAGAAAAGGGAAGACGGGGGGTCGGGGAAATTGATGCAATCCATAAGAAATTCAAGAAAAAAAACAAATAAGTTAAAGAAATCCACTTTGAAAGAATGTTCAATTTCATGGTTGAGCCAGCTTGGGACCTTGCATAACTAAATTTTGAGTCATATTGAGTCATAACTAAGTTGGATTAAGTGCTTACCCAACTAAATGTATATGATAACGCAATTAGAGTATCACTTGGAAAAATAAGTGCCACTTAAAATGAGATAAAATTGTTTAAGTGATAGTGACTTCACTTATCATTGAATTATTAAACACTTAAAACTCAAACTATAACAAAGAAAATCTCGATTTACAATTACCGCTTAAAATTCAGCACTTAAAATTTTCAGTTTTACCAAACACCACCTAAGTACATTATTTTATGTCTCACTTATTCATAGGTTACCAGTTCCATTTCATGCATGCTATATCAAATATTAGAAGTCAAATGCTTTATGTGATGGAGTCAAAAATTTGTTTCAACGGGGATGACTGAACAATAATAAGATATATAAAAATTAATTATTTCGTAATACAAATAAATATCAATGGGAGAGAGTCAGGATGGAGACAATAGTATTCTTGGCATTTCACTGTTGTTTGTGCACATAAAAAGGAAGATAAATATGTAAGGACTGAGTGACAGAAAAATAAAAGAGGGGTGGCAAAACATAAAAGAGGGGAGTAAAGATAAAAGCTGAGGTGGCAATTTTCAATGAAGATTTTATATGTAAAAATATAATTTTTTTTAAAAAATATCCAGTAGAGGCAGTGGCCCCCACTGGGCCTTATCTAGCTCCGTCCCTGAGTGCTTTTTAGTAATTTCATATGTGCTTGGCATGAGCCATAGCAGTGGTCTCTAAGTGTATTTTAAAATAAAGTTAGGCTAACGAACTTTTTCCTCTTTTTTATGGTCGTAGATTGATTTTGATAGGTTTTATGCCAAATTCTTAATTTTCAAAGTAAACTACAAAGATCAAAAGAGAAAGAATCTGGCAGTGCACACACACGCGCGCAAATGCACTCTGTCAATTCAATACAGAGCAACCCAGAGAAATTTTTAGCATCATCGTTCAAGCAACTTTTAGATTTGGTTGAGGATGCAAGGTTATGACATATTAGATTAATCAATACAGGAATGTATAAAAATATTGTTAAATTATCACCAGTAATATACAAAGAAATTAGTTCAAAAATTAGATCAACCAATACTTGAATGTATAAAGATATACATTACTTATCATCGGTAATATACAAAGAAATCCATTTATTAGTAATAAAATAATAGCACTAGTAAAATTGCATGCGGAGAATCATAGTTTATAAATATAAGCTACTAACCAGGGGCCGCAGAGGGCTGTCGCTAAAGACATGCAAATATGACGTTCTTGGTGTGGATGTCAATGGACCTGCTGCACCCAAGAAAGAAATGGTCAAACTAGGGACATATTGCAAACCCATATACTGATTTTGGATGGGATGGACATTTCAGTAAAGGATTCATTTCTGGATTCAAGCAACATAACGAATCAAATCAGTTAATATATCTTAAGAAAACCTGGAACTGAGAATCCTGCACAGCCCAGAATACAGGGTAGTGAAGATGTTTTAAGCACAATTTTGTAGTAAAATTTCAGTACCAATTATAAAAGAAAAATCAATGTGTAAATTCCATGATGGAATATGCATAACCTAACATGAGATATTGTCCTTAAAATAATCCAACTAATGTTTATAAAACTACAATAAATTGCTAAATCCAACTGATGTTTATAAAATTACAAAAATTGTTTAAAGTATTACAGCCAAATGAAATTAGAGAAGGTAATAGATTTAAGGAATATAGTTCCAAACGAACATCCATTATCCAATAATTTCCGGTTATCAGAGGCCCTATAGTTCCAAATGCACATCTATTATCCAACTGGCATCATTCAAACTCACCTCCATGGAGGAACGAACATCCATTATC
This sequence comes from Cornus kousa, assembly GCA_025631255.1. Lineage (NCBI taxonomy): Eukaryota > Viridiplantae > Streptophyta > Magnoliopsida > Cornales > Cornaceae > Cornus > Cornus kousa. Next base: position 388,029 of record JAOTQH010000011.1, on the reverse strand, counting down.
CAATAACTTCTGGTTATCAGAGGCCCTATAGTTCCAAATGCACATCTATTATCCAACTGGCATCATTCAAACTCACCTCCGTGGAGGTGGAAGTTTACAGCCCATATCATTTTTGCGTTCATTGTTGAACAAGTCACACATTTATAGAGTAGAACAAATATATATATATATATTAGAATGGGTAGTATTGATAACTATAATACCTTTAGAGTTTGTTAGCAATGTTTTGAAATTTGGTCTGTAACCAATCTAATTAATATACAAGGTACTATTTTTTTCCCCTAAGATAACAAAAGAGTCCAGAATCGATAATAGTAGGGCTCACCAATATCAACATTTTGCTGTAGAAGACATTAAGGCGAGCGGAGAGTTTAAAGATTACATATGATACTATGATTGTAATATTGTACAAGTGTTCAAAAATCGCTGAATCCAACATCCAAAAAATGCACCATCCAAAAGTATTAGGAAAATCAAGGTTCACCAAATAAATTCCCTAATTTGTTCAACAGATGACTACCATCTATCAAACAATTCAAGGTACTAAATGGTTTGGTGTCAATATTCCACCAAGTAACCCAAAGCTCTAGACTGCAAAAAGAGTCCCACCAGTTAATTCATACTCTTCAGTGGCACATTAATAGCAGATAACTTATATGAACATGCATCATTTATTTCTAGGTCATGTGAATTTCGGATTAGGCTGTCATCAAGAACTAATGGTCAATAAGAGAAAAAGAGGGGGAATGAAAAAATAAAAAAAAAAGTCCCCTCAATCCCTCATTATATTTCACGCAAATTATGCACAAATCCAACGTTGGAAATCCTTGTGGAGCAGATAAAAGTTTTAGCAACCCACCATCTGAAATAAAGGTAAGCATATAGGCACTCACATCTATAGAAAATAGCATGATAGACTTTTCCATTTTTAAAACTTAATGTGAAGCCTCTTGCTCAGTAAAATGATAAAGCTATCCTGTCAAGTGTTAGGATGTAAATCTGAGTTTAAACAGCCACTTTTATGCAAATAATGCTAAAGCTCAAGTTTACATCCAGTCTATCCTTCCTGCATAGCATAGACAGACCAACACTGGGTAATAGTTTTTACTCAATTATTTAGTGTTTTGGTAGTAATCCTATCACAAACTGTATGTAGGACATCTCCAAGAAATTTAATCCTCGCCCAAGACTAAATGAACATATATCATATCCATCTCACTTAAACCAAAATCCTTCTGTTGTAGATTTTTTTTTAAAAACTAAATAAATACATACAAACAGTAATTCAAACCCAAGCACTAAATTTATTCCAAAATTACTAAATAAACACATACAAACAGACATTCAAACCCAAGCACCAATATTGGTTCATTTTAACTGACTTCAATTAAAATTAGAGCCAAACAGCATAAAGAACTGACCTTTAGCTAAACCTTTGATCACCTGAGCTCCGAGCTGTGAGAATTTGGAAATGAACATAATCGTGGCATCTACAAAACCTGGGAACAAAAATAGTAATGATGTGATCATAAATTGTATCCTTCTTTGATATTATATCAAACACTTACGGTATGCTTGGCAGCACCATATTGGAGCTTTGGAATTGGAATTGGGAGCTCCAATTCCAAATCCACAATTTGTATATGACAAATTGACTTGGGTTTGGGATTGTATTATAATCCCAAACATCCCAAACCAACAAATTGAATCCTACAATACAACCAGAGATTCAAATACCAAATCATGAGAATTTTAACCCGATACAAATGTCTAGGACATAGTGAAGACGATGAGCCCAGACGATGCAATGAGCCAAGGCAATGTCACAATTCAACGGTGCAAAGCATAAAGGGAAGCAATGGTTGTGCAGCACAATCCAAAAGTCGACAACTTGGGTTGCGAAAATTTGTGACCACAAAAAGAAGAAGAGTGGCGACGATGGGTTGCAATAATCTGCGATTAGGGCTGCAAAAGTGATTGTGATGATGGACTTCGATGGTTGACTGTGGCGAGATGTGGCTATTTGAATAGAGAACTGAAGTCGAGTCCCTATTGCAGATGTAGGGTTTCAAGTGCAATGAAGCTGCAATAGCAGATTTAGGGTTCCGATTGCGATAATGTTGCGATTGTAGGTTTAGGGTATCAAAGTTGCTGTGAGTGACGATGCGAACAGAGAATAGAATTGCAGATGTAGTCTTTGACAGTTTTGATACATAAAAGACACTTCAACATTGTTTTGTCATAGATATTAGAAGGTTACATTGCAATGTAGATTACTAATTCCTGGTGCAACAAACTCAGTAAAACTGGTCACTACTTTGGCTGTGAATGAGGAAATTATTAAATTAGAATCAAGATATGTCCTCCAAATTTGGCGCGGGAGTAGGGTGTGAGCTCCATCATTGATGTCATAGTACTGTTATGGAGAAGGGTAGTAAGGGTGTGGGTCCCATAACTGATGTCAAGATAACATCATGGAGTGGGATTCACACCCCTCTCACAAACACGTCACTCAACATCCTCCTAAAAGTCTCAATTAATATTATCGACTAACGTGTCATTCACCATGATAAATGCCTAAGAGGATTGACAATCTAATCTTAATTCTTAATCCTATCTAGACAGAGTCTTGGTGAACACTGGTTTGATACACAAAAGACTCTGCAACGTGTATTGTCGTAGATATTAGAACAAACTCATTAAAACTGGTCACCAGGGAATTATTATATTAGAATTAAGTCACATCTTCTGAATTTGGAGCATTACGGGGTGGGGTGTGGGCTCCGTCACTGATATCATAGTAGTATCATGGAGGGGTAGTAGAGGTGATGTCATGGAGTGGGAATAAATACCCAACAGAATTGACACTCTAATCTTAATTCTTAGGGCCAGTTTGATAAACCCCTCTATTTTTTTTTTTTTTTTTTTTTTTTTTTATCCTTTAAGCTTAAACATAATCAGCGTTTATGTGTACCTTTTGTTTATCCATAAAAAGATACATTGTTTGATAAAGTAAAAATGTTTGGCTTATTTTAAAAACAATAATCAGTTAAACTTAAACTGTTTTTTAAAATCCAACGCAATAAACAAAATATATATATATATATATATATTTGATAACCAAAATTTGCAAAAAATTACAATATAAATATATAAAAAAATAAAAAAAATAAAAAAGTATATAAATTTGTTTGATAACCTATAAAAATTTGCAAGAGTTGCAATAATCCAATTTCTCATAATTCCACTTCACTAAAAATATTTCCATTGAACATGGTATGAGGACAAAGGGTCTAGGTTCCCATTTGTGTCCAACAGGTGGATGTCCATGTATATTGATATACAACTTGATCAATTGCATTGTACAATAGTATGGTAACAGGAGCCCAAGCTATGGAATGTAGTATTTAGTTCACATATACTGAAAAGAAGAAGGAAATATAAATACTGACTTAAAATTATACAGTTGAGTTGGGGGCCAAGTTTATGTTGCTTTTTTGTATGCATCCATAGGAATCTTGATTATAAAATAACTAGGAACACTATGGTGTACCCAAAAATAGAGACAAACTAAACAATAATGAAATTAACTAAACACAATTCTGTTTGTCAATTGCATTGTGTGCTTGAATCACAATATATACAATTGAGATAAGAGTCCTAATGAAACTCTTTCATGTTCAATTCTGTCAAAATTCTAGCAGATAGAAACATATAACTACAATTGTTAGTTCATTACAACTCTTGTATCATATATCTTCTATACTACTAACCCTCACAACACATTAAAAATATCTATGTAATATGAATACTCTCCATGTACTATATTCATAGAAACACTTGAGATTAGAATCCTAATGAATCACTTGTGAACAGTATGCTTCATATTTTTTCCTTATAAGAACACAAAAGTTTCCTCTACTTCATGCAATAAAAAATTTGTCAATTTCAGAACTTACATAAAATCCAAATCGAAAGCACAGACAGAGACAAAAAAATAACAAAATTAACCCCTAGTTGCCATTTGCTTCGAAATTAGATTATGCCTAGTTGAACTCCAAAAATAGCTAAACTGATTAACATAAAATTACATGCAATTTTAAAATAATCAACAATCATTAATGAAATGAGCTTAGGAACAAGAACTAACTGCAGATATACGCAAACAACAAATAATAATTAATAATAATAATAATAATAATACTAATAATTGCAAGATGAACAGGGAAATAAACTAGAGAGAGAAAAAAGGAATGAAGAAGAAGAAGATGATGATATAGGTATGCAAAGGCTACAACATGGATGAGAGTGAGGAAAGAGAGTGAAAAGTGAGAGAGACAAACCTGGAGTGTATCTCACCGGATGAGTGGCTGTTGGAGGAGCTCGCGGTGGACGGTGGAGGACATCGGCATATCTGCAATGAGTATGGGGTTGGGGGTTAGGGTTTGTGAAGGTCTGTAAAATCTGTTCTTTTTGGTGTTTAGGAGTACCCAACCGTTAATTCGGGCTCGGCTCGATTCGGTTTCAAAACGAGCAGCTGTAAGTTTTTAATTCCCATTCTGATTATCTGTCCCTTAAAATAGAAATCTTATTTATTATTAAATTTGAAATAATAATAATCCATTTGTCTTTATTTTATTTATTGGTCGATAGATTTATTATTGTGCATTTGTTGTTTAAATTTGTATTTATTTAATAAGTGAAATTTATGGTTTTTTTGTGGTGAGCTATTGAAATAGAAATAGAAATAGAAATATTTTTTGAGAATTCACAATTCTTACTTACGGCCTCTAC
>JAOTQH010000011.1:335716-348472 GCA_025631255.1 Cornus kousa | reverse complement strand
ACATGTTAAACAACATAACATGCTCATTACATACATCATATCAAAAGAGTAAAATAAGTAAGACATCATCATATGAAATTTAATTAATCTCTCTAATTTTTTAGTAACATAAAGTTACTCGTAAGAAATGAGCATGCATCGACCTAACATTTTACAATTTTATCACCTTAAGGTGAAACATGTTAAAGGGGCTCATCCCGAAGAGTGTTTTAATGAGTAAAGATTGAATCTTTGAATGCAAATACCTCAATCAAGTAACCTATTATGTCACTAGACCTTTTTAATGTACTTGTACATAATTTCCAGATGTGTGCAATCAAGACCTTGCAGAATCGACGCGCCTCTGTGACCCTATAAACTCACTTTGGAGATTGTTCAACTTACAGTGAGAACCATTATGTAACGTTGAATTAAAAAAATAAATAATCTATCATATAGATTAATAGTTTTACAAAAAGAAAGAAAATTTCCGAAAAAACGTACAAGGGAACCGTAGCAATGTCTAGTTGAAACAGTTTGCCCTGCTGTCTGGAGAAATAAAAATGAGCATCACTTGAGCAAATCCAAATCGATCAGGCCTTCTCCATGCCGATTCAGGAGAATACTCCGTCACACTCGAGCAGGTTCTGAAAACTTACCGAATGTCATGTCTAAACTGTCCATGAATAAATGATCTGAGGTCTATGAGGCGGGAGGTAAAACGCAAAGTCAAGACTTGGACATCTTCCTCTTCTTTTTTGACTTGGGTACTTGTGTAGATTTGTTTCCTGTTGGAATTTCCTCATTCAATAGATGCTCATACTCTTCAAGACTCGCAAAAGGGGACGCTGTAGTACCAGACTTCCTTTTCCTTTTTCGTTGGTCAAGTCCATCCTCCTCGTCACTCCTACCATCTACATCTCCTATATCATCAGCTTCACTGTCATCATCACTGTAGTTATTGTTGGGACCCTCACCTTCTTCCTCAGCAATATCTGAGGTGAAGCCCAACTCCTCATCACTGACATTGCCCACTAAATTGTCGTCGTCTTCGTTAGCAACCTCGTCCAAATCATCGTAATCATAATCACCATCTGCCTCTAAAGAAGGATTAACAGAATCTAACATGTTGTCAATCTCTTCGTTGTCACTCTCATCGTCACCACCAACTGCATATAACTCTTCAGCAGCCTCATCCTCCGTTCCCTTCTTTTTCTTCTTCTTTGGCTTCTTTGAGGTACTCATCTTGTTCATGTAGAACTTGTGAAAGACAAGATCTTCTGGGGGTACATCCATTTCAGCCAATGAAAGAATTTCTGCCCCAATCAACTGGTTGTTCATGTCGAGCTAGAGGAGAAAGGAAGAGACAAAAACTCAGTTGTTTTAATGAAATCACAGGATATTAGGGCAATTTCCAGTGAGGAATTGCATCAATTTAACTTGCAAAGTCCAAATTTTCTCCGAATATCTTAAACATTGCAGGGTCTAATTTCCTACTAATTAGTTCCTTTGGTTATGTTGTTTTCCAGTAGTATAAGAAAGGTCAAATTACAAGCTTAATTTCGACAATTTTCATTCAGGAAACGGGCAGATTTCATGGAAATGCTGAATCAGGATGTTGATTGAAGAGAAATATCTTCTGAAAGATTCAATAACAGCAGGAAGTCCAAGGAAAAAACATATCTTCACTGAAATTGTTAGGCAGCAATACTAACCTTTTTAGCAGGCTCAATCTGAGAACCACCGTGCCATGCGCTCTTCTTTGGTTTCTTCTCCATGAATTTGTCCAGAAAGGAAGGAAGTGAAAGGTCATTTAAAGGGTTTCCATTGTACACAATGGTTGCCCCTGAAAGAAGGGTTCTGGCCATGGTAGCAACTGATGGATGCACATGGGAAGCCAGTACCATGAGCTCCCACCAGCTTACACAATCTGCGTTGCTGTTGATTCATAAAACAGATAATATCAACAAAACCAACATGACATTTGAACAGAACTATAATGTAATAACAGAGAAATTAGAGGGAAATAAATGTCGGACAAAGTAGATTGTGTCTGCAACTTTTAGGCTGCACATAATCAAAGCTCGCTGGTCAATATTTGAGCAGAAACGTCATCAGAGAGTGAAGGAACTTTTCGTTTTTTGGTCATTAAGAAAAAAAATAATGACATTCTAGCTCCTACCACAACTGCAAATGAAACACCAAGCAGATGGCATTACCAGTAAGTTGGTTCCCTGTGCCGTGGGTTGTACCCTCCAGGCAATGAGGATTTCGCTAGGGATACTTGAGGTTGGTTTTTATTTCCATTATGATCAGACATTGTTTCGGATTCCTGAAGATCTTCCGAACCACTGCCCACAAACAAGTCATCTGCTTCATCTGAAACATCATGTTCAGAGTTGAGAGTCAGAGAGCCATCCCCATCTAGTGAAGAATCACTGCTAGTACTGATGCCATCACTATTATGAACAATTTCACCATCATTATCAGGTTTCTTTGGTGTGATGCTTGCTTGATTTTCAGATTCTTCCACAATATCATCAAAATGCTCAAGGTCTTCATCAACCGACTCATTCTGAAGCACCATATTCCTACATGATAAGAGAATTCTTAAAGAGAGAATAGCACTTTTTGTTTGGGTATGTAGAATTGCAAAGTTTTCAACCTAGACATTATAAAATTGGTGTAAAGCATATTCATAGACTTACCATAGCAGCGGCCTTGCTTTAAGGACTTCGGAGAGGAGGAAAAGACATCCACAGGCATACTGAGGTGGCTGCTGAAGGGCAACCTATTCAGATATTATAGCCATCAGTCTTTTTATGAAGTGCATAGAGAAGGAGAAAAGCAATTTCCTTTTTAATCAGACTGACACCATGTCCGGTAAGTACTCAAAACAACTATTTACTCTTGAACAGTTTCGTAAATAAAATACACCTCTTCTGAAAGAAGCAAGTGAGAAATTCCAAATAATTCGGAAAAAATGAATGCTTTGGGTATCAGAATTCCTTCTTCAATTATCGTCACCAACAAGCAAGGAATATTAAAAAGCCAGACATACTAAACAGAAGTGGGTCAAAATTAGCTTCAAAGCCCAGTTACGGGAAAAAAAAGATATTAGCATCAACGCCCAGAACATAAAGGAACAAAGAAGGATGCGAAAAGGAATTCATAGGCCATAAATTCATGTATTGTATGTGTTATAAAATTATTTGACTGAAGAATCTTGTAAGGAAGAAAAACAGAGTCCCAAGGCATTTAAGTTGTTTTAATTATTAGATGTCCTACACCTACTGGAAGGACCAATAAAATGATAAGATACTTCATCACTAAAATGATAAGATACTTCATCACTAACCTGCAACAAACGCTTTGAGAAGGCAGATACTCGCTTTAAGTTAATATCACTTTTCATAGCTCTCAGAAGTAGCCCAATAAACATTTCTTCCTGAAGAAGAAACCACGTTAGAAGAAAATAATAATAGAAGGATAAAAAAAAAAAAGCCTTTCTGAGACAAATTAGTTGAGTTCTTGAGTCCCACTCTACTCATACTGAATTCATAGCAGAGGCAAAAGTCAAATTATCAACAAAGCAGAATTAAAGAAAAGGAAGAAGAAAGTGGTAATGATTTTAGAAAGAAAAAAAAATCATCTTCTCCCTCATGATAGGGTAATTGCAGTTGGTTAAACGCTTCCACATTCCCAAATTTAAATAAGGATTAGCATGCCAAGTTGCTAGCTGCTAAAGGCACTGATTCAAGTAACTTCTATGCACTGCAAGCCTGAAAGCCATTTCTTGAGCTTTACACAAATGCCCATGTTACAACTTGCAGAAAGAATGAAAGCAAGCAACATAACAAACCAACAATAGGTTGTCACAAGTTCCAAATATCAATTCTCAACTCTGATAGTTGGGCAGTGTGTGACATGAAAATCAACCAAAACATACAATTAAAGTGTTTGTTCACACTTCACACCCTTACCACAGGTCACAATGTTACCTTTTGAAATTAATTAAAGGCAACCATGGCAACAAGAGTCTCACTAGGGTGAGAAGAAGCAATGTATAAATGCCCTTGCAAGATGAGATGTCATAGTGGAGAAGCTATTTGACAAACCCTTTGTTACTCGAAAGAAGAGGTATTGCGACGGTAAGACCATCAAATTGGGGTTTTTGTCACTCACACCACCCCACAAGAGTTCTATATTGTTGGAGACTTTGTAGACTCAGCAAGCCCTTACAAAGTCAATGACCATCCATATGTCCAAGACCAGCAGAGGAGGAAAACTGGATTCTCAACAATGCCAACTATTGTAATCCTCTTCTCACTGCTACCTAGATATAGATAAGATATAAATCTAACAAGTGGGCGTAGAAATTTAAGTTTAGAATTTAAACATCTTCACCTACTACTATACTGTACCAGAAACAGGTCGAGATATTTTAATGTCATAAAAGAAGTATGGGGAAAGAACACTACATATGATAGAATGAAGCTCAGACTTCTCTGATATGTGAAACACAGAATTCTAGCGTACTCAGGAAGACAGTACCTCCATTGTTCCATTGCAAGGCTTTTAATAAAACTGAATTCCATATAGGTATATACACACATTATATATTACTTTAAAGCCAAAGATACATCTCCCGACTGTTGAATAAAGTAGACAAATTCACTTGCCTTGGAAGAATTCATGGCAGCTGGAAGCAGGAGTTTTGAGTACAAGGCACGGTAAAAGCGATCGCTTACAATCTGATTCTTCGATGAGATCTTATCAAGAAGCATTAATGCTTGAACTCCTACATTGAAGTTCTTTGAATGAACCTGCACAAGAAAGCGTCACTTTTAGTTCCAAATGCACATGTGAAATAGTACTCTAACCACACTCAGATAAGCATCCAGCAATAACAAATATATTACATTCTTAAGCAAAACTTTCACATATTTTTAACACAAACAAGTTGCCAAGCAGTTGCAAAGCTCACCAGCTGGAAAAGCATTGGTGTTTGGATCTCAATAATGTCATCAGCTTCATCACTCGAAACGAAAGGAAATGCTCTATTGATTCCCTGCAGGATATGAAGAAAGATGCAAGAAAAGTCGAGTAAGCCTTAGGACGGAAGCTCATGCGCCGTAACACAACATAGTTAAAGGCAACTTAAATAAAAGTAATGTAATTATAAAACCATAAGGCATGGAAAAAAAAAAAACAAAGGGACCATCAATCTGTTGACACACAGACACAGAAAAATGAAAAACAAATTACAAAAAGAAAAGAACAAGCAGTAATTACACAACATCAACAATTGATGAGCATATGGTGATGGCAATACGCAAACCCACCAATCCCACCGCACTAGACATATATGGCTAATCAGCTTGCGACTAGGTTCAAATCTGGGTGAGTTGAACAGAACCCATTTACATATCCCAGTTTAGTTTTGGGTTTGATTTCAGGTATATCAACCCGATTATGAATAACTTCTTAATTTTCAAGGATTCTACACCTTTTTTCTTGTTTTTCTCATTTTCTTAAGTAATCAGGTTGTAGCCTGTAGGTTGGCTTAGATTGATTGCATTAAGGATTGGGTTCAACTCAGATGGCCATGGAACTATAGTTTTTTAATACCAGCAATCAAAATTCACAATATATCATGACATAACAGTATCATAGTGGTATGTTGTTAATACTCTAGAAAAGGGTGAACTCATACTGACTGATACTTTTTGAATAATGGAATGTAACTGAAAAAATAAGGAAAATAACAGAAATAAAGGATATCTGATTATAATATACAAATGTTTAAAAAATCAGGGAACTATTCAAACTCATCGCAAAGTCTACATATATTGGTAAGCATTGGTGTCAATCTATGACAGAAAATGGCGTAGTGCCATGAAATACAGAGTGCATTACCACGAGATAATAAATACTTCAGATCGCAAAAGTAAACTCTACAACCTTCAAACGTGCACTATCATGAATGTCCACAACTTCTGATCTCAATAGCATCATCTTCTCGATACATAGAAAAGTTGGAGAATATTGACAAAAGAAAAAAGAAACAAAAGAGCTGGTGTTGAGACTTCAACTAGATCTTAATCTATATTTATACCAAGGAAAAGGAGATTTCTAAACTTTTGATTGTAAATGCCAACTTTCAAACCATATTCTCTATATGTTTTTTCCTGGGAAGTAACTTCCACACCATACAGAAAAAGAAGGAAAGAGAAACTTGTATAAATAACATAAATTTTGAAGGAAAGGAATCATCTTTAGCAAACCTAAAGTCTCATATTCTTCGCTCTCTTTTCTGTTATGTAAGAGGTAGCGCTTGCTCCTTGATTGATGATTTTTTTGATCTCTTGGACTCTGTTGATCCGTAGGTTTGATTTCTGCTCTTTCGTTTTTGTGTATTAGGTACGCGTTCCCCTTTTGAACGTTTTTCTAATATATTTTTTACTTATCAAATATATATATAGATATATATGATAGCATGAATGATTCAACTGCTTTAAATCACAAAAGCCATCCATCATACAGAGGACACATTGCACATGTGACAGGTGTCTGGTAAATGCTTAAGAAAAATATATGATTTTCAACGAACAGCAACACCTTCTATAATTGTGTATTTTAGAATCTGAAAGTTAATGCCAGTCTATATTAATTTTCAAATTACATTACTATCATAAAACTGTTTTTATTTGCAAAGGAATCTGGGATATTATTACAAGGGAAACTTCCGTACCATTTCTTATTATTTTCTACAGTTTTATTTTCACAATACTTCATTATTATTTTTTTTCCTAGTTGATACTCACGCACACGTCTCTTTCGAGACTTAAACCCCTGACCTCCCTTGGGAAGTAAGAGGCTGCTACCGCTAGGCCACTAGCCCGTTGGTCATTATTTTTTGTTATGCAACTGAAAACAACGTTACGTTACAAGTAGAAATATCTGCCAGCAACGTTGGGAATCAAAGTAGATTGAACAACAAAAGACCAAGTTCGAAAAGAAATCCATACATGTAGGATAAACATAATAGTCAATGGCATGCATGGGATAATAAAATGGTATTGGCATCTAGTAGACTGGTACACGACAATTAAAAATCAATTTTTCTAAAAGCGAAATCAAATATAACAGAGAATATCCACTAGACCCTCAAATCATAGTGCAAAATGACTGATCAACATTTTTACCCTTTCAAGGCTCTATCCCAATGGACAAAAAGAGTCGCATAAATAAATGCATTTTTCAATACGAGCCCAAAAATAATGCTGGAACATCTAATCTAAGGAAACTTTTGGAAAGCTACTGGCAAGAAAACAATATATACTGGCTTCAGGAAAGTAAATTTAACCTATAAATGAAAGAACAGCCATGTGCTGGAAAATAGGCATACTTTCGCCAACAGTTACAATTTGAGCTACATAGCCTTTATTGGCAGAGCAGTACGTTCCATGTACAAAAAAAATCAGCTGGAGAAAAAATTATCTATACCAACCGTTAGAAGAGCTGTTAGCAAACGTGAATCCAATTCAAAATGTGATATAGACGATGGACTTTCCGCTTTATTTTTGGAAGAACTGGAAGATTTTTTATACTCTTCTTTGCTGTTTTTGTCCATCATATGACCTCCAGCAGCCTCAGAAATCAGTACCTGAAATAATAAAGTTTCAACACTAATAAAATTTCAAGACATAGTAATTATAAATGTAACTTTGTGTCATAATGACCTGATCTATTAAATAGAAAAAGTGTATTTGGGGGATTATACATGATTTATTTAATTATTCTGATAAGGAGGATAAGTAGGATGAATTTGAGTCAAATATATATATATATATATATATATTAATTGAGTACAGGCTCAGAGACCCAGAAAGTACTAATGAATACTCAAAATAAGGTACAGGAAGTCTAATGATACCTTGAACAGGCCAAAATATACATCTATCAAATGTTTTGCCACTTTAGGTCCATCTCTTTTGTGACTTAACCGAATTTGGTTCAAGAAGTTAACCTGCAATTGAACAAATTCAGAACACAATTGTTTGAACCTTATACAAAGATTACCACAGATAAAGAGGTTCAAGATAAAAAAAATATGGTCTTACCAGAACCAGGATTAGGGCCCTAGAAATCAGGGGCAAGCCAAGTGATTGGAATCAATATATCAGAACGTATAGTGGATATTCAAATTAAGTATCAAGATGGGATCATCATAATTTCATAAAGAATACAATTCAAATTTTCATACAGGATCCCAATTAAGTTGCACAACTTAAACTATACAAAAATGTATTGTAAGCCAACTTTAGTTGCACCTTATAAAAAATCATATAATTGCTCAGGCCAATGTTATACAAACATTGCCTACTAACCGGGGACCAATCCTGTGGAAAAAAGATCTAATGCGTTGACAATAGTTCTAAATTTTACTGGAAAACAAAGACTGGCTTGCCCGAGTGAGAGCATGATGTCTGGGTTGAGGCACTATAGTAACAGAACTTCCTGGACCAAATCTAAACAAATTTTATATAAAAGATATGAACAATTAAATCAAGAACCCAAAATGGATTAGCTGGAAATGATGGTTTGAAACAATAAATATTTCCTTAGCAATTATTAGTAAAAATAGGAGAATTAGGCAAATTGGCTGCGCATCAGAAAACATACTCCTTTTTAAGAGCATTAAAAGTTGCTCTTATGGCTGCCAAGAATCAAGGATCTTTTTATTTCCAGAGGCAGAATTGTTATATATCCATGGAGCTGCCCATGCCTAGCAGAGCAATTATTTAATATAAATTTTAACATAAGAAGCTATTTGGATAAGGACGAAGCAGATGCTTAAAAAACGAGATGCATTGAGAAACCATTAAGGAATAAGTTCATAACCAGAGGCCTTATACGTCAGTGGAGCCACAGGGATAGTCAATTGATGAACATCAAGTTTCATAGCTCTTATTAGCCAATTTCCTAGAGCTAATAATTTTCTCCTATTCTAAGACAAAGATATTGCAAAAATGTCAATGGTTTTGTTTTTTTTTTTTTTTTTTTTATTTATTTATTTATTAATTTTTAAGTAAAAAAAAAAATGTCAATGATTGTTAACCATCCATTGGGAAACACTACAAATGCCAATATTTACCCTTATTATACTTATTTTTTTGTTCAACAGCAAAAAAAATAATCCTGATATAATGCTAAAACGAGCTGAGTACTCCACAGCTAGACACATGCATAGGAACCTAATACAAAAACGCCAATAAACTTTATATGCAGCTTAATGAATAAGACGGGCGAATTGGAAAACCGTGCATATAAAATCTTTATGATCCAAATATAGAAACTGTAGAGAAGTTAGATATCTCGATCTACAAGAAAAGTCCTCCAATATATACTAATAGTTTTGCAAGAAATTATCTAAATAGCACTTTCCACATACAAGAACCGAAGAGATCCTACTAAAACTATTGAGAAATTAGTACTTTGTCAAGCTTAAGAATCCATTATCTAAATGCTTAATAATTTAAAAAATAATAATAATATGCAATAACATTAAAGAGCCAGTTAAACACTAAAAATCATAGAAGTTTAACTGCTGTAGAGTAAAAGGCAGAGTTCAAAATAGGTTAGTGATTTGGACATACAGCATGATACTTGGCTCGTAATCCCAAATGAGGCCGGAAAAGAAAAGTATCCACCTCAGCAATCACTACAGCCTGTAAGAAAAAGGAAGGCCGAAAATGTGACTTTTTTTACCAGATAACACCACTCGACAAGCATATAAAAAAAAACATTGAACCTCAAAATTAATGATCTTTCAAAAATTAGTTCTCTAACATTAGAATTATATATCTGTGCCTTATCTTCCTTTAATTGTTAGATCTTAATTAAAAAAATTGTGTCTGTCTTAACACTTTCAAGTTTCACTTGTAATGCTATATGCATTTTTCACCACGCGCAACTTGCGGCTAGAAAATTTGTTCTTTAAACTCTAGTTGTCATCAAGATGCTTAGAACCTCACACTTGATGCAATTGATATAATTCAAATTTCTAGTTTTCATCTCACTTTCCAAAATCGTATATATTCTTCTCCATATCATTTCTACCCAATTTAGAGTATGCACTATATTTAGCATCTCTTAATATTTTTTAACTTCCTCTTTTTCTGTTTTTGTGTTCTCTAAAACTTTCTTCATTTCTAAGTATCTGTCCTACAAATTCCTTTTTCTTTGTTATGTTTTAGACATTCTCATTCTGCAACATTAGTTTTATCTTCTAAATTCCATGTTATTTCTTCTATAACTTTATTCTTAAACATATTACTTTCTATCCTTTCAAATTCCACTGCCTAGTTCTTGGATTTTTACTCTTCTCTATTTCGTTATTTCCCTTTAATATATAGATATGAAACCATCAATTATGTTGTGAGGCTAAGCTCTGTCCTAAGATAACCTTACACTCTTCACATGTTACTCAATTGAACATCTAGTTAGTAAAAATCAATCCAACACCTATTTAGTCCACTTTAAGAAATACTAAACATTCTCTCTCCTAAATCAACAGGTGTTCACTAACATTATAAAATAAGATCATATGCACTGAGACATCTGAAACATCTAGAATAGCCTCACCAATGTCATTTCTATCTCCAAATCAATCTCACCAAGCACCATCTCATATCCTCCACAATCTTTTAGCCTCCACACCATCATTACTATTACCATATCAATATCCACCACACACCATGTCATATCCTCAAATTTTCATCTTAACTTAGTGACCAATAAGGTTTCTTCCTACAAATAATTTCTCTCCTTGAAAGTTTCCTTGAAAAATATATATATCTAAACAAGTTCTCGTTGGAATATCTTTTTCTTTTCTTTTCTTTTTTTCCTTCTTTTTTCTGATAAAGAGAAAGTAATATCTGATCTTGACACATTTGTTAGTTTAATGCTCCATTCGGTAGGAAAGAAAAAATTTGGATGGAAGGAATGGATGAGATATCCCTAGGGAAGAGATTGCGCTTTCTTTCTTTTTGTTCGGTTGGATGGAAGAGGAGAATAAACTCACAATTTATTATGTTCGTTTCGAAAGAAGGAAAGATAAAGTTTTAAAAGATTTTAACATTATGTACAGTAATATCTATAATATTGTAATTTATAGAGTATAGTACTGTAATTTAAAATTTGTGTAATTTAGGATAGTATTTAATTTAAAACTTCTATAATAGTCCACTTTTCTTCCCTTCTCTCTTCCACCCATTTTTGGACGGATGAAAATTTGTAAAGAAGGATGAGACATCCCTCCTATTATCCTTTCTTTCCTTGTATCATCTCTACCGAACAAAAAAAATTTGCTCCTTCCTTCCTATTTTCTTTCCACACCTCTTCCTTCCTTCCTACCGAACAAAGCATAAAGCACTTTTAGTTCGTACTTAAATTGTTTGGTTCTATAACCCATCATTTCCTAAAGGTTCTATACCCCATCATTTCCTAAAGGTTTCAAGCTGCACTTCATATTCTTTATGTAAACTAGTAATTAGTTCTAAAGAAATAGACCAAAAAGATAAAGATAAGCAAATAATTGGAAGAGTTACACAACATAGTTACTTATCAACAAAAGAAAAAGAAAAAGAAAAAGTTACACTATATAGTTTACCTTCATGTTTGGATGGTCCGATAAAAGCTTTGATAAGTGAAAATCAGCATTAGATGCGGCCTTATTTTCAGGATCCCCTAGCTGTTGGCAAAAAAAGGAAAAAGAAATGAGGAAACATTCAAAGAAGCTCCAGTTATCATATTAAGTTCAACAGATGACTTCAATAAGAACAAAAACTACAATGTCTGATATTTTTAATATCTTCAAATGAAATGAAAATTCAATGTGAAGTACTTTGTTAACTAGTGCAGAGAGCAACCGGCGCTCTTGCTCTGATTTACTCCTTAGCAACGCATATATGATCTGAACATCAGAAGGAAAATATAAGAATCCAACCAAATTCTATCGTAAGCTGAGTGTAGGAACAATTCAGATTGGACAAACCCCAAGTTCTCAAATCTCAATACACCCAATCATTAGAAAAACAGGATGATTATAAAGATTAGCCAGAAACGACACACGAAAAACAAAAAATGAACAATCAACCTTCAATGCCTTGTCTTTTAGTATAGATAGCATATCTCTTGATGCTTCCTCAAGTGCAAAAACAAAACGTTCATACCTGCAGCAACCATGTAAATGATCAAGTGAAGGGGAGTGCATTAAATAGAAAAGATTCAAATAAAGTTCAGTATATTGTCAATCAATATTTATTGCAGTCGAGATTCACATTGCAAATTCATGACTGATAGTAGATCTGTCATTACCTATCTAGATGTGATGTATTTCTGATAATTCTAAAGAATAACTGAAATCCCATCAAATTAATCAAGTTTATGTGCCATCAACATAATTGTGAGAGCAGTTTAGACATTTTCTATTCAATTTCTGTATGTTTTAGGCAGTCCAATTTCAACTTTCTACAGCCCGATTCCGTGTGTTTCCGAATTCCCTCGCACTCGGTGTGAAGTTGAGGAAAGTTAAATGTCAAGCACCAATAACACTGTCCTAACAAAAGACAAAATAAGAATAATAAGGGTAAAGTGCCAAAAAAAAAAATACCTAAACTATGTCTGAATTTGCAAATAACCCCCTTGAAGTATATTTTGTGCACAATACATCCAGAACTATCACATTTTGTTGCAAAATGCCTCCACGAC
>JAOTQH010000011.1:313041-335616 GCA_025631255.1 Cornus kousa | reverse complement strand
TATATATAATCAACCTTGGAAAAACATGGGAGAAGCTTCATATGGCGGCCAGAGTTATTGTTGTGATTGAGAACCCTAATGTCATAATTGTTCAGTCTGCTAGGCCCTACGGTCAGAGAGCTGTCTTGAAAACTTTGCCCAATATACTGGTGCTCATACAATTGCTGGTCGCCATACTACTGGAACATTTACTAATCAGCTTCAGACTTTATTCAGTGAGCCACATCTTCTCATCCTTACTAATCCACGAACTGATCACCAGGTTAGTGATTCTTTCAATTTTTTTACATGCATCATCGTGTGATTAATTGTTGAATTGATTCTTTGTATATGGAAAATGCATTAAGTGCAGTCTAGACTGCTGCACTTCTTCATAGGCCAATGAACTAGTAATTATCCCCAAAATTTTAGAACTAATAAAACTGGAATTATTCTGTGTTTACTGTCCTCATAGTGTAAAATTCTTTTATGCTATTGCTCTTAAATCAATACTATTTACCCTTTTTGATCCTGATTTGATTTGTTGTAATGAATGGTTGCAACCTATTAAAGAAGCTGCTCATGGGAACATTCCCACCATTGCCTTTTATGATACTGATTTCCCAACGGGGTATGTTGATATTGGCATACCTGCTAATAACAAGGGGAAGCATAACATTGGCTGTCCGTTCTGGCTATTAGCGAGGATGGTTCTGCAGATGCGCAACACAATTCCTCAAGGGCACAAGTGGGATGTTATGGTAAATTTTGTTAGAAAGTGTTGCTTTATTGTGCCTAATATTTTATGCTTTTGGTTTTCAATAAACAAACGGTTGCAACAAAATGATTCTCTTTTGTAATAGAGTGTGAACTATTATCTGATCTGATGTTTGATTTACTTTCTTTGTTGGGTTTGGCATTTAGTTGGCCAAGATGTGGAAAGTATATAGAGGCCTCTTTCAAGTTTATGAACATGAATTTCTGTTGTAATTTTTTAAGAGAGAATTTGGTTAGGGGGAGTTATTCATAATGCTATAAATTTTTAAATCTTCCATATGCCTTCCGGTTTGCAGGTTGATCTATTCTTCTACAGGGAGCCTGAAGAAACTAAAGAACAACAAGAAGAGGAAGCACTTGCAGGCCCAGATTATGGAGATTATTCGTCTGCCCCTCCATTGGGTATTACTGGTGATTGGTCCAACCCAATTGCTGATACCCAGTGGCCCACTTCTGGGGCTGCACCTTCCATTCCTGCAGTTCCTGCTACCGGTGGTGGTTGGACTCCAGAAGCAGGTGGGTACTTTTTGGTCTTTCTTTAAATACAAAGGAAAATGGTACGATGAGATAACCCACTTAACAAAGGCAATGAACTCTCTTTATTAGTCATAAGGTTGCACTGTGGCTTTATAGTCACAAATCTCTCTATTGAAAATAACAGGTGATATGAATTTCTACAGCTTGAGTTGATCTATTTAGACTCAAGTTGTACATAAAAAGCTATTTAGACTCAAGTTGTACATAAAAAGCTATCGACTCAGTTTTCAATTTTTAGAAAATTGAAAAGTTTACAGAAGTTTATTTGGTAGATGTTTATTTTCTCAAAAAATGTCTTTTTTATTGTTTACTGAAAACAGTTTTCTGTTTAGAACTGTTTTTACAAAACTGAACCAAACAGACCCTTCTGGCACATTCTAGTGGCAATCTATTTCACCATAA
Organism: Cornus kousa; assembly: GCA_025631255.1. NCBI lineage: Eukaryota > Viridiplantae > Streptophyta > Magnoliopsida > Cornales > Cornaceae > Cornus > Cornus kousa. Next base: position 333,921 of record JAOTQH010000011.1, on the reverse strand, counting down.
GAAAGAGACGCTTGTTAAAGGCCATAGGATTCAAGAGGTAGCCTATTTCGCTTGAAATTGAAAAAGGAAGTGAAATTCAAAGATAACAGGAAAAATATTCATTGAACCATGTGAGCTTACACCACCACGACTGTGATATTTAACCACTTGTCAAAATTTATGTAGGAGTGAGTTTTATGGTTAGTTTCCTTCATTTTTACGTTGTTTTGTTTATTTTGATAGCGTGGTCTATTTATTGCTTCTTTTTTTCATTTATGTTCTGTTGTCCAGACTGGTAACTCTAGTTTTCTGTGTTGTGCATCTTGTAAATGGCAGTTCCAGTGACTGCGGATGGGGGCTGGGATAGTGCAGCAGTACCACTAAGTGCAGAACCAGCTGGAATCGATCCTCTTGCTGCTGCTGCTCCTGCTCCTGTGCCAACTGGTTGGGAATAGTAAATGGCGCTGTCAATATGGGCTTGGGATAGTGCAGCGGCACCAATGCCCATGACCAGAATGGATGCTTTTCTTCCTGTGGCAACTGGCTAGGAATAATTTTATTTGAGTACTCATTTCAGACCCTTTTTGTTTGGATTGATGCAATTATATTTCAACTTTTTGAACTTAAATTGTAGAAGGTATGATTTTATTTAGGCTAAAAGTCTGGTAATGATTGAGGTTTTTCTTTCTTTTGATATTGTTCGACATGGTTTGGTATCGAAATTCTGATATATTTTCTTGTTTGGGTTTATAATTTTACTTATATTTCTAGTTGATATTTTTTTTTCCTTTTCGTTTCCAAGAAAGTAATCCTGGTTAATTCATGTGATGAAAAATCTCCCCATAATAATTAGTGTCATGTTTAGGAGATTTTTCATTAAATGAATCAATTTATAAACACCTAACTTTGTTTTGTAAGCTGTAACAAGTGCAATTTAACATGATTTTGTCTGTCTTCTTACTAAACAAAAGTTTGTACTTTTATTCATCCAATCAAACCTTTGAGTTGATGATGATGCTGCCAAATTATAATAAACATTACTAACCAAAAAAAACATAAAAAATAAAAAAATTGTAGCAGGTCCAATCTCCAGTGCAAAGCAAACTCCGGAGCTCGGGGGACCTTAAAACAATTCCAGTTATGGGAGGAGTGCGGCAATAACAGGCATATGGAATGTAATTCTACCATTCAAATCCTCATGATTAACATATGCCAGTTAGATTGTCTGCTAAATAGTTACTACCAGTAAATTGGTCCTCCAGAAATGGAATTCTAAAGGGATGCCAACAATCCCGCACAATACTTTGCTGAGCATACACATCCGTATAAATTCACATTCGGAATTGAGAAATAGTTTAAATAAAAAAAAATTGCAAGAAAATTCTAAAATAAATCTGCCAAATGGAGCTAAGAATTTCAGAAAATATGTTCGGAGAATATTTACAAGATCAAAAACTTCAGAATCTCTACAACCTGAAAGAGGAACTGAGAGCCCCGTAAAAATAAACGCTGCTATATACTCTTTGTACTTCCTGTATTGTTCTCAGACGAAGGATTTTCCGGTCAGAAATATGCTGCAAATTTTACATGACCTGAGCATGTCTCTGTTTAGAGGGATCAATCTTCCAAGCAAGTGACAAAATTTCCCTTTCCTTCTTCCTCTTTCTTCTTTTTTTTCTTCCTTTTCTCTGTTTTTTTTTTTGGGGGGGGGGGTTAAAAAATAATCTAATGTTTGATCTCCTGCCATTTATTCTGTTGGGAAACCCACATCCTTCGGATGGGTTGATTGAATCAGATGAAGGGGACAATGAATATTGATTTCTATAAAATAACTTGAGCGAAGGTTTTCATGGGAATAGCATCTCTCCATGAGTTACCCAATGAATGAAGCTCTCAGAATACTGGGTGAGAACATCAGAATTCTTTGCAGCACCGTGAGTGAGTTCCGTCCCACTTTGCTCCCTTTCCTTTAAATACAAGGGAGAGTAATTAGAGATGTTTTACTAAATGTCATGTAGAAAAGCAGAAAATAAAACATTATGAAGATTTACATAATTATGCATCATGTTTTTTATCTAATCACTAAGAGGGGCTACATCTTCCTCAAAATATTCCCGTTATAGATTGCTAAACACTTGATGTTTTGATATGAGGCAGAAATGAATTGTCTGAATTCTACAAGTCAACACCAAGAAAAAGGAATATATGGTTTCTCAGTTGTGTCACTGATTCAGGGTCCTGGATCAAAATCAAATATAGCAAGTCCAAATTTTATGTCATCTATTATTTGCTATTATACAGAATAATTAGTTTATATACAATTTTTAAAAAGGTTCATAGAAAATAGGAATGTAGATGGACAAGCACAGATTAATTAATTATTAAAAATTGTATATAAACTAATTATTAAATTTCAAATTCATTAAAAAACAGTATATAAAAATGTTATTGACATTTATATAGTAGTATAGATGTAACCCAGTTCAGGTAAAATGTCAAATTCACAATTTCATATTAGTGCCAACAGTAAGATTAAATAGATTACTTACTTTCGTACTGGATCCAGGCTCACATGCAGAAGGTCCTGTTTCCCCTTTAAGTCCGTTTAGAAAACTATCTGATGAGAGACCAGCAATAGGAGAGCACACGAGCGAAGATCTGCACAAAACCCATTACATGCCAAAGTGGTTTGAAACCTCAAAACTATCGATGTTAATTTCTCAAAAGATGCAAAAAAAAAAAAAAAAAATCTCAAACATCTTGTGTTCAATTTAAAACCGACAAATTTTAAATGATGGGTCAGGCAAGAAGAAGTTCCGTATCTGTCGTACAATTCCCTGGAAAGTTTAAATATAAGATGGATCCTACCTAAAAGATTACCAACACAAGGAGAAAGGTTATTAACAGATATGTTTTGGTTATTTTCATGTTGTTTTAGGTAGCAACAATGTCTAGAGATTCTGCAAAGATTATATCATTTTATTGTGCTGCAAAAACTTAATAATGGAAAAGGCAGCCAAAAATTGTTTAGAGATCTTGGTAAAGATACACGTGCACCAGATACAAGACTACTAATAACACAAATTTTGTCATATTTTCAGTATCATAAGAACCTCCTGAAATTCCACTTGAAGATCCAAAGGACCTAACAATGAGACCATCATTTTTATAAACTTAATCCATTTATAATATATAAAAGCCAATTTTTAACCAAAAAAAAAAAAAAAAAAAAAAAAAAAAAAGAAGAAAAGACGGAATGAACGAATGGAAAAATAAAACAAACATCCTGTATATGCTTGCAAAATACATTCGAGGAAAGAAAATTATGTACACATACGCATACACACACAACACACAGAGAGGGAAGTATCATACTCTCTTTTATTCTTTGTTGCATACTGCATAGCAAAAGTTGGTACAGTAAATTACAATGTAAAAGTAATCACATTCGATTTTTAAATCTAACAAAATAAAATAAAATAAAAACATATTAGGGAATTGAGTAGATTGCTGACACGGGAGTGGCCATGATAATGTGGAGGTGGTATAGATATTGATGATGGTAATTTATGAAGAGATGGTTATGGTGGCTACACTGTGCACAGAGAGGTTATGGTAGTACTGGTGGCTACTGCAAATTAATGAAGTGCTGGTGATGGCAACAATTGAAAACTGAAACAATTCTTTTCAGCATATTTATTATTCAGAGAAGAATTAAAAGAAGCATTGCCTAACAGAGTAAAATATCAGGTATTACCTATCATATGTTTCTTCTTCACATGAATTTCCAGATGAAGAAATCCAGTCTACATCAAGAAAATTTGAGCAGTTGAATGAATCTCGGCATTGATTAAAAAAAATGTGATCAGTTTCACACTGGTTCAGTTGCACATCTGAGAAAAGCTGCCCGCGAGACATTGAGGGGGTATACCTACAGAACAAAGGCAAGATTAAGAAGATAAACTTTACAAACAACTAAAACTAGGTGAATAAAATTTCCTTATGACAACTTCTAATGCAATACCTTCCGTTGCCAAAGGATTTTCCCCTGAATTTCATAACTACTCTAGGAAAAGAAAATTTTCATAACCAAGGATGCAATTAATAAAAGAAATTCCTCTAAAATAGTCCAATACTGTGTGCATAATGGATTATGCACAAATTAGTTAATCTCACATGTCAGAAATTCAAAATTGACAAAAATTCAACTGACAAATATTTGGGAGACTTCAATATCATTTGCAAAAGACCAATAGACCTACAACAGCAACAGCAAACCCTTAATTTAATAGTTGTGGAAAGCACATGCAGAGATCAGGTTTAACAATTTCACTCTGAAAATGAGAGGAGAAATAGCAGAGGTTGGAGTCAATTTGCCAAAATGGAATTCTCAAACAATATGGCATATGTATGAAAGAGAACCCTATATTATGTAACTACAGTACTAACAGAAAAAAAGATATCATTCTATATTCTTGTATTGTTAAGATGTAAATAAGAGAAATGTCAAAATGGAGTTTGCAACGGGTTGCCCATATCAAGCATCTACGACCGTGTTCTGGTTGAAGCATGCCAAAATTGAAAACTATCAAGTTACCAATGATTGGCATTTATACTCCCACCATTCTTTATGCAAAAAGATTGTTTCAACGGAGGGATGGAGTAAAGCTTCATTTGTTTGATAGAGGAGAGAGGAACAAGGGATGGATTGGAGAATGAATGAGTCATCCCTCCGGCGCCAACCTTTGCTTTCATTCACAACTGGAAGTAAGAGGAGAGTGAAAGAAGGGTAGTTATTAGATAAAATTGAGAAGACATATTAACCTCATTTAAGTGCATTACTTTATATATTAAGGGTGTTGTAGTAAAGTAACATTACCACCCCACTTCCTTCTTTTCAACTCAACCAAACAAAAGGAGGGTGTCCATATAGATGCAACTTCCATCCTTTCTCCTCTCCCTTCTATTTTTCCATCACTTCTACAAATGAAGCACAACTAGCATGTTCATTTGGTTGGACTGTAATCATGGCTGATCAAACTGGGTTTTGGATATATGGATCCCGAGAATTCAAAACATGTACTTTCTGGACCTTCCACTAAAATGTTCATTCTCAAAAGATATATCACAAATATAGTTGTTAATTCAGCCCATTATTTATTTTGACACACCAACTAAATGCAAACACCAATTACACTCGTACAGAATTCTGAGTTAGATGATAAAGGAACTCCTCAAGGTAACAGATATGGAAATGTGATGTAAAATGACCTGGAATAAGATATATCACTTTCACAAGTAGATATTTCTGGCGAGGACTCTGAAATACCCTTGTTACCACCATGCAACTTCTCAGGCAAAAGCTGATCGGAATATTCATTCTGTCCAGCATTTGTTGCTTCAATAGATGAGTTGCTTTCACAAAGAATATTGCCATCGGATAGTGACCTCTTCATAAATGACCTACACAACCAAGAAAGAGGCTTTGTTAACAGCTTCAAATGAAACCAACTTTATCATATACAATCACAAAACGGACATCACAAGTATATTATTCTCAAGCCCCACATGCACACATGATAGAAAAAAAACCCTACCCTACCTATTTGGCATCATCTAAGCAGAGATCAGCGATTAGGGAACTGAGATATTTAGTTGTGAATTTCACACACATGGTTAAACAAACTCAGGCATCATTAAAAGAAAACAGAATTTCAAAGATGAGTCGCACTGAAGGCATGGAGTTTTAAGCAGATGTCTGAAATGTCTCCATCTGTGATTAGAGAATGAAACAAAAACCATTTTGATATAATTGCATCCTCCAAATTTAAAAAGAAGCTAAAAAAATAATAATAATAATAAGAAGAAGAAAATTTAATTCCTAAACAAATAATCTGTAATGTCCATTGTCTTTATTTTATATTATCATTGTTTTTTCCTTTTACTTTTTGGGTAAATAATGAACTAATCTATAGCTGGTTCATCCAGATGAGCTTATGTATGAAGATAAATGCTTCTTTTTTTAAGGTCGAAAATGTAGTCTAGGAACAAAAAAATTGATGAAGCAACTCTCATATTAACTACCATAAACTAAAAAAACTCTCATATTAATGATAAATTGCAACTAAAATGGAATTTGGATGCAATTTGGGAAATGACATTGTTCTACTACTGCTGCAATGCTCTTTTGAAAGTATTTTCAGGTAAACTCTGCATATGAATATATTTTTTTGCTGAGGAAAGAGAGAGAGAAATCATTACCAGTGTTGCTCCCACTAAAGCAGGATGCTGGGAGTTGAGGACTAATCCTAACCTAACCTTTGGCATTATGGACACGAAGTGGCAGCTCTCAGACTTGGAACTATATTTTCATGCTTGATATCATGAGCTTTCCCCATTGAAACAAGCAATGCCTCTTTATACCTTTGCTATTTTTTCTAAAAGTATGCCTTATATCCATTATACTGAAACTACTTCAGAGTAAATTAACAGAATGATCACAATACAAAGCCACTTTTACCTCGCATTTTCTTCTGCAAAATTAAAACTGTGCCTTCCAACACTGTAATGCTGATCTGAATCCAGTTCCCACAGTGCCGGTTTACCCTGCTGTGGCTGGAAATGCCCCAAAAACCTGCCCAAGTATAAAGCCAATTGCAAGGAGAATTTGAGGACTCAACTATGATTAATTATTTAATCCTAAACAATAGAGGATACAATAGAGGATACAACAGAGATCACTTCCAATTAAAAATATATATAAAAAATAGCAGATTTGCCAAAATCTCCTCAGTGATTCCCCCCACCGTCCACACACGAAACCAAAAAAAAAAGGAGGCCCACTACCAAGCCCATGCACCAGGCATACAAAGATGGAATATGCTGTTGCTCGCATAAGCATATATACTTGTTTAGAGAAGTAGTTATATGACTTACACATTAATGGCATCTTGTTTCTCAGCATCCATGTAGGCATTACTGTAGAACCGCTGTAGAGTTCTAAATAACTCCTGGGACTGGGTTGCTGCTTTCCATTGACCCCTTCTCTCAGAGAATATCTGTTTCGTATCAGAAAGCAATAGAACATAAGATGGATATCATTACATACTTTGAGAAGAATGTAAATGCTACCAGTCTAGGAAAGAAAAATATGAGAACCTGGATGACTTCACTGTGAGCTGTCATGCTCCAGAAAAAATATTCAGAAGTAGAGACACGAGAATGAGACGAGATTTAAGAAATTAAATTGTATCCAATCAATTAATAGAAAATTACCAAGTAGTGGGTCTGAGTTGAGGTTTTGATGAAAGATGAAAAGGTATACAGATACTAGACAATTATGCATCAACAAAAAGATGAACTAGATAGTATGCACGACAGTGAATGTATGGTTCCCATTCAATTCACACTGTATGACAAGCATATAATTGTTTTTAATGAGTCAACAGTCAAGGTTAACTTCAATGCAATAATGATATAATATCAAAATCTTTGATCCATTTCATGATACATGTATGCTGACATAAATTGTAGTTCTAAAAGATCCTCTTATGTAATTATTTGTGTGTTGATATTCTTGCTCTCCAAGACAACTGTGTACCAGTAAGATAATATTCAAAACCTGAATTGATTTCGTAATGACTCGGGTTAATTAGTTATTAATGATTTCTTGAATGGGTGATACAAAATTTTGTTCTTATCAACTGTGATCACATCAATACTTTTGCCCTTGGGAAAACAAGAACTACCAACCCACGAAACAACATGTCAACAACCTTAAAAGTTTTTCTCATTTGAATTAGAATACACACAGTATAAGTATTTACAATTTACACAACATGGAAACACATTGTTCTCTCTGATTGTGCCAAGTTTAAAAGACATTCCCAGGATTCCAATGTACAAAACATCAATTAGAAAGTTACCATAAAAGAGCCTTATCAACATTTGAAAAAAAACTGCATAAATCATGTCCCGGCATCTTGTTCCAGTCTAGGAAATTTTTACAAAATGACATACCAGTTTAACAACCAAACATAGCTCCAAATATAAGTCATATGAGCCTTGAAACCATTCCAGTTGAAATTTACAATAGAATATAGATATTTCCTAGGTCCTTGGCATGCAAATATACTTCGTAAATTCTCTGAAAATAATAAGTATCCTCTAGCACTGTTTTTGAGAATGATTACCTTGTTGTGTGCCGCAGATCCACCATATTGTAGTGCAAGGGTGTCACCCATTGTCTCATAAACCCTCATTAAATCATCCGCCAAAGAGGAATCTAAAGCGATAATTGGGACATCTAGAAATCCTAAAGCATGTAGCTGATAACCAAGAGCAACCAGTCCATAAGCATATTGCGCAACATTTGTGCGATCTAAACAATCTATGCAATTGGTCCTAAGGACCCCTTTCTGAAACTTTGGAGACTTGATAGACTGATCAGTGCTGACATCACTGCTACTACCACTGACTTCTGTTTCCAAGTTGTCGGCATCCTTGTTCTTATCGCAGTTTTGTAGAGTGCAGATTTCATTATCATTTTTCCTGCATCGCATTTTTATTGTGAAGTGTGTTAATAGCTAATAAAATACTGTAGGCAAAAACAGAAGGGAATAAACTACATTGTGGCCTACGGAGAAAGAAAGAGAGATTCTCAGGAAACAATAATTCCCTCTAGAATTAAATAAAAAATAAAACATTTAAGCTGATCAAGAAAAAAATATCAGGAAAAAAAAAAAATCCTTAATGTGTGAATGCACCAATCGTGAATTACAAAGAATTGTTTAATGAACCAATTATAAACTTTTAGAATTCATTTGAGGATCAATATAGCCTTTTAATTTAGATTTTACAATGAAACAAAGGCTCATGCAATCTTGACATCACTATATTTGGAATATTAAGGAAGGTTGAACAATGCTACTACCTGCTAAGGTCTCAACTTAAGACTGACCCATAGCCCAAGGCCAAGGAGTGGAAAAGTTCTTAACAACCTAATCAAAGATCAGCATAGTCCAGTTGCTAAATTGAAGCTCAGATGTACACGGGATGGGGTAGAAAAAGTATCATTTTTAATCATTTCTTGTATACTCTCGTCTTTTCCAATGAGTTAATCACATGTCAGTCAATAAAAGTTACCTTAGAGCAGAATTTTGATACAATGAAAGAAAATTTTAAACAGCTTTTGCAGTAAAAAAATAATTCAGGTTAGATTTCTAATATTAGTTGTAGATGTCAATAATGTCAAGTACATGAACAATTGTTCAATTGCAAACTACTTCCCCAAATAAAACAAATAAATAAAGGACTCTAAATATGATATCACCAATTGTATCATATATTAGTTGCACCAATAACATTAAAAGGGCACCTTAGACCAGGCTTGGGTTGCAAAAGTCTTCAACCCATGCCCAATCCAAAAGTTAGAAATGACAAGGAATATCATGCCACAAAGGAAGCTGTTCTATGATAAACTTACTCAAAGTGGGACCAATTTGACAATCCATTTGTCCGAGCTGTCTGTGGTACATGACAATAAAAGAATCCTGTTAAGTTTAGGGCGTAGGCAGCCACTTTGCTTAAAAGTTCCAACGCATTTGTAGCTTTGCTGAAAAATGATTAGGTCACAGTCACATCAAATGTTACTTGGTTAACAGCATATCAAAAATTGAAAATAAGCAGGGAGAGATAATATACTTTCTAGAGTGTTTATTTAGATCCCAGTGAAGGAACTTCAAGCGATTCTCCTCAGGTAAATCTCTATTAATAAAATCAATAGCATTGGCAAACTCCGCACGTAGAATAGATTCTCGTGGTTTCTTCTCACGAGTCTGTTAACCACAAACCATTAGAAGACATAAACGAAAATAAAATCACAGGAAGAGCCCAACAGAGGATTGTTAAATTCACGAAATACAAGTACTACAAATTGAGCAAATAATTTGTCGAGTCCATCAATTAATGCAAAAAGGCCTACCTTAATCAAATTCAATATAATGATAGGGTTTCCATATCTCTTGACAAGATTCTCGAAGTGAAGTCTAGTGGCCAGGTATTTGTTGTCCTTCTTTGACACTGGAAATAGAAAGAGAGTCAGCAAAACACAATGGCACATAACCACCTCGAATACAAGAAATCAGTGTGTTTGAGTCATACATATGATGTCGGGTTTAATATTTAATCGTGATGTTTCCTGCGACCAGAAAAGGGGTATAGAACCCCGGTTCTGCACAACGGAAGTTACTTGTATTGGGCATCCTTCAGGAACGTCTTCAAACACAATCTGTTCTGTTTCGACATCATTCGCTACTCGACCCTTCTCATTTACACCTCGTTTTAAATATCTTCACAGAGAAAGAAAAAACAAAAATGAGAGTCACAATGAGCAGAAGTAGGGGAAAAGACGCTATTCTGTAGATTGATATGGAAGCTTCATTTCAGTTGTACTTGGTAAATATGAAGTGCTTTATGAGCTGAATTACCAAGGAAAGCTACTAACAAAAGTTTTCTGATCAAACACCACTCAAACAACAAAGGTGAGCATATAAGACACCACAAGGAATGCACACTATGATTCTAAGCAAACTTGAAAATATGATCAGCTATTGAGAATATTTCAGGTGCGGTGCCCTGAACCCTTTTAGGTGGTACATACAGCAGTGGGTTGTAGAGCTGGGAATAAAAAAATTCACATTTACAATGAAAAGTGCACTAATTACTTCGTGTATACCAAGGACGTCATTAGCACAGTTTTACCTTAGTTTCATTTCATGAAAGAAGCATATTACTAGTAGTTCAGAAGTATTCTAACCTGGTGCCAGCATAGTGACGTGATCGTCTAGCAATGAGGGTCAACTGGAAGTCCCTTCCAGATATTGAAAACTTGACCTTGTATAACAAATAATGAAAAAAAAAAAAAAAAAAAAATTAAGATCACTTCTACATAAAGTATGATTTGCATACTAAAGTTTCAAGGTAATCTGAACATGCATTCTATAGAATATTCTATGAAGCATGGACACAGACATGGTATACAGACAACAAGGACATGTTGACACAGAAAATCTTTAAAAAAAAAAAAAAAGTAATAAACATGGCAATAACACAGGAATAATAGCAATATATTTTTTCTACAATGAACTACATAAAAAACATAGCCATGGCTGATTCAACAACCGAGCCTTTTCCCAATTTTACATAGCCATGGTTATTTATTGAATATTAATTAAATACTAGATAATTTATCATAAAGTAATTATTGTCTAGTACTGTAATGAAATGTTTAAAGGATAAATCATAGATCAGTAATTACCCATGTCATATTGACAAGAATTAGTAAAGAGTGACATATATACAAATACGTATATGTATACATTTACATCAAGTGTATGTAAACATAACCACCTAACTAAGCCAATTCCTCTTCTTCTTCACTGTACTAAAATCCTCCTACATTATACCTTTCTCTTACCGACCGCAAAAAAAAAAAAAAAAGAATTCAAACTTTTCAATAAGATTCACATAATCCATTAATTTGGTTTTCTTAACATTTATACTTATTCCCTCACTAGGAAAAATTCATTTGTCAAACATTCACAGTTTCAATCACATCTTTTCAAGTGTTAAATTATTGTTGGCCGTGTGTATTCAGAATTAAGAATTTTAGTATTAAATTAAGGTCACATCAAGATGAGGCAAAAATGTCATTGGAAGTGTCTTGGGTGTTTGAAACATAACAAAACAAACACAGTCCCTTCTAAGAGATATCCGTGTTTCTCAGTAAATATCACATTAATTTTTTTAATCATGTGGAAAGACGGATATAGCATTTGCATTTAACTACAAAGCTAGCTTCAATGTTTGCTGGTTATATGATCTGAAATGTGTTCTCTGTTGAGTTGTTTGCACGTCCTGAAATATTGACATTAAAACTCAAACGGCATCTAACTGTACAACCTCATGACTCCAAAGATGAGGAACAAGTAGATAATAACATTAAGACTTAATGATAGAAGAGAAAAGCAACATGACACGCACTATAACAGCTATTTAATTTCACATGCTGCATGCTACAAACAAACCCAAATTTTGGTTTGCATGAAAGTTCCAGCAGAGTAACCTTGAATCAAACAGCAGTCCTGTTACATAGGTCTAGAAATGGGAAAAACAACTTATGAACATGTTCCATCACTTGAAACATTGTTTGTTCTTCAAATATCTCATAACTGTTTACCTTAAAAAAATAGAAAATATACTAACTGGCATACGTACCTGTTTAAAGAAGCCATATACTAATGCAACTGTCCACAGAGTATTCTTGAGATGGTTGTGGATTCCACGAGTTAAGAACTCATTCCAAACAAACATTGTTCCATAAAGGAACTGTCCTGCCTCTTGATTACTTAAGTTCTTTTGAAGACTACGCATGACATGATATGAGTAGCTAAAAAAGAAATCCTTTGTAAGATCCACTGTGCAGAGGAGCTTCTTGTATCTATTTCAAAGGCAAAGGAAAAATAAATTAATTCAAGTCCATTAAAATGATCGAGGAAACAGAATATAAATGAAACAGCCACTGACTCATAGTTTTAACCCCGAAAAGGAAAGGAAAAAGAAATTAACTTTCCCCTGTAACCCAGCTGATACGTTGTCTCACTTAACATGTAATACTAACATCACAACAGCAATGAAGTTTGCCCCTGTACATTCACAGGAAATACACTGCACATGGCCTCTATGAGACAATATTAACTAAAGAGGATGCACCAACTGTAGCATTTAGTATTTATTTAACTTAGATATTACACAAATGCATTATTTGTTTTCACCTTTGGAAAAGACAAACTTTAACTATCAGACAAACAGGAAACATTTTGAAGTGAACAAGCCCACATAATTGATATAACACTGAAGGGTGTATTCACAAAATAGTACAGAAATTACCTCCACAGTGTAGAACTTGTTTATTATCTAAAGAAGACCCCCAAACTCAGACTATTAGTCCAAAAAGAATCAAATTAAAATCAAGATAAAGTTAACCACAATGGAAGACAATTATCATCTAGATACAAAGAAATTATAAAAATTTCTCAATAGTAATCACTTAGGTCTCCTCGGAAGTACCAAGGACATTTTACATTTACATGCAGAATTGACAAAGGACCTGTTCTCATTCTTAGAAAAAGCCATATTGGATCTGACAGTAGAATTAGGAATTGGTATCATCTCGCTCTTGGTAATGGTATATACTGCATGGCCACAGATTGTGCCGATCTTCCTTCTTTTTGTTACAAGGAGCATGTAATAAGGTCCCAAAAACTTTATGAACCCTATAATCAGATAAAATACCATCAGTGAAAAACAAATAACAAATTTTGACAAAGAAAACATTGAAACTTGAATATATTATAACATACCAATAATTCCATAACAAGTAGTAACAAATTTTAGTCCGCCTGTTGACTTGTTTCCCTCGTTTATTCGTTTCAGCAGGTCACAACAGTCGATTTCTGAGTATGTCGTAGAATCTTCAAGAATGTTTAGCTCAGAAGACTCTAATCTGTCAATCTTTAGGACTCTCCATAAAGTTCTGTTCTTGTCCCGTCCAATCATATAGAAATTCTATTGCATATAAACAGCATAAATGTAAGTATCTTGAATGAGGAGAAGACAACGTTCACCGTTAAGATGAACAAGTTTATCACCAAAAAAGAAAAGGACAGAATAAATGCATGATACATCTGATTTGTAAAAGTAAAAAATACACTATCAATTATATCACCAAGAAGAAAACAAAAAGACCAGAGGCACGGGTCTATATAAATAAAAAGTGAAACTGGGACAACTGCATACCCAATAATTTTACCAATACCTTAGTATAAATAGTTCAACAATAAAAAATTTGTGGCTTAGTAAGAACACAAGTGTAGTTTATGATATACAAATACTTTCAACCGAACATTTTTCAAAATAATATTTCTTACAGGACAGATAGACTATATTATTGGATGTGGAAAGTAGGAGCCTTGTCCAACCAATAAAATGGCTCAAGATTAGCGGACAGTCAGTTACTTCAATCAAAATATCGAATAAAGTGTTGAGAACACTCAGAATCTCACACAAATAAAAAATAAGGCTGCAAATCCAGCACCGGCTAAACTCTAAAGCATATTAAGGACATTCAAGCAAAGGCGGGTAAAACATTTTCCAATTCTCAATAATTATCTATTCCGGTGACTAATAGTATTATTGATTTTTCACAAGAAACCATTATGTAAAGAGAAACATTTCTTGTCACCTTGAACCAAGATTATTTGTCTGAAAATTATTAATTATGATTTATTTGAGGTTTGATTGTATGTAAGGAGGTTACTCAAAATCTTGACATTACTTGTTGGATTTACATTACCCAACCCCATATGATATAAAGGCAATGATGATGGTTTTTTACTTTTACAATATTTTTTCCCATACAACGTTTGTAAGGGATTTTGTTATTAGAACCGCACAACTACTATTTCAGTTCGAGCCATATCAAGCGAGTCTGTCAGTTTCATTTTAATTTTATTTTTTTACCATGAAGTATCAAGAAGCATGGCTTGCTGTACTGATGAGCGAGCTTTTTCAGGTTGTCATAATAGAACATATTTTTCCCGACAAACTGGTTACAGTAAAACCTACAGAAACACGTATGGGTTCAAGGAAAGAATCCCCTGAATATGGGGTAGCTGTTGTTAAACCCGGTCGCGCAGGAATACAGGGCGGGGTTCCGCATCAAGATCAGGGTGTTGATCGGCCCGTGTAAGGCGGAGGCAATGGAATGAAGGGACCCGCAGAAGGCTGAAAAGCCATAGTGCGTCAGCGAGTTAGCGCGAGAACTACATTGTAGGTCTTAGAAATGAAATCCAATCCCGTTTTGTTATGAATAGACTGGGAAGTGGAAAAGAATACTGAAAGAAAGGAAGTCAATTAGTCATTCGTCAAAGTTCCAACTATTCAATGACCAGCAATCAACTCTTATCCCTTGATGTCAAAGGGCGAGTTCCTTTCTTGTCTTGCCCAAAAACTTTCTTCATTTTACCAACCTCTCTGGCACTCTCCTAACCCAATTATAATTCTAATAGTAATGAATATCCTATCCTAAAAGGAAATTTTCCATCACTTATATCTCATGCAGATTATTTCCCTTTCTGTCAGCTGATGGAATATTTTGCTTTCAAAGCTCACATCCCTTGCTATTTAGAATTGCATTTCTATTAGGATACTCCTGCAAGGACAATAATTTGCAAACTACCCTCTACCTAAAAGGTTCATCATGAATCATTCCAGGCAGCATCAGAATCTCACAGAGGCCCATCTTAAAAGGTGATTCTTTGCAAGGAAAAGAACAGAATAAGTGGCCGTATGTTGACATGAAACCAAGTCGGTCCACTTAAAATTTTAGCTTAACACTAGAGTTGCACTTTGGAGCCCAAAACAGCCATTTGAATATAAGATATAAATGAATAGCATCACAAATAATATATTATTAAAAAACGCAAGCAAAACACTACCAATACACTTTAGAGCAAAAAACAGCCATATGAAGATATAAAAAATGAAAAAATGTAATGAATAATAGATTATTAATTTAATCTCAATTCTCCCTGCAGGGTGCCATCCGAATTCAAATCCGACTGATTACTTGTGACTACTTAAAGTTACAACAGTTGTCATTACCATGCAACAATACCTCAATCCACAAATTGATAGTTTCCATTTAGAAAATCATATGAACAAAAGCATAATTTGATTGAATGAGTTAAATTTTAAAAAAGAAAAAGAAAAGAAATGCTAATCTGAGATACAGAAAAAGAAAAATGGAAAATTTTTCCAGTTTAATTGCTCAAACAACTCATTTTCTAATCTTAGATTTTAGTTTATGTTTTAAGAACTATTTGATTATGGCTAAAGCAACACTGAAAGTATCTACGACCCATCATTCATAACGGAAGGTTAGTCACTACAAATGAATTAAGGGATATATGAAGTGTAAAATTGCTTTACAAGGGACGTGTGGTTGTCGTTTTTATCAGAATGAATGATAATTTTCTATAAGATCACTGCACGAATAACCATAATATATGGTACAAAGGGCATTCCAAATGCAGCAATTCAGAAGAACAACAATAGAAAAGATGATGCTGGAATAAAATTAGTAGCAGTCCAGGAAAGGACTGAATGAGAAAGGATTGCATTAGTTGAAACTTGAGAGGAAAAGGAATTATCAATCCAGGAAAGGAATTGCTTCCTAAGTGCTCTGTCATCTCTATTGTTACCAATATGAAAATACTTGTAAAGATGGCCACTTCAACAATAATGACATGTACAAAAGGATTAAAAAACAGCATTTCGAGAAAGAATATAACCAAGAAGAAGATGTTGGAAAGATATTGAGTTGCAATCCAGGAAAAAGTTAAATAACAAAAAAATGTATTCGCTAAAGATTAAAGAGAATATTGATTTAAGAAAAGAAAAGGATAAAACATCTGGAAGGAATTTGTCAGCGCAAGAAGAGGTGGCAACTGACTGGTTAATAGGAAAAAGAAACATAAAATTGTACTTTAGGCTGCTACACGACAAAATAAAGGCCAACAAGGGTGTGCATTAAAGCAGCGAGAAATGATAGGATGATGCCCCAATAAATGACATATACTAACACACAGCCAATTTGTACAAAAATCCCGTCCAGTCACCTCAAAACAATTGGGATGAAAGGCATCATTTAGTGGAACAGCTATAGAATAAGCAACACCGACTTTTGAGTTAATATATGCATTACATTACTCATCCTAAATGAAAAAATCATTGTCTTTAAGAAAATAAAATTTTGGTCAGCATGGAATTGTCCCCTGCCAGCTTAGAAAAGGATCCATGAGCCAGTCAACATGAATCCTAAACAATATCGTATCTTTGGATAAATTACAATCTTGCAACTACTTTTCTTACTCAAAAATCAAAAGGTAAGCATCTCTCAATAATTTTCCATGCACAAGATGATAATGACGGCGGCCTGGGGTATAAAGAAAATTAGACAGATCTGACAATAATATCAACGTTTGGAAGTATGCAAGTGAAAGAAGAAACAAAGCACAAGCAAATTTAGAAGTGAATTCACCACCATGGATTGTAGTCCAGTGATATCTCCTCAACTTCCCAAAATCTAGAAAGCAAATGATTGTGACTAATGATAGAGTCAACCTGATTATGATCAGGATGCAAATTAGTGTGAGTGAGTACCAACTAAGAAAAAGAAAGAAAAAAAAACAGGATACATGTTAGCGTCTCTCTAAATTCAACATTACAAGAAAAAACTCCTCACGGAATTAACCCCAAAAATCTTAACTGAATTGAGCAATCATGGACTAGATAAGATACATTCAAGGAAGTTTTCAGCAAACTTTAATAAACCTTCTAAATTAAAAATAATAGATACCCAAAAAACCAAGCCTTATATTCTATGCAGTTTGTTTTTGTTGATACAATTTTGGAACGAAAATCATAAGTTTTAAAAATAATTTTGTGAATGTACTGATTCATCAATGAGTATTATCTTCTATGCAGCCTGTGCATATGCTTCACACTAAGAAAACTGAATCACAAAGTTCAGAACTGGAAAACAAACCAAAGAAATAACTGGATAAAGAATCAGCAAAGCACATAATCCTACCGGTCCAAATCTATAATTCAATGAGAAATCCAAAGAAAGAATGTGTATATTTTGGAAACACAGAACATAATGCAATATTCAAAAACTAGCAAAATTAGACCACCTTTCAACAAATCAACCCATATCAAAGCCAAAAACAAGAAAAGACGTAAAATTCTGCATAATAATAAAATAAAGATCAAAGTAACAAATTAAATCCAGAAGACTGCATCATGAACTCAAAAGATCGTAGAAGGAAGTACCGAGCGGGTCTCATAGAGCCTGAATTTCTGCAAATAGACCGTGCTCGGAATGGGCTCATCTTCGATCCAAGCCTGTTGATCGTTCTCTGTCGCCATGGATCGGATCCCGAGCCTCGGGCTCGGTCTATTTTACATGAACATACAACGCAAGATATTGAAAGTCAACCCAGCACTGCAAATCCTAGATTTTGCTCGGTTGCTTCAAATATATCATTCTTTGAAAAGTCTTTTACTGCATAAAAACTTCAAAACTAAATCTTTACATAACAGATAAAAAATGAGATTTATACAAAACGAGGTTTAGAACTCAATCTATATACAAATGAAGTCTTCAGTCAAAGTCAGAACTAAACATATATTGGAGAGGGAGGGAGAGAATCAATTAAAACAATGAACTAGTAAACTATATAGATATGGATGTAGATACAGATATAGAATATGGTGGAAGAGATCAAACCAGAGAAGACCGAGAAGATTTGAGAAGAAGCTTAAGGACTATGTTTGTTGTTTTTTCACGGAGGGAGGGAGAGAGAGAGAGAGAGAGAGAGAGAGAGAGAGAGGAGAGGAGGAGGGAGGGGGGGTCAGATCGAGAGAGGCAAGGAAAGCCACAGCTCCGGCGACTGCATCCACACAAAAAAAAAAAGAAAAATATAAAAACCAAAAGCGGAAATTTTGATTTTGTCACCGTGGCCTCTTTAATGTTTTTATTTAACCAATAAATAAAAGGAATTTGAATTTATCAATAATTCATATTCCTCACGATCCTATTTAAAAAAAATGATGCCACGTGATTTATTTTCTCTTTCTAGTGTTATACTCTCTGTATGTATCTTGTGTGTGTGTATATATATTAATTAACTTTTTTCAATTATTTTATTGGGATTAAAATTTTAAAATAAAAGACAATTTTTTTTCTAATAACTATGATTAATTAAAATTTAATTGAAATAACACTTGACAATTTTTACCATCCCTCACAAATAAATACGAATAATGCAAGAAAATACTCATAATATATTGGGACTATATAATTAATTTTTTATTTTAATAATTTTTGTAATAACAAGAATATTAAGATTACAAGAGAGAATATGGTGCAAGACTTAAATAGCAGCTCTCCAAGGAGCAACCTAATCACTGAGCAAGACGGCACTTCCACAACCAATTCAAATTCAAGCTCCAATTCAGTATTTCCAAAAGTAGACACAGCTTTACCTTATATATATATATATATATATATATTTGTTTTTGTGTTCTTCTTTTCTCTTTTTCATTATCTTTTCTTTTCATTTATTTAGTTTTATTTTTATTGTTTTATAAATATTTTTTTTGGTTGAATGGTAAGCTTATTGTTTTATAAATGTTGCCATCATGTTGGATGTCTATTTTATATTGAGTTTGGTGTGGACATGTGAGGATCTATTTTCAATTATTTCTACTCACTTAGAAATAAAATATAATAAATAAATACAAATAAATATTCATACTGATCTAACCCACAATGCGAATATACTAATATGCGTTTTCTCAGCGAATTCTCTCAAAAACACACAACAACAATTGTATCTAGAGATGAAATGACAGGCGTGTCTTCACTGGCATTCTAGATCCCAATATTCTTACGGTGGGCAGCATGGTAATTTCCACTTTAAAAATTATTGTTTTGGCCATCTTAGTGATCAACGCATAAAGATTTAAAGTAGAGGAATCTCACCTAAAAAAAAAAGATTTGAAGCACCACATTTCCCTCTGATTGATTATATCACAATCCTAACTTGTTATTTACAGAATACGAATATTAACTGTGCATATATACTTGTTGTAAAATATAAAATTTAAAATTATGCAGATTTTATCTTGTCTTAATTTATATGTAAGTATTTAAAATTCCCATATTCGTAAGTATTTTTTTTTTATTTAGTATTAATTATATCAACTTGGACCTTTATGTCAGTATATGAATTTGAAAATGAGTAATGTTATTTTGAAAGTGTCTTCCCTTCATAGTCAGTAAATTAAAAAAGTTCATTAAATGATTAATTTGATTTAAAAAATTTGTCTTAATGCTATAACTCCGAAATAAATAAAGAGAAGTCATGAAAAAGTTCTGGTAATAGCATTACTCTTTAAAACTATATAAATATATATTTATTATATGTGTATTAGTATAGCTTGTCGAGTACAGATTTAACAAAATTATCTATTTCTATTATTATTTTCATCTATCAAAACATAATACACAGCAATAACCACTGGGAGCCAACAATGTCTTCCTTTTCTTTTCATTTTTTTTCTTTCTCCTTTTTTACACACAACCAAAATATTATCATATAGTTCACCCATCATCACTCACCAATCTTGATATGGCTCGGTGAAATTGGATTAGGGCGTTTTAGATTGATTTCGTGTTATTTTCATTTTCAGGCACTTATCTCGAAAATAAGCTAACTCAACCAAATAAGAGCTTAATTGAAGCAATTCTGGGATTAACCAAAAAAAGGACCAAAGTGAAGATGAAGAGAAGCAATAAGAAGAAATATGGAAATTTAGTATCTTCGATTAATCGAAGGTCAAGGCTTGATCGATCCAACATTAATTGATCTCAACACTTCAGAGATGGATCCAAGCTATGATGTTCACATTCAGAGATCTCAAAAGTTCGATCAATCTAACTTTCATCTCTGATTGATCGAACCATTTATCCTTATCTAAATGATTGATCTTATCCACAGCTGTACCACCCACTAACCACTTTTGTCCTTTTTCCCAAAATATCACCAAAAATATCCCAGATTTGTCTTTTCCCAAAAAGCTTAACCAGTTGGATTGATCCAGCCTTAGTTCGATAGATCTTAGCTAAGTTCAATCGATCCAAATCCCAAGTTCGATCGATTGAACTTCCTCTAGTGCGAGAAAATTAAAAAGCCAGCTCACTCAATCCATCCT
>JAOTQH010000011.1:287703-300709 GCA_025631255.1 Cornus kousa | reverse complement strand
TCATAAATATTTCATTTTCACAAGTTATTCATTTTATATGTTGATTTTGAAATTTTTATGATCAGTTTTGACATTAATATCCATTGTTAAATTAATATATTTCTTTGGTGAAATTCATTATTTTATATATATGTTTATGTTTTGATATAGTATCTTTTATAATAATATTATGTGTAGAAGATATTCAAAGCAAAAATATAATATATACAACATTTAGATTTCAACTTTTGCATTTAACAAACAATCTTAATGAATTCAGCACTTAAAATTAATACAATATTAAACAAGTTTACAGTACTTAAAAAAAATTTCAACGCTTAAAATTTGGTACTTCAAAATTTCAGTGCTTAATTTTCAATTTTATCAATGAGCACCTTATGCAGTACTCTTTTAAGTGTTTTGAATATTTATATAGAAAAACACATCCATATATGATATATAGCTAAACCATAAGAAATCACTAACATTACATCAAAATACTATAACACAACATATAACACAGCACAACTCTCAGTCTACCACCACCCAGAAAATACAAAAAAAGAAAAAGTATATATGGACACACACAGATTGTGAGAAATTTTTTTTTGGGAGGTTAAGCGAGTGTATATATATTGATAAATTAATAAATTTATCAAGTAAGGAGAGTATACAAAGAGAAAGGGCCAGCAAAGTAGGTAAAGTGTGGGCCAAAGACCAATATAAACAAAACATGGAAACATGGATATAACCAACCTAAACAAAGGGATTCAACTAAGCCCTAAACAATAAAGCCCAACATGAACAAACAATTCTAGAGTGATGTTTAGACCCTGAGGGCCCTCTAGTAAAAAGCTCCCTCTTAAAAAGGAGAAAATTAAGTCTTTCACAAAAGAAAAAGTATTTTATTTTAGTATATTCCTGCCATTACATAGGAGTATTTAATAAGCGAAATTAAGTAAAATGGTGGTGAGCCAGGATTTTATTTCGTGCACTTATTGGGAAAAAAAAATCAATAAGTATAATAAATATAACTTTTCTAAATTAAAAGGCAAACAAGAAAAAAATTGTAAAATAATATACTAAATAAGTAGGGTAAAAAAATAAATACTTTGACAAATATAAGAAACAAATCACAACAGTCTTCATTGGGTTATTCTTATTTTGATTGATTTAAATAAGTAGACGAAAAATAAAAAGAATAAAAAGAGAAATAACTGTTATAGTACATACATTATAAGTGAAGAAAGAAAAATTTTGAAAAAGGAAAGAAAAATTAGAGAAGGAAAAAAAAATTGGAGTAATTTGAATAAGGGGATATGTGTAAACCTTTTTTTTTTTTTAAAAGGAAATTAGAGGAATTAAAAAATTTTAGGGGGGCATTATTCCGAATTGCCATATAAAATAGGGTAAAGTGCAAAAAAACCCAGTATTGGCCATTTGCAATTAACCTCCTTGAACTACAATTTGCCCCCTTAAACTATTAAATTTTTGCTATTAACCTCCAATGTGACATCTCCGGCCAATTGGTTATAACGGAAATAGTGAAAGACAATTTTACCCTATATAAAACTATGGTTACTCCCAATATGACAACTCCAGCCAATTAGTTACACTAATTGGTTGTAATGTGCTCGCATGGAAATCCCCTAACCTCCCTCTCCCTCTCCCTCTCCCTCTCGGCCTTTGTTGAAGCATCCTATTGTTTGAGGAAAGTCCATATCAAGCAAGCTCGTTTACCATCCAATTGTAATGTGTGATGTGAGAGCTATTGCATGCTCAACCGAGAAAGAAGGAAGAGTTTTAGTGTAACTCAGCATGCCGTCACGCCGCAAACCGCCCCATCACGGCTGAGTTCGCAGCCTTTCAGTCCTGCTGGCCGCCATCAAACCTAATCACAGCCGAGCTTCTTCATAACAACCCTTCACCGGAATCGCGACTTCTTTAGTCGTTGATTCACTGCAGTCCCGAACTAGCCGTCTGCACCGGCCGTGTTCCGAGCACCGCTAAGCTTCACTTCATCCGCCGACCTCCTCATTTCGAGCTCGCGGCCGCTTCCATCATAACCGACACCATCAAAGCCGAGCTAGCCGCCGCGAGTTCACCATCATAGCCTGTTGCTCACCGCCCTAAGCTCTCCACGGCCGAGCTTAGCAACCAAGCTCTCCATAGCCGGGCGATTATTGCACACCGTCCATCTCCACCAACCTCACCGGTCAGAGCTCCACAATCCGAGCTCTCTGCCATCGTCTTTACCGGCCGATTTCTCCATCGGTCGATTTCTCCACAGCCTAGCCCTCCCTTGTTCGCCGGCCGCCGATTCAATCCAGACGAGCTCACCGGTTTTATAAGTTCTGACCTATTTAGGATTTGATCGAGGAAGATAGCGCCACGGAATTAAGTTTCCACTTAGCCACGAATGAGGAATTTATGGAGAGAGATTTGATCGAGGAAGATGAAGAATGTTTAGGGTTTTGGCCTATTTGGGATTTAATGTACTAAAAGGGGCATTGTGGTCTTTTAGCTTCATAAAGGGTTGTATGGTCAATTAAAGAAATTTGGGTTGGCACGTGACCCGTCATGTGCTTTTCCACGGTCAAATTCAACCGGCTAATCACCGGACTGAGTTAATTGCAACAAAATGGTTAGTTCAGGGGGTTATATGCTAAATTATTAGATAAGGGGTTTTTTTTTTGTTAGATGGCCAATAGTTCAAGGGGATTTTTTACATTTTACCCTATAAAATATGTATATAACAAAAATATGTACGTATGTATAGTAAGTTGGAGCCAGGCCCTCTTAATTGTCAGCTAAATGCTGCTACAAACTTTTTAACTAAACCTAAAATAAAAATGGCTACGATTCTGATAGGAATTAAGGCTACAAGGTTTGCCCAAATTAACAATATCTACGAAAAGCAAGCTTATTAATTCATACTCAAATGTACAATGACTCAGAATAATTATCAAACAATTTTGAATACTACTACTAACATTCTTAATTTATCAATATCAAACAATTATTCAAAGTAAAATTGTCAATTTCATCATCATAAACATTCAAAAATTAAAATTAATTTGATATCCCAAGT
Organism: Cornus kousa; assembly: GCA_025631255.1. Taxonomy (NCBI): domain Eukaryota; kingdom Viridiplantae; phylum Streptophyta; class Magnoliopsida; order Cornales; family Cornaceae; genus Cornus; species Cornus kousa. The sequence continues at coordinate 297,639 of JAOTQH010000011.1, read as the reverse complement.
ATATGGGTAAAACAACCACATGTATATAATATACCTATTTGTCTATACAGGGCTGGAGCCCTAATTGTAGTAGTATTGTACCTTATATTTTTTTTTTCATCTGTTCAGCCTCCTCTAATAAGAGTAGTCTTCTAAGTTTTGGAGATTTCCTCAATAACCGATACAACGAACAAGACACCTGTTCATGCCATGGAGCATTGCACCGTGCACAGAACAGCCTCCAGCACTTGGGACACGCCCTGATCACGAACCCCTTCCCGTCATCCACAAACACCGCCCAACAGTCCTTGAAAGGGCACATGATATACTCCGGCGACGCGAGAACCGAGGCCTCCAAAGCAGCATTCTCCCATCGCTCCAACACTTCTTCGGGTATGAGTTGGCTCCATTGCTCCGCCTCAAACAGAGTCTTACACTTGTTCACCGGGCACTTGACGATTCCAGTGCTGGTTCCTTGAATCTTCTTCACAATATAAAACCCGAAACATTCCCTGCAATAGCCGTGGCTGCACCTTTTGCTCCGGATAGTCGGCTGCACTTCGTTGCAGATAACACAGAGTGTGTGAGAAGAATCACCTATCTCCTCGGTCTCCGGCGAAAAAGTTCGGAAATATCCATAAGTGATTGAACAAGGCCTCATAACACCCTTCCTCTTCTCGTCTTGAATTTCAGGTTCTTGAGAACTTGCTATTGAGTGAAAAAGAGCCATTTGGAATTCTGCATCTTCGTCGTCTGAATTTGTATTTGTCTGATGAGCCTCTTCTTGCTGCATATCTTCATCTTCTGAAGTAGAACTTGTACGTGTCCGACGAACCTGTTTTTTTTGCTGAATTTCTTCTTCTTCTTCTGGTTGATCAACTTCTATAGGTGTAAGAAACAGAATTTGGTTTGTGTCTTTGTCATAAGCTATTTGCATGTTGCGGGCATCTAGTTCAAAAAGACGCAAAATTCTTGGTTCCAAATTGCTAGCCCTACTCTTCCCCATGGAGAAAACTGTAGAGACTTCTTCTTGCTTATGCGTGTGGGTGTGCGTATGTGTGTATATATATATATATATATATATGTGCGCGTCTTGGAGAAAGTTCCTACTCGCTAGGGTTTCTTGATTCCCGCAAAAGAAATTAGGGTTTCTTATAAATTGAGGTGTGTATCTTGGGACCTAGGGTTTTAGTTTGCATAAAAGATGTAAGTGACGCGATTCGATATAGGGCCCACTATGCGTGGGCTCCAAACTTCCTTTTTGGGCTAGCCGCTAGGAGACTTATTATTATTGTATTTTATTTTTTGTGTTTTATTTGGAACTTAAATCCTACCCAATTATTGTATGTTTGCATAATCATTTTTACAACTCAATATTTTGGTCTTGATACAGAAACCAAAATGTGCAATTTGATCTGAGAAACCCAAACTCGACCAAAATGATACAGTAACAATATGGAACACTAAAGATTTATTTCCATTATTTATTTATTATTATTATAGCTAGTCGAAATTGAACATTTAATTGATCTTTTCTTTTCGGATTCCCTAAATTTACACGACCGCATTGATTTCCCTAAATTTACACCAACATCAGAAAAAAAAACACTAAATTTACACAACATAAAAAAAATAAAAAATAAAAAGACGACTGTATTGGTTATGATATTCCCGAAATATTGTACAATTTTTCAAATTTTTATGGTAACCTGACACCAACCCAAATTAACAAGAAATTGCCAAACTAAACAAATAGTAAGAGCTTGAAGATTTGACCGTGGATTCAACAAGCCATCAGTCATCAGTCTGTTTTGAGTTGCACCCCTCAATCTTTTTGGGCATTTGATTAGTCACAATGCACCCTCCATCAACCAAACAATTCAATTCGTTTTATATTTGAGAGTAGTGAATTGACGCCTTTAATTTGAGATTAGAGAAAGTTGTTTGAGATTAGAGAAAGTTCGGCTAAAAAATTGTCTTAAATTATTTCCAATTCTAAATCAAAGGCGCCAATGCCACTAAGTACATAGTCCTATATGCTCTAAGAACGACTTGCAGTAAAATCTCTCAATCGCTGCCATCTTAGAATAGTCAAGCTTCTTTCTTCTTTATGTCGCTTCTCATTTCATAAAAGAAATATGAATTTCCGATGACTCATTTTCCATGCCAAGATAGTGTAAATTGGAACAATTCTAAAACTCCCATTAAAATTATTTTCATAAAGCTACAACAGCTACAAAAACGTTGTTATGATGGAGAAAAGGGAATTAGATATACATATTACATAACCCTCTCAGAACAATGGGCTCACAAAACTCCCCATATCACCCACCCCCAATCCTTCCCTTTCTGTGACCTGACTTTATGCCTGCAAACTGTAGGCTTCCTTCCTTCCCTTTCTCCATTTCTTTCTTCACCTGTACTCGAGTATCCAAACCTTTTTTTTTTGTCCTGAACCATCCTTGATGTAAAACAATGGCTAAAATCTAATAATACGTGCAGACCTATCTCTAAAACACATTTCCAGATTTTCTCGTGCATAAAAGGAGAGAAAATATAAGACCAATAGAAAGATATATTTAAACAGAGGCCAAGGAAACACCAATCAGAATGGTCGTGAGACCATCGAGCCTCAAGAATATCCATTTGCAGTTTTCTGCATTTTCTTCTTGAAATTTGAAACGCTGCATTGCGGGCAAATGTACTCTAGTCCATCAGTTTTTGCATAATCCTGCAATTTTGAATCACAATAGTACTTAATGTTTTGTTTGCAATACACGTAAATCAACAGAATTCTTCTCTTTTCAAAACCTGGGACATTATATCAATTTTGGGATCAAAAGAGCTTCGGAAGTTTTGATACCATACCTTGAAGGCACCAAGACCCTGCCTTCTGTCACAGCCGAAATGGGCCCACTCACCACATATGCCACAGTTCACCCAGTCCCCAGCTGCGCTACTGGTGAATTTTTGAAACACATTGTTAGCAAACAATGATCAAATATGTTTTGCATTTTATAAATTCAGCAGAGAAAATGAGGGAAGTGGAGAACCTGTGACACAACAAGCAGCATTCCCCATCTACATCATCATGAGCCAATTCGTATTCCAGAAGGTAAGTTTCATAATGTCTTTTAAGTGTATTCCCAACACCCTGGTTCAAACAACCATATGAAAACCAATTTATTGATTTCCATTTCAATAGTACAAGTCAACATTTGACCATATTAAACACTAAATAATATAAAAAATAAAGCTCACTTGACAGTCATTGCCATAGAAACTAATGAGTATGACTACAGCTGTGCATATCAGAGCATGTTATTCATACTAACCTACAATTCTTCATAACTAAAATTGACATTCAAGTTTAAAGTTGGGTAATTAGTAAAGCTCATGTAACAGTAGGCTTTTAACCAACAGATAAAGACTCAATTTGGTTAAAAAGCAAAGCAACTAATCAAATAAAAACCCAAACTTGTGGTGCTGGATCAATATCTATTTCTTATGTTTACTACATTCATATAAGTTTTCTTTTCTATTTTAATCTTTTTATCAGAAAGTTTTCGTAAATCAATTTAGATAAAATTATAAACAACATTGAATTAAATCATGAGTTGTATGTTATTGGCTTAGGCTGGTAGGGACGCAGAGAGATGAGAATCCCAGCCAAACCTGAGCATTCAGATTGACCTCCTGGTTTACCTCACATGATAATAAAAATTTTACAGCATTTATTATCTCAGAATTCAAAATAAATAACCAAGAAGCACGGTTACAGACATACAGTCATTCTATTGGTCACTGTGTGATTCCTCATCTTCGAGAAAACCTGTCCTTTCCAGTTGATGCCATTGCCAACATGAAAGCCACCTCGTGAAACCACCTAAGAAATGCTCCAACTTTTGAGTAACAATAATTTTTTAACATCTTCCATATTTATAATTTTGAAGAGTGAAACAAACGATTACAGATCAACTCCCCAGTCAGAGAGTTTCTCAAAGCCAAAACTGCTAATAACCAAAATGGCACAAGGAAAATCACCTCTCTATACAAGTTGAACAGGTCAAGACGTTTTGCATTGAGTATGGCGTCTGGGAACTCAGCAAGCCCACCTTGCGGGATGAGACGGGTATGCCCTCGAAGGATTAGAAATTGCATCACATCCTTCAGAAATTCCTCCTGCAAGAAAACAAGATTGAGAGAAAAGCCAAAATACTGTAACCTAAAATCAAAATTTCTAGGGCAAAAGATAGATCCATCATATCTTCACAATCCGATACAATGCACAGGATTAATTTTAACAAGTGTGAATATATGAGGAACAAACCAAAAAGGGCATCAGTTCCCACATGTTCAAAAGCCTCAATGCAGAACTAATACCAATACGTATCAGAATCTGTGATGGTTCTGTATTTATATTGCCAAATGACAAGTAGAAAACAGACAATGTTTCAAATCACTGCTTCAACCCATATTTACTAGCCCCGTCTTCCTAGCAACTTAAGCCCGTTTCTCTTTGCATGTTTATGGAGCAAACTTGCAAGAAATCAACAATACAATTTTAGAATTTTCAAATTATGTAGAATATCAATAGATGAAGGTCAAAACGCTCTAAAACTTGACCTACAGAACTCCGCCTAGAGAATATAATCAATTATCGTGTGTTCTCCATAGGTTTGGAAAGTACTCATATGTGACTGCAGTCATACACATTTCTTAGCACCTGGAAATTAGTAAGGTCACTATAAATATTTGTATTATATTGGCAACTATCTTCATTCCCAATACATAAAACACAAGGCTACTTTTGAAGTTTTCGCTTATTGTCAGATGAGACTATACATAGATATCTCAAGTTAATCTTCAGAAGAAACTATGCCATTTAAAATATCACATGACTTGGTTGATTAAATAAATGGAAATAAAAAATAAAAAACTACAAACAGTGTAGAAAGGAATTATCTTAGTCTTTTACATTCATTGTCCGCACTTCGCTATTAGTGATGCTCTACTGCTATTATATGTGAGCCTACACAAAACAACAGTCTATACAAGTAATGGTGCTACTTCAAACAGTTAAAAGTTAAAACCATGTTGGTAAGATGATAACAATAATCTTATTGCATTAGTTTCGTAGATAAACTTTATGGTATGGTTTTTATCAAGCAACCTTAAAGCCCAAATAAATGTTCCAAATGTTCAGTATTCAACAGATTCCTTGTATGCCTCTCCCGACATGATATTTATTTGCACCACAAAAGTGTTCTTGGTAGGTCTTTTTTAGCAGGCAAGTCTTCTTTTGGTAGATGATAGGTCACCTTACCTTCTAATATAAAGAGTCCAAAAGTCAAATTATAATTTAAAGGCATACGTTAACTGAGAAGAAATATAATAAACTAACCTCAGAGCAAACGTGTATTGGGCTTCGACCACAACCATGTTTCTTCAGAGGTAAAGGATTCAAGGAAATTATTTGCTTAGCCTGAGATGAGCTTGAGAATGATTTCCGATGGGCAACAGGATTTGATCCTACAGAACTGTGTTTTGTGGAAGGAACAACCAACAAATTAGCCTTCACTTGACCTCCATCATGCCCATCAGCCTCAGAAATTCCAGCAAATGGCAGCATTTTCTGATGACGAACATGAGGAATGGGCCTCATTGCAGCAACTTTTAATTTCTGTCTAACAGGTACCAAGGGAATTGCAGCTCCATTCTTCAGTACAGTTTCCTTATCCACTTGGCCTTCTTTCTTGACAGTACTTAGGTTTCCAGAAAACAAACCATGATGAGAGCTGAGGCTTGTTTCTTGGCATGGTTCAGACCTCTTTCTACTAGGAGCAGGGGGTCTCAACCAGATAGGAGGTCTACTGAAATTAAAATTCTTTACATGGTCATCTTTTCCCTGCTTTGTACAAAAGAATAGAAGACGGTCCGCATCATCTTTTTCAAATGAAGCAACAGCTAATCCTTGAACGCTGGCAATGCCAAGTGCGACTAGACTTCGATAAGAAACATCTGGTGCTAGCTGCCTTAAAACCTTAAAAGGCACAGGTCAATTGTACAGAAAAATCAGAGAATGGATCATTCAAGTCAACTAAACCTTTAAATAAAAAAAGAACAAGGTCAAAACTCAAAGTAAATTATAGAGATTATGGTGGTTTATAGAGAATGGGTTTTGAAGATAAGTTAAATATACACACAAATAATACAGAAAGAACTGGCCAAAACTTTAAACTTGTACATCAAAAGCAGTATCTCTGACCAAGTTGTCAACATTCACCTCAAAGCATAAGCACCTCCTGCCTTCCATAACATAGTCCAAATCACCCATTAAAAAAATAGGACTATACATGCTTACTCACCGGTGCGCAGGAAGTTCATACTTCTCTAAAATAGAAAATAATAAATATTAATAACTTTGAGAGGTTATCCGGATTAAACCCAGTATGATCCAAATCTAACTCTTTTCCCCCTCTCTCACACTACTCTTTATGTCCAGGGAGTGAATGAGAATAGGATCTTGTCGCAAAAAGATATTTTAAGCTAAAATTCTTAAATAAAATAATATTACAAGATACAAACAAAGTCCTAGATGATGAATAGAAAGAATTACTTAAATAAAATAATATTACAAGATACAAACAAAGTTCTGGATGACGAATAGAAAGAATAACTATAAATGTAATGATATTTGTTTTCCGCCAAAAGAAAAAGAAGACCAGAAATAAACAATAACAATATATCATGCAATCAACAAATCATGTATCAAACCATGTGAACCAGATTTTATGTAATTGAGTGTACTTTAAATAAAAACAACTGATAAGTATATATAAGGATTGCACATTAAATCATGAAGGATAAAAGTCCAAATGTCCGGTATTAGTAGATTAAGGCTTTAGCGAAGTAGTTTGAGAGAGAGAAAGAGAGGGAGAGAGTTAGATTAAGATTTGATTTGCATCCTTTTGGGTTGACTCGGTAAACATTCAAATTATTATTATTATTATTATTTTTAATTTTTATTATTTTCAATTTTATGAACACTTGTCACATTACTTTTATACCACGGGTAAGCATGAACTTCCTACTCGGCGGTGAGTAGACAAGTATTGTTCTTAAAATATATACACCCTACTAAATCCAACATATTTAATTTACAAGGTATGAACCTCAAAAGTGGTATCACAATCGACATCTACCTCAAAGCATTAAGCACCTTGTAGCCTCCATAACAGTCCATAATCACCATTACACATACACACTACAGAATTCAACATATTTAATCTAATATCACCTAGTGTTGGTCCAATGACTCCAATCAATCCATGGTGCAGTGACAGCACAAAAAAGCTGCCCATGTTCGCACACTTGACAGCCCAAGTTTTTGCCACCCGGCAAGCAAGAGACCATCAAGGTTCCTCCACCCCACCCCACCCGCTCATCCCAAAGCAAACAAAAACATATAATAACATTTTGGCAGTTAAAACCATAATTATGTTGCACTTAATGCGCTATTTGATTTATCTAATATTCTGAATCATTTTCAAAGTCACTAAACTATAATTATTTGGGTAAATTACATTGACACCCCCTGAGGAGGTTAGGTGAAATTTCACCTAGATGGACATTTTGGTTTTAATTTTCAATTACACCTCACTCTCTCTTTCTCTCCTCTCTCACATCTATTCACACAAACATTGCATAAATCATCTAGTTGAACAACAGCCTCAATAACCCGAAAAGATTATAAATCAAGTAAGATTGCAATTTTTTGTATTATCTTCACAGGTAGTATAACCAAATACATAAGGCAAGACAACATGAAGATTCCCAAGACAACTCTATGGCATTAGAACTAGGCACACCCATGCTGTAGCTATACAATGAAGCCTAATATTTAAGCTTTTTCACTTTAAAAAAGAATTCATAATCTACTTCAAGTAAGATGAAGTCTTCAATTACAATAGAATTTTTTTTTGGGTAAACAGTCTTCAATTACAATAGAATTTCATTCCTAATAATTCATTTTTACAGGACCATAGTTGTAGAATGTTCTGAAAATAAACTAGATGGAGAATACTAGCAACAACACCGCCCTGCAACCACCACCACCACCACCACCACCATCATCACCCCCACAACCACCACCACGATTCTCACCCCACACCCTCCACCGCCACCAAATTGACACCAAATAAACTTATGAATTTCATTGAAAATACAAAATCATACAAACAAAGCACTCTCTGTTTTAATAGAATCCAAACATCAATTGAATTAATCCAACCAAATCAGAAGAAATCAAATCCGATTCTTGAACATGAAAAATCATCTCACGGCAACGACGGAGAGGTTGGTTCCAGAATAGCGTAGAAGAAGTTTGTCTAGTAATGGTGGCGATGAGAGGAGTATAACGATGTAAATGGTTGGTGATGATAGGGTTTAAGTCGGTGGAGTTCGCAGCAATTGGAGAGAAAATGTGAGAAATAGAGAGATAAAATAGTGGTGGCTTGAGAGAAGAAGAGATGATGAGAACAAGAGAGAGAAAAACGTTCCGGGGTCTGATCTCTTTTATCTTGAAATTACATAATTGTCCATATTTCAATGAGGTGGCAGATTAAGTTTAGGATACTTTTGTAAAAAATATCCCCATATCTTATATATACTTAGTGAGAGAAGAAGAGAGGATAAATTTTAGGATATTTTGGTCATTTAAATGAGTCTTTTGGGATAATTAAGTCATTTTACACATGAAACAAAGGCAACACAAGGTCAAAAGGGTAGGATTGTTATTTTATTTGTAAAAATTACTCTTACCACTACTGAAAAGTAACTTTTGGGGTGTGAGTGAAATGCGGATCAACTCTTTTAAATGTGAGTGAAAGTTAAAACCAAAATGTCCATTTATGTGAGATTTGACGTAACCCTAGGGCTGAGATATTAGCATTGCCAGATTTCCTAGGAAGGTGCTTCTTTTTTACTGTATATATCTCTCTATATCTGTAAGTTTTGGTGATCATTTTTTATTGGCATGAAAATCCTTATCATGAACATGTAACGTGGTGACTCGATGGAAATTCTATAATACCCTAGGGTGCAAAGGAAGAATATAGTAATAATAAAATCATTGAAAATAAAACAGAATTGTTGTACCTCTTTATGTTCAGTTCGTTTTTGCTTGTGTTTCTTTTCTGTATTGTCTGGTGTTACTTTTTTTTTTCTCTTTTTTTGTTGTTGTGTACTTCTCAGTTTGTAACTGTCATAATAATATAATGTTTATGGTAGATTTTTGTTGGTTAAGAATCAGAAAACAAAGTGGCCTCAATTTATTCCTTGTCATCTGACAGGACAAAGATTTGCCTTGAGGGAGGGAGGTAGAACAGTTGGCGCTGGTGTAGTTTCAAAAGTAGTAAACTGAGATATGCTGGTGCCAGATCTCTTAGGGGAAGTGAAAGGAAAAGAACACAAGGTCTGTAGGTTGAAGAAGAGTCTGTACGGAGATGCAATCGCTTTTGAAACATTTTCATTTCTCATACGCTGATGCATAATTTTCTTGCCAAGCTGTGGTTCTGTGAAACATTGCTGATCATTTCTGTAAGTGGATTTTGATTATGCTTAACTGACAGGCCCAAATGTTCTGTGGTAAAGACTTGTTATACTTGGTCAAATGAACTTTGATTATGAGATGATTAAATCCATTTTGCAGCTACATGTTCCTTTTGGGTCATAACTTGGCAATTTAGGCAGTGCTTTGCTCGTCAATTGCAAAATTTATTGTTTGTATGATCTAAAATCAAACTTGATTTCAGACAGGTGCCTTGGGGTGAAATTTGATGGAGAATTTTTGGTTATTTTTTCAAATTTGGCAGAAGTAGAAATTTTGTTAATATGTGCACCAGTAAAAGTGTGTGATGATGATTCCCCCCCCCCCCCCCGGGGTTTTCGTTGCTC
>JAOTQH010000011.1:242686-257913 GCA_025631255.1 Cornus kousa | reverse complement strand
TGTGTAGATTGAGTATCTATATATACAAATAACTACCTTCCTTTTTGTATATATACGGTATATGGATTCATAATAGAGAAATAGATTATCAAAGTTTAGATGATATATATATATATATATATTAACAATTTAAAAATAAAAAATAAAAAATAAAAAAATAATCATAATTCATTATGAAAATGTTATACTGTAAAAGGGTGATTTTATATTTTAAGTTGAAAATTTTCCCATTGTAATTTATTCAAACATTTCGAGACATCAGTGTAATTTATCATTATTTATTAGTGGGGCAGAAAACAAATAAGAAAAATAGAGTCCACGTCCAATTGATGTAAGTTAAGAATCAAAAACCTCTCCATGGTCCCCCGTTAGTTAAAACCACTTGGTACCAACCAAAAAACAAAATGTAAATAGTACCCGACATATCACATTTTGGTCGGGGCGGGTCGTGGGGTGGTGGGTCATTGTCTTCCACCGACTATTGCTTCCAAAGTAATTCCTTCCCTGAGGCTCAACTGAACCACCTCTCAACTTTCCCAGATCTTATCACACTTCTTCCACTGCCAGTCTCTGCGTTTTAGAGAGAGAAAGAGAGATATACATAGAGAGAGAAAGACATTCACAGAATCCTCCACCCCGAGTCCTGACTACTAATGCGCATCGCTTGATTCTCTATCCCTCTCTCTCTACTTCTCTCATCAATGGATAGAGAATCTTCAGACGACGAAGAAGATCGACATAACCTAATCGATCAGAACGAAAGATTACCCAAATCCCCACGAAATTCAACCTTTCACATTGATGAATTCAAGGACAGAATTGCCAATGGTCGAGGTTTTAGCATCCCTCGTTTCAACTTCAATAAGAGGTACCTCTTCGCCATTTTTCTTCCACTCTTCATTGTCATCGTTTATTTTACTACCGATATCAAAAGTATGTTTCAAACGAGTGTTTCCAATGTCAAATTTGATTATTCCATCAATCGAATGCGAGAGTCCGAATTGCGCGCTCTGTATTTGTTGAGACAGCAGCAATTGGAGCTTTTCAAGCTCTGGAATCGGACATTTGTGCCTGAATTGAATTCCACATTAGTAAACCCTATGAATTCTACCACCAATAATTCGAATTTGAATCCTCCATTGCATGATCTTGTTTCAACACCTTCCTCATCTGCATCGTCTGAAGATTTCAAGTCCGCGTTGCTTAATCAGATTTCACTGAATAAACAAATTCAACAAGTTCTGTTGTCGTCCCACCAATCAGGGGATTCAATGGATTTAGGGGATAATGCTACGGATCCTAGTTTAGGAGGTCATGGTGGTCTGGATAGGTGTCGAAAGGTTGATCATTTGTCAGAGAGGAGAACAATTGAGTGGAAGCCGAGATCGAATAAATACTTGTTTGCAATATGTCTGTCAGGCCAAATGTCGAACCATTTGATTTGTTTAGAGAAGCACATGTTCTTTGCGGCTTTACTCAACCGCATTTTAGTGATTCCGAGCCCCAAAATTGATTACCAGTACCACCGTGTGTTGGATATTGATCACATACATAAATGCTTGGGAAGAAAAGTTGTTGTGACATTTGAAGAGTTTGCGGATGCTAGAAAGAACCATTTACACATAGACCGGTTTATATGTTATTTTTCATCACCTGATCCTTGTTATACGGACGGTGATCATCTTAAGAAGCTGAAGTCATTGGGGATCTCAATGAATAAGCTTGAGAGTGCTTGGGTTGAGGATACCCATAAGCCAAAGAAAAGGACAGTTCAAGATGTCATGGCAAAGTTTTCTTCTGATGATGATGTTATTGCGATTGGAGATGTCTTCTTTGCTGATGTGGAGCAAGAATGGGTGATGCAGCCAGGTGGACCTATAGCCCACAAATGCAAGACCCTGATTGAGCCTAGCCATATTATTATGATTACTGCACAGCGTTTCATTCAAACTTTCTTGGGAGAAAAGTTCATTGCTCTTCATTTCCGGCGACATGGATTCTTGAAGTTTTGGTATGTCTTTCTTTCCTGTTATTTCCTACCTCAATATTCAAAAAACTTAAGTTGTAATGTCTCACGATTAACATTTTGGAAGCATGCAAGAACTAGTTATGGAGTAAAATAGTAGTTTCATGATATTTGGCTTGTAATCCTTGTATTTGTAATACTTCCTTTGTTGGGTATAAAGCTTTTCTAAATTGTTGAACTGAGTGTACTGCAACAAGGGCCAATTAGCATATTTGAAGCCAATGGAAACTGTGAACCCATTCACCTGCTAGTAACTTGCAATGTGTTATGTGTATCTTCACCATTGATAGTCCTCTTTCTCTGCTTTTATGTGATGGTATATCTCATGGTAACTTTATCTGTGGTGTAATGCAATAGCTGTTTCATGGACCAAATAATTCAAATCGGCTTGTCAAATAAATCCATCGTTGTACTTAAAATAAGGCATATTTCACCTACTTCGTATCAGCTTTTTAGGCACCTTTATTAGTGCCTAGTATGTGTGCTTCTTCACAGATAAAACTCTGTGCATGTCCATGCTCATAAAACTTTGTTTTCACAATGCCCCTCTGACAATTCTTTTTTTTTTTTAATTTTTCCAGTAATGCTAAAAAACCAAGTTGCTTTTTCCCCATTCCTCAAATTGCGGAGTGCATTACTCGGGTGGTGGAAAGGGCCAATACACCAGTTATTTATCTTTCAACGGATGCTGCAGAAAGTGAAACCAATTTACTTCGGTCGCTAATTATGTTAAATGGGAAGATTGTACCACTTGTTAAGCGACCAGCTCGTAATTCAGCTGAAAAATGGGATGCTTTGCTATACAGACATGGCATCGAGGGAGATTCACAGGTCAGTTTACTTTCTTTTTTATTTTTCTCTTTCTTTTTTTGACTTTTATTAGTTAATTTTTAGGTCCTGGTGAGAGGTGGAGCTGTTACCTATGACAGTTTTATATTTAGCTTTATCGTTGATGAGTCTCATAAGTACAAGATATATGATGAACATACAATCAGTTGATTTTTCTTCTGGAATTTTTCATGAATGCTGTTTCCTTGTTATTTGTCTGGTTTGGTTACAACTCAAGCTAAAAGCTCATTCGCAAAACATTTTATGCTAGCATTTTACCCCTTTGTATGCAAAATATTAGGCTCATAATTTTAAATGGACCTTTAAATTGATGCAGAACCTATTATGGTGGTATGAGAAAGAGAAAGTTTGAATATAATGATATGAAGTTTTAGCCTACCATATGGATTTCTAACTCAATAAATTTTCTTCTTTGGTAAAGAAATTCTTTTATGATGGAGCTTGCCTTTGGTCAAGTCCAAAGAAGTATTTATTTGTTCCTTTGTAGTTTGAAGCTATGTAAAAGTAGAAAATGCCTTTTCATGTGTGTAATAGCACATAGTATTTAATTTTTGTAAGATTAGACATGGTAATCATACCTAGTCCTTGAGGAGAAACTGAAATACTCCAAACTACCTTATTTTTTTCATTGCTTTGAACACGATACCAAATGTGTAAACCAAACAAACTTGGAGGCTTTCCTATGATTGTTGCTTGATGAATACATGCTAATCTTTGATGGTCATATTGTTACATTGGTTAGGAGCTGCATACATCATTATAATTTTGTAAGAGGCAATTATCCATTGTGGTCCTTTTAATCCACCGTGCTTGGATAATATAATCGGTAGAAGTTTTCTTTAACGTGTTAGTGGAAATTAGTGGAACGGTGTAAGATTTAAGTGCTGGTTGAGAAATCTCTACTTGCGTTGCCATTGACCTCTTTAACGTGTTAGTGGAAATTAGCGGAACAGTGTAGGATGTAAGAGCTGGTTGAGCAATCACTAATCTGCCAGTTAAAGTTTTTGTTTGGTATCTGCATATCAGAAAGCGTGATGCTGGAGACTTGGACAGCAATCAATAGAGTTGTTTGAAGGATGTCCAAACTGTGAATTGTAGGCACGATTGTCTATGAAACACTTTGTCCTTTGCTCTGGTGATTCATGGGAGGACAAAATAGATTCCGCGATCGCTCGTGTCTCAGTTTTTGTTAAGTAGCTGGAAAGGTGGGGTGAGTTATTTGGTTTAGCCATAGGTGATGGTTGGTTTAGTCATAGGATAAATGTAGCCCAATGAATAAGTAATGATTTAAAAATAAAAATATAAAGCATACTATTAGTTGTATTATGATATGTTTATATTATGGTGTTAGTATTTCTGACACTGCACTCGTTTATATATATAGAAAAGTACTGCACTTGTTTATATATATATATATATATATAAGCATTGCACTTGTATATTTAAAGTTCATTTCCATTCACACTAGCCATCGGTACTTGCAACTGAATTCAGGTATTATGGAATCTTTATCATCTGGTTATATTATCATAAAGCTATATGGGGTGGTTTTCCTGATAATACTGAAACATTACCTTTATACTTTGGTTCTATGTGCTTACTGTCGAATTTGTGTGTCTTTCTGACATTATAACTTTTATAAAACCCATTACATATTGAAGATGCAGTGTGTGCACATTCGAGAGTGTGTGGGTGTGAGTCTTGGCGGTAATGGTATACATTGTGCTTGTAGTTCCAAATGATAGGCTGATCTTTATAGTGACTCGATGCTTATTCGGATTATGTTTTGGGGGTGCATCTTGTGGGTCAACAGCTCAAAAAACAAACTTTGAAATTGTGCCATCTCAAATGCACATTGAGAATGGCATGACCTGAGTTTATGGTCTGATATAATAGTTGTTGAATCAAGAAAGCAAGAGAGATGAATGGTTTAACCTGACAATGAGGAGGAAAAAAAGACTGACAAGCAAATAATTGTTTTCGGATACTGATAAGATGTATTGTTGAAAGATCTCCTAATAGTGTGTGTGTTCCTCTGCCCCTTCCATCTTCAGAATTGTACCCTTATAGTCTACTTACAGAAACCCCTCTAGTGCATAGGGAAAATGAATAATAATATCACATTCATACGCATAAAATGGCATTTTCGGAAGTGCACATGCCTCACTTCTCCCTCTTCATCCATTAACTTCATAAAATTATGCATTCTGGGAATTATTGGGAATTATTGGTTATTAATCTTCATTTTTTCCTGATAGGAGATTGTTATCATCAGTTATTCTTACAGTGATTTCACTTTTCATCTTGAAGGTGGAAGCTATGCTGGATAAGACAATATGTGCCATGTCTTCCGTGTTCATTGGAACCTCTGGATCCACTTTCACTGATGACATTCTGCGGTTACGGAAGGACTGGGGTTCAGCGTCACTTTGTGATGAATACACCTGCCAGGGTGAACTGCCAAATTTTATCGCAGAAGAGGAATGAAGAAGGAACATGGAGACCATTTGTTGATCTGCTGGCCGCTAGGAAATTTTGGCCTCCTTGTCCTTTGTTCACCTTTCATCCCCAAATAGTCCTCCAGTAAAGATGGTTGGTTTGGTCTAATTTCTGATGACATGTACCCTAGTGTATTATAGTAGCCTTTCTGTCCTGCTTAGAATTTGTTTTGTATACTTCATTTTTTCGGTGCATGGTCGAGTGTTTATTTGTTTGACAGACCTGGTCTTTGTGAATTTAGCCTCTCTGTGTCCTCGCTTTGCGCGCGCACACAGACACAACACATTTATTCCAAGTGGAATCGTTTCTTGGGATGTAAGACGAGTTGTCAACTAGTTTAATTGTTTGGATCCTTATTTTCTTGGGAAGATTCTATTGTGAATAGAAAATTAAATTGTGATGGAAAATACAAGTGATAGAATGGACGAAGGGAGACCTTGGTAGGATTATATAGGTACATCAGCCAATTTGGCCAAAGCGAGATCTACAAATTGCATGCAGAATAAAATGGCACCAACAAAAGGGTAGGCTAGTAAATGACTCATCAGTGTTTCTCAAGTATAATGCCACCCAATGCCAACCTTCTTATCGCCTTTGTCTCTTTGTTTGAAACTTATATCTTTTCACTTAGAAATGAAATACTGATAATGTTTGTAACTTAAAGTCTTTTCACTTAGAAATGAAATGCTGGTGCTCGAAAACATATAGTTGAAGCTCTTTTATACAAAAAAAAACAAAAAAAAATGAGTTTCGATTTTAAAAATCGATTAATTTTTATTTCATTGATTGCCATACAAAAATTCTTATTGAACACAATATGTTAAGAGTTATTTTTTTAAAAAAAAATCAATAGTAACATTACTTCTTTTTTGATCTCTGATGATTCTAGGGGAATCAATTTTATGTGATTTCGCTTTCAAGTGCCTCTATGAAACTTAGAACGTCACGTGTACAATGAATACAATAAACCCACATCGGCCACGTGCACTGCACTAGGATCTCTCTCTCTTTCTCGAGCGGCCTAGCCTTGAAATGCGCATCGCTTCGCCCCGTAGTAGCACAATGGAGTAGTATTCTCTTTTGGCGACGGAGTATATCATATCTATTACCGTGACAAAGTAATACTAGAACTAGTTTCCATCAACACACTGAGTGCTATTTTCTGTTCTCAATTCAAAATCTCCCATACATACAAACACCACACAGTACACACACAACACAGCCGTAATAGCCTTCGAACCCACACACCCCTTTTGAATCGGATTGCAACAAAACCGAATTACCATATACAACTTTTCACAATACCTCCATTCCAGTTAGGGTTTCACTACACACTTTGAGATCAATTTTTCAATTTTTGTTCTTTATAGTTCAATCAAATATATACATACACACACACACACATACACACGCGCGAGAGCACAAATTCCATCATGAGAGCCAAATTGGTGGTTTTCCCGATCAGAGGAAGGAATTGGTGCTTTAGCAGATCCATTGACCAATCAGTATCCGAGACAGCGTCTTCTCAAACTCCTTCAACATTCAAAGACCTTTGGAAGACGATCTCATCCTCCTCCTCCAACGCCAAGTCGCTCAACTCCAATGCCGAACTCGTTGTTGATTTCTTCTCCGATAAGGTTTTATTATTATATAAACCATTTATATGTGTTACTAGTTTTGTTTATTGCCTTCCTTTTATACATTGGACCTTGATATGAAGTGTTGTTGTTTTCTTGTATAGATGAATCGAGCTTGGTCTGGTTTCGAAAAAGCGCCTGCTGGAAGTTTCAAAAACAAGCTTCACGGGTATACTTCGCTTCTTTCTCAAAGTGTTGCATTTGGAAGAAAGTGATCATTGAATTTTGTTTTGTTTATGAAATTCAATTTTTTCTAGTTTCGGAGTGCGGCTTTTGGCTCGTGTTAAGCCTTCTGAGATTTTCTTGAAATCTATCTCTAAGGAGGTTACAAAAGTTGAAGTTACCTACCCCGCAAGGTCTGTTCTCTTCACTTAAGTTTCCTTAACTTGGGTCTTATCTATGTTATATATATTTGTGTGTTCTGTGTTTAGCATTACTTGATAAGCAAATCATTTATAATGCCACAATTTTATGCTGAGCATGGCCACCATCTTTTTGTTTCTGCATTTCTTGAATTTATTTTGTGCTACAAACAAAATTAGAGGACAATTGTGCATAGTGAAATTTATGGAATTCAGGTTCCCTTTATATGCTCGCAAATATTTAATTGCAGAATCTTCCTTTTTTGGCCCTACCCATTACAATTGGTACTTGAATACCTAAGATGCTACGCAGCTAGCTTACTATTTATGACCTTGGAACAATACATTGTAAAATAATAATTTGTCAGTAGCTTTGTAGCTAGATATGGTCTTGTTAAGAACCATAGAAAATGACTTTGGATGAGAAAAATTGAAAACATAAAGCAGGTTTTATGTATATAAACTTGCTAAGTGAAGAAAATTAAACTTTGGCCATGTTCACTATATTGAGGAACCAAATATTGTTGAAGGTTGGAATAGAAAGGTGAAGAGCTATTTTTCTAGTTTGATTTACAAAAATCGAGTCTTTGACTCTTTGGGTGCAAAGACAGATTCATTGCTTGGGAATATAGTGAAGAGGCATAAAAATAGGATCACATTTTTGACAAGTGTTTCGAGGTGGCTTGGATATTGAAGAAGTTTGAGGAGGCTTATCTGGATTGTTACAGCCCAAATCCTGCTCACGGACAAAGTGGTTACGGAGAAGAGATTGCCACGTCTTCATCATTGTTGACTTGTTCGGTGCAAAAGCTGAGACAGACTGGGAAGATTGAGGTTCTGATTGGCCTTGATTTTGGGATCTGGGAAAATTTCTATTTTTTTGCTTTTGAGGATGGTTTACCAATGGTAGAGGAAGAAATAATGGAGGTTTTGTTAGGAAGATGAAAAATGCAGAGCGCTTCGGCCAATGCATAAGGCACAAATTGAATTGCCCCTACAAAACAAACAAATATATATATATATATATATAATATATATATACACACACACACGAATGGGGAAGGGGTGGCAGTGTAGCAGAGGCATAGATGTCAATATTATCTATACTGAATACTGAATTCTATGAGGGAGGAGGATGAGTAGTAGTGGCTGGAGTGCTATGGATTAGAATTGGCAAATTATGTCCTAAGAATGTGTACCACTGTGGCTGACCTGTCATAAACTTGTAGTATTTATAAAACTAGGGCAAAATGGATGCAAGAACACTCCTTGAGTGCTTTGTGATCAACGCAAACTTATCAAATTAAGGAGAAATATTATAAGACTAGCTGCATTCTGCAGAATAGAATGTTAATGTTGAGCAGAGAGGAAACAACATATTCAAAATATGTTAGGCCACAAGAAGCTCAAAAAAGAGTAACTTCGAAGAAGAGAGAAAAATAAATTTGGTTTTTTTTCAAAGCAGGCCTTTCTAGGGACCTTGCATATTCTAGTTTTAGTTTTAGTAGAATCTTGTTTTATGTTCGTTTTTAGGATAGTTGGATGCTAGTGTATATGCTTTCTTATTTATAGGAGTTAAAGGATATTTTGGTATTTTTCAAATTCGTTGGAGTGGGGATGTTGCAGTGGTCCATAGGTCATATATTGAGACATTGAATTTTTATATATTGTTTTAGTAGGTATGAGTTCTATTGGTCGGTCTCTAACTCTAAATATGAAATCTAGTGCTTTTAATTCAATGTAGTACAACTTTAGCAAATTTTCAGTAGTTCTCAAAGATTTTTTGGGATTGCACTTTCCAGTTCTATCACTAGAAGCAATGCTATGAGAATTTAGGTGTAATACCTCTCTCTCTATAGATATAGATCTCTGCACTTTCGTTAGTCATTTAAACTCATAATTAAACCTTATTTCACTAGTCTATCCCTTCCCTCTTTCAATTAATAAAATAAAACCCTGCACCAGAGCAACTCTTATATCATGTGCAAAACTCAACCCTTCCCAGTGTTATTAACCCCAAGTCTTTTGTAAATTTTTCTGTCCTCCAATTCACTCAAATATAATAATTAATTTCTCCAGTGTTTCAAGAAGCCAAAAATTTGGAAATCCTGCAATCTGTCACCTCTTAAAGGTGGTAAATTCCAACCCTTCCACCCGTACAAAGCTTAGACCATTATTTTCCTCTTTAAAATACTAAACCTACAAGTTTTACTTGACATGAATCTATCAAATGTTCAATCATACCTTAGATTATATAGTGCTTCCATATGTTAGTTTTCTCAGCAGAGCTTCTGGGAGAGTAATTTTGCAATCATCCTACATTAATATGCATGTGTCTGAATTTTGAATTGGAACTTCGGAAGGTTTCTTCAATGGAAAACTAATTTGTATTAGAATCTTGTGATGGTAGAGGACAATAGTTGAGATGAATGAGTGTGTATAGGCAAGTCAGAAAAGGAGTTGCAGCTGATTTCATTTATTAGAATGTAACAGTAGCATCAACCTGAACAAGATGGGGAAAGTCAGTCGAGATCTGTTATGTTCACATAATGACAAAGATTCCACATATAAGGAGTGAAAAGGTTCAGAAGGAATTAAAAGAATGGAAGTCCAGAGAGGATCTGATTTGAGGTTTTGAGAGAACCACCTATGCCCTTTAATTTATCACAGAAGTAGTTGTAAAACTGTGCAGGACCAAATATGAAATTGAGTTGGATTCTGAATCTAATTTAATTTAGAAGTATTAATTGTACATACCAAAAGAACATAAATTTTAAATAGAACCAGAAAAAATATAGCATATCATAAGCTATTTTACAAGAAAGTTCTTTTAAGCATTAATTTTACTAATTAAACCTTCCGCGCGAAATGTTGTTAAAAAAATTCATTCTCATGGCAATGGTCTGGTCGAGTGCTTTAATGTATGGCCCTAAATATGGTTAGTTAGATATATTTATGTAACTCAACTCAACAAATCCTTTCGTCAACTACTTGAGGTCAGTGACATGAATCTTAATGTTCTATTCCATTTTATCTATAAGGCCATAGCCTTAATCAAGCCACATGTTATCATATCTTTCTTTATTAACTCTTTCCATGTAAAATTTTGCCTTCTCCTTCCCTTAGCATTACGTGCAGAGTCCTATTTGCACATGTCTAATCCATCTTTTAATCAATTCTCTCATTTTATCTCCAATTTGTGTTACTGCAATTATCTTACAGATGTGTTCATTTCTAATTCTATCCTTTCTTGTCTTGCCACACATCCATCTTCACAATTGCATTTTTGCCAAATTCACTTTACGCATACGTTGTTTCTTAGCTACCCAACTCTAATAGCTATATGTGTGCGTGTGTGTAGCTCCAAGTAATTGTGATGTGGCTTTTTGTTGATATATACATATATATAGTTTTCAAGTTCAACATTTTTATTTATTTTTCATTGTAGTATGAATTGGGATGTGGCTTTCCTATCCTCATTTACCGACACACATTTTTGTGAGTTAATATGCTAGTCAGATATGTACCAACTTTTTATAATGGATTTGAGCTACTAAATTCTGAAATGCTTGAAAGTTGATTAGTTGACTTAGCGGCCAAAGCTCTTTCATCTTTCCAGTTGTTTAAATTTTTTATTGTTCAAACTGTTTACCCTCTTTTATTTTGTGAAATATACAACCACCAAGCCTTTTCCCAATTACTTGGGGTCGGTTACATGAATCCTATGTGTCCATTCCACTCTATTTAAGGCTATAGCCTCAGTCAATCCACATGCTATCAGATCTTTCTTTACTAACTCTACCCACATTAACTTTGGTCTTCCTCTTCCCCTAGTATTACCCTCAATGTGGACCATGTCACTTTTCCTAACTAATGCACTTAATGGTGTTTTTTGCACATGTCCAAACCAGCTTTACTGATTTTCTTATTTTGTGAAATATGTGTTCAAATAATTTTATGAGCTGCATATTCTATATTTTTTAGACGTCTTACCTCTATATTTAAATCCTTCATGTCATGTTGATAAGAACTTTTAGTACTCAACTACCTGAAGAGGAGTCTCACTCACATATTGAATTAAAATCCTAAAGTTCTTAAAGATGTTGATGGAATGAGGTGCTGTATATGTTGCACTGACACTACTGTCATATTATGGGGAGGGATGTAATGTGGAACTATGCAGGATCACTATATCACTCAACTGAACTCAAAAAAGGCTTTTGCCCAGTATTTGGGGTTGACTATCATGTCATGCAGTACTATCAATTTGATGCTAATTGTGAGTGCATGCAATTTTAATTGTCTTGTTTTAGTGACTTCTGATTACTTCTTCTCTTCCATATTGCAGTTTAAATGCACGACTTGTTCGCCGAAGGTTAAGGCATATTGCCTTAAGGTAACTATTAGTTTTCCTTTCCTCTTGTGAATTTAACATCTTAATGTTAGGAGCTGTTATCATTTTTGTTTCACTACAGTTGCTGTATGATCTAGTTGTGGATTATCACTATAACCAGCAGATGTTTACTTCTGAATTCTAATATAAGGATAACTCTTTGTTGGGATGGTCTCTCTAAGAATATATTCTTCCCTATTCCTTTTCCTTCTGTTATGTTCTGTAAAGTACTATCGGGTCATTCTAGAAGTATCACCCTACATTATTGTCAACTTTAGGCAGACACGGACTGACAGAGGGGCGGAGGGAGGGGAAAGTTGTAGAACTTATGCGTCCATGTGGTGAAGTTCCTAAATAGGCCCTCATAACTCCTCTAATGAAAGCTCTTGAATATATCAATGCATTTTTTATGAGCTTGAATAGCCTCTGAACGGGTGTTTAAATCTCATTAAAAAAATCTTCACAAATGTTTCCGAACTACTCCATCAAAATGATGAAGCTTCCCTAACAATGGACCTTATAGCTCCTCTAATGAAATTTCTTGAATTTCTTGATGCATTTTTTGCTTAAAGAGCCTCTGAATTTGTATTTAATGTCACTCCAAAATTTTATGCCAGTTACATCAAACACCTTATGGCCTTTTAATTTATTGATATTTATATTAATGAACATTTGCTGTCTGATTATCAGGGGAACTGTTATTCACAAGAAATACTTCTATGGATCAGTTACTTTGCTTCCACTAACAAGTGCCTTCATGGTATGTAAACATTTAACTGTAGATTGTTAGCTTCCAATTGATCGTCTTTGATTTTCTTTTTGTTAATTCTCAAAGTTACTTCTCACTCTCTCTCTATCTTATATATATGTATATATATATATTTCCCACTTCTTCAATGTACATAATATCTTCTTTAATGTGAGAGGAAAAAAAATGTATTCGTACATATTATCTTGAAAATATTTGCATGCTCACTTTCTTTATGTTTCTTTAAAATGTTTTGCAGGTTCTACCTTTGCCTAACATCCCATTTTTTTGGACCCTATTCCGCACTTACTCTCATTGGAGAGCTCTCCAGGTGAGTAATGGCACAGTAACTAGCTGAGCATCTCTCAAATGTGTGGTGATGTCTCTCTCTTGATATAAGTTACTCTGGATAGTTGTCAATGAGGACAGGAATTTCATAGGATCTCATGTTAATGCAGGATGAATGGTTCCCACTATTAAATGAATCCCTGCCGAAAATTATTTTTACTACGTTGTTTTAACTTGGGTCGATATTTTCTGCTGAAGTATAGGCTCTTTCTTTTTTTCCAGCTGCACTGTTTATGCATGATCTTTCTGCCCTACCCACTATTTGTGCCCTAACCTGCAGTTTAAATTGAACTACATATGGAATCATCAGTATTCATTGCATTTGAGCAAAGGGTCTCAGGATGAATTTTAATCTCATGTAATTCTCAGTTAATGCTATCTTTAAGGTGCATGATACATTCATGTCTAATCACATCAATATTTGTATGTGCCGTTCTAGTATCCTTATTTGTTCAGCACACCCATTTCATCTACTTTCTGTTATTTGGATGTCAAGAATCTGATACCCTCAAGCTCTGGATATCTCTCATCATATAGCACTCTGTAGCACTCCACTGTATTTATCCTATTGCATGGAACGGCGCAGATATCTAATATATTCTTTTTTCTGTCAACGTTTATTTTTCAGGGAAGCGAAAGATTGCTTCAGCTGGTGTCAGATTGCCCGGAGAAACAAAACTCGTCCGATGTGAAAGTGAGCACAAGTAAAACTGCTCATGATAGCTCTGAAAATGGAATCCACAGTTCACTTGGTCCTCCATGGGTATGCAATTTCATGCTTTTTTAAAAAATTATTTGGAGATAATTGAAAAATGATGGTCATTCACATAAAATGCTTGCCATGCCCTAAGATGCTAATTTGTTCTTTGTGGTTAGGTGTTGCAACCATCAAAGGAACTTGAGAAGCTTCTACATCACGGAGATGCCAATGATGGTCTCAGCGAGTCTATCATGTCAGATATCTGCAAGACATTTCATTTGAACACTGTGGATGTTATAAAATACAAGGATTCAATGTAATTGAAGGTTAAAACTAATTTATTTGTTGGCATCTTGGACATGACATTACCAGGTTTAATTGAATTGCCATTTCATTCTTTTGGCTGTTATGCACTTGCAGAAAGGTTTAGAAACACCATGGTTGGATTTTGGTTTAAGTAGTGTTTCTATATAGAATTCTGATTTTAGGTGAGTGATGATATTACGCAAAAGTGGTGATTCGTGACTGCTTGTTGGTCCTGGTAGCTTGGATGATTGAGATAGTTTTAGGAAGTTTTCATAGTTTTCTGTAAATATTTTTATGTATGCAAAATGCAAGCAACGCGCCTACAATTTTATTTATTTTTTTCCCGATAAAACTAAAAATGTAATTACTTAGTAAAATATTAAAAAAATAATCTTATAGATGTATTGAGTTACTTCAAGTATTAATTTAAATAAAAAGAGGTTATCCTTTTAAAAATATATATATATTGCAAGCTAAGAAATCTATACATTCTTAAAGAAATATTGTTTAAAATTTTATAAATGAAAAATCAAAGGATTAATTCAAAGGATTTTAAAACAATCATTTTTTTTAACTAAATAAAGTAAAACTAACAAGTGTCTATAATTTGTTTGCAATTATATATTTACACACACACTTGATACTTTTAGGCTACTCTATTTTCTTAAGAACTTGTTTTAATTTTTTTCTTATAATTGTCAATAATGGAAACAAAATCGTCAAATTTGGTAGCAAATTTTTTGTTTTCTTCCTAATATTGTAGGTTCATTTTATTTGATATTGGTAACATTTTGGTTTATTATTATTTCTAGTAAATATTACATGTGATTGTCATTCAATTCATAATAAATGGTTATGAGTTCGAGCATTTGCAATATTGCAAACTAAATTTGACATTTGATAAAATTGAATTATGTTAAAAATAGTAATAATTGAATTCATAAATTAGAGAATGAATTGTTTAGAGGACCTTAGGCTTTGTTCGATACTGCCTACTAATGTATGAATATTCTAAAATTTAACTGAGAAGGTGACTTGAGCGTAAAAATATCTGCAAGAAAATATAGTTTTAAAACTTTATTTTTAGGAAATAAATACGTAGTAAATAAATCAAAGCCTTGGATAATTTACCAATTTACCACTTGTAAATCACAATCCTACACATCTTATGCTTATAAAAGGGCAAATTACATATAATACCCACGAGGTTTTCATTTTGTACACCTAAATAGAAATATGTGTGATTTATTCGTCAATCACCCTTGTGGTTTTTGAGTGATGCATCAAATCAATGTATTGTGAGAAGACCAAATTGTCCATTAATTGAATTGAAATTACATCATTCAAAAAGGACAAAAG
>JAOTQH010000011.1:222215-233399 GCA_025631255.1 Cornus kousa | reverse complement strand
CATGCAAAACTTTTTCCTCCACTATTTGAATTAAGTTTTGCATGGAACATCAATGGTCCATCAAACCAATGTCTTACGTCAACCCGTGTTTTGCATGTAATTGCACGACTTAGGCCGTGTTAGGAATAGCCAAGATAATGGTATTTGGAAACATTTTTATTTTTTGTGTTTCAGCTATAGTCATAATAGTATATGCTTGTGTATACATTGGTCATGTAGTATGGTACATATTTTTTGAAGTGTGCTACAATATATTATATTATTCTTACTAATTCACCAACCTATACAAACCAACAAGTCATAAATATTAATGCCAACAAGCATATTCATGTTCCAAAGTGCTCTATTGTTTATCGCCAAATTGCGTTGTATACAAGGAGGGGTAAAAACGTAAGTTACCCTTATCACCTTCCTTTCAAAATTTTCTTTTAAATAATGGTTAAGTGCCTTAAGATCATATATATATATAAATTTATTTTCATATCCAAAAATCAACTAGTCAATTTGGACCTACCTTCTATATTATCCATACTACTATTTAAGTGCATAATATGTAAATCACATGGGTACTTGATGTAATTTGCCCTTCATAAAACTGCCAAAGTGGGGTGACTTGCCATTCGCAAATCACAGCTACATCAGTCCCCCATATAAGAAGTATAGTTTCCAGCTAGCAACATTACAATTCACTTTGTTTGTTTCCCAAGAAAAGCTTTTGCCGGGTAAAAGTTTGCAGTGTCCAAGAGAAATCAATGGCGATTGAACACATCGATGATTTCGTGGACGAGAAGAATCCTCCTCCTCTCGACGAGGACGATATCGCTCTCCTCAAAACTTATGTATTGTTCTTTATCCTTTATAGTAATCCTAAATCTGGAGCTTTTGTTGTGTATTTTTATTCTCCTTGATCTACAAATTAAATAGAAAGAATACCTAGTTTACCAAGTGCAATTTTTATTTTTTTTCAAAATCATGTTTTTAATATCTGTTTTGATATTTGTTTTCATCACTAATGTTGTATTTTCCTTTCTCACGGAATAGATTTATTATGATGTTCTGGGAATTAATATTATCCTTTCTATTTAAACAATCGATTGATATTTCTATAGAGAGGGAAATTGCAAAACTAATGTGTGAAATAATTCCGATCTTAAAGTCTTTTAGGTTACTGGTTTTAGTGTCTTCTTTGCCTTTGACTTGTTGGAAGATTAGAGTATAGCGGTTAAATCATCGCTATAATGCAGACTGATCATATCCGCTGGAATGATTTATGATTTATGTGTATTGCAGGGTTTGGGACCTTATTCTGCCAGCATAAAAAGGAATGAGAAGGAAATTAAGGATATGGCTAAGAAGGTCAATGATTTGCGCGGTATGTTTCTCATTAGAACTGTATTATTTATTATGGAGTCCTGATTATCTTTGCTGTTCAAAAGCATTGGTTTATTGCTTAGATTTAGTGAGAGTTTTCTCATGTTTAATCCGTTATTCCTCATAATGTATGTCTGTTTTAACAACAGATTCAAGCCAGAAGAAAATTGGTGCTTCTTGTTACTGTTTTCCCTTTTCATAGGGGTCTAAAACCTTCTTCCAAGTACTCCTTGTTCATAAGAGGTATGGAATAGAGCAATGCTATGTCATTGCTCCTGAACCAGCACTTCATTCATTCTTTTCTTTTATTTCTTTTCTCCCCTAGCAAAAGGAAATAACACACTTGCCTTCAGAAACAAACTAGCCCACCTAATCCGACACACTTTCTCTGTTCTCTTCCTTCTCTCTGAGAATAGTTCTCAGCTTTCATAGAGAGAGAGTGAAGAGAGTATATATAGTGTGGTTGATCAATACAAAGTACAAACGTTAGCAAACTGGGCTACTAGCCTATTACATAATAGTTGGATAAAAATCCAAAAAGTTTGTTTGGTTCCCAATTTTTCATAGTTAAAGATATCTTATACCCATAAAGGTCTAATGAAATTTGATTATTTTGTTTTTTCTATATATATATATATAAGGTGCATGGATACTCGTATATCTAGAATGGAACATCTATATCCACTATAGATTTATAAATATATGCTAAATTTCATTTGAATAATTTGAAAACAAGTGAAACATACTAATATTTTGTAGTTGAAGAAATCCAAGTATCAAGCGTAATCATTTTGGAATTATTTGTTATTTGATAGTTGGAGGAGAGGCTCTACATGTATGAAATTTTGGGGTAGAGAAAGACTTCTTTCTTGAGTTTGAGTGGGTTGGAAGGTAATTGACTTTGTCCAAGAAGACCCATCTTAGTTTGTTGGTGTTTTAAATTCTTCATAATCAAGAGACCAAAAAAGCCGAGGCTCGTTTGCAGCCCTTACTTATTTGCCCCCACAATACTGGTATCAAATTTTACAAGCTGAACTTGAACTTAAAATGTCAGAACAAACATTCAGATTTGGTGTCATTTAATTGTTATTTTCCCCACACATGCATGCAGAGAGAGAGAGAGGGAGAGAGAGATTTGCAGAAATTTTCTTATCAAAGATGGGCGTGGAGGGATAGAGATGAGAGATGATACCAGGCTTGAGGCTTGTTTGATTTCATTTCCTTTTTAAGAAGAGGAGGAAGAGTGGGTGGGTCATTTATAGAGTGCACTAGTAGTGTTGTTCTGTAGAGTGTTGTATATTTATTTCTTCTTGTTTTATACGGTTGTCGCCTTCTGTATGTATTTTTTTTCTTTTGTAAAGGTAATTGCCTGATCAGCAGTTCTGTTTATAACTTTTATGTGTCTGGATACAGCTAGTTAGGCATTGTACCCAATCATCCTGAACTATGTTGTTGGTCTTCATCTTACTATAGGTATCAAGGAGTCTGATACAGGCTTAGCTGCACCCAGCCAATGGGATATTGTTTCCGATAAGCAAATGATGCAGGAGGAGCAGCCCCTGCAGGTGTGGTTTTATGGCGGTTGTTGGAATGAAATTTATTGCTGGTGTGTGTGTGTTTTCCTGAAACTAATTGGTTCTTGCTTTTAGGTGGCAAGATGCACAAAGATCATCAGCCCAAATTCTGAAGATGCAAAATATGTAATAAATGTTAAGCAAATCGCAAAGGTATTTTTCTAATGGATCCATGATATCAACCTATGTAATTTTCTTTCTTTGCTTTAAATTTTTTTGCTGATAATTTTCCTTGTTAATTTGAAACATGAAGTTAATGATTGACTGGTTGAGGCTTCTCAATTAAATCTGTATATGTGTGTGCGTGTAGCTATATTTTTAATTAAGTTTCTTCCTTAATAAGAAGATTTGAGCAAATTTATGAGGGCTGCAACCTGCAACTTTAGCTACAGTACCCTAGTGGGTAAACTCCTAGAGTATGCCAATTTTACTGTGACAAAGGAACAGCAATTTTATGCAGGCTCGGATTTTTAACAATAATGTTCATCCAGCTGGAGATGTGACCAAATTCCTTATTTTTCATTAAATGACCTATAGTCTATCTTAATAAAATTGGGTATGTGTGCTGGGTCTGAGTGTGTGTCCAAGCGTCAGATATGTCAAATCCCAAAAGGACGCATGGGACATTGCTAAACATATTATATAATTTTTTGTTTTATTTTCTAGAGTAAAATAATCTGTCTATGTAACACAGTGTTTAACATAAGCATTTAACTCGTTTTGAAACAATAATGTAATAAATTTGAATTATTGGATTGTTTTTTAAGTGCATGTCCAACCAAAAGTGTTGGACACATCCCAAATCCATCCCTGAGTATTGTGTCCGGCACGAGTACTTCACCTACTATTGAAGAGTCCACGTAACATAGCTTATAATAAAATTGTTCTTAAAAAAAAATGGCATAGATTTGAGAAATAACTTGCTCATTCTACCAAAGATTTTAAAAGTTTATCTTTTAACTTGAAAACTGAATTTTTTGATATCTAGATTTACTTTTTAGCCATGAATACAATCATCTCATCTGACTTCAGTCTTTCTTCTCAACTGCAGTTTGTTGTTGGGCTGGGTGACAAAGTTTCCCCTACTGATATTGAAGAAGGAATGCGTGTCGGGTAGGTTCCCTTCAATCCATCTATAGAATATTACACAACATTTTAGCCTTGTGTTTTGCAGTAGACACGAATTTCTCATATTTTAGGTTCTCTATTATATATTTCATGATATCTCATATTATACTTTTATTTATTTATTAGTATATGGCATGAGTTGGTGTCTACATTGGAAAGAATCAGAATGTTTTGAAGCCAAAAGTAGTTTTTTGGCCATGGGAATTTTCTTACTATGTGATATAGTACAACATTGTCACAAGATGACCAAGAGCCGTATCGTAAATTAATGCCAATTTGCCCCAGTTGTGTGGCTTAAGTGCACAACTTGATGAGTCGCAACTTACATGCAATTCATGTTTTATATGATTTGCTGTGGATTTGTTTGGCCTCCTTAGATCTCGACCATCTAACCATGTAACATATATTGGTATTTTAGATATTCTAGTTGCATAAAGTTGTAAATAAACTACTATTTGGAGTATCTATTTTTATTCACAACTATATGTTATTGTAGTTGATTCTACAATTTTTTATAAAACTGTTGCTTACAATTTGGTGGAACTTGTTAGTACATAATTTTACTTAGCTTATTAATTTGACAATCATGGTGCCACTGCAGTGTTGATCGGAATAAATATCAAATTCAAATTCCCTTACCTCCAAAAATTGATCCAAGCGTAACCATGATGACGGTGGAGGAAAAGCCAGATGTAACATATAATGATGTTGGTGGATGTAAGGAGCAGATAGAAAAGATGCGAGAGGTGTGTGATATATTTTCCCGTTTTACATTTCTGAAATTGTTTTTCCTTTCTTTTCTTAAAGATGTGAAGGGTTTGCTCAGTGCAATGTCAAAAACTCAGGCTGACAAGCTTGAGGATGCATGGTTGAGTCTAAGGGCAGTCACTTGGTGCAAAATAGTACCAATGTGAAGTTTGTCTCCAGTTTTCCCACTCTAGCCACCCCTTCTAGGTGGGAGACATATGTTGAGTAATGCCCTTTTGTTAACCTATCTAATTATAATAGGTTACATCATTTTTAAATTCTGGTTTGTTACTATATTTATATTTGGTTGCTCTTGTTAACCACCATCTATTCTAAAAGCTTAAGTTGCCACATGTAGCCTTCTTTTGGTCCATCCCGTGTTTCAATTTTTAATTATTTGGGTTACAGTGAGGCTTGAACTCAAGACCTTTTATGCTCTGATACTATGTTAACCTCCATCTACTTGAAAAGCTTAAGCTTATAGAGAGGGTGTAACTTTAATTGTTAAATCCTCTTATAGCATATTAGTACTTATAAGGTTTCTATGGTACTGATTTTCTGACTTCTGGTGTAGGTTGTTGAGCTACCCATGCTACACCCTGAGAAATTCGTTAAGCTTGGAATTGATCCTCCTAAAGGTGTTCTCTGCTATGGTCCTCCTGGAACTGGTAAAACACTTTTAGCCAGAGCTGTGGCTAATAGAACTGATGCATGTTTCATTCGTGTTATTGGAAGTGAGCTTGTTCAGAAATATGTTGGTGAGGGGGCTAGGATGGTCCGTGAACTGTTTCAGGTACAAGTTGTCTTGTGTTAGAAAAGCTAACCCTTGGAGCTATCTTAGCATCTGAATAACTCTTTCATTTTGGCAGATGGCACGTTCCAAAAAAGCTTGCATCGTGTTTTTTGATGAAATAGATGCTATTGGAGGTGCGCGTTTTGATGATGGTGTGGGTGGAGACAATGAGGTTCAGCGCACCATGCTCGAGATTGTGAATCAGCTTGATGGATTTGATGCTCGTGGAAACATCAAAGTTCTAATGGCAACAAACAGGTTTAGTCAAGAGCTGTTCTTTCTTCTTCTTCTTCCTCTCTCTTTTTTTTTTTTTTTCACTCAAATATCATTAGTGTATTGCATTTATGAATTGCATCTTCATTCGCGGTGTTCATTTGGGATAGACGATATCATATTATTTGATACCTATGGTGTTTTATCATATTTGATGACAATAAACACGTGTATTCTTGTTTTCTTCCATTTCTGGTTCTTTTTTTTTTTTTTGTTCCCTCCATGGGGTCTGCAACCCATCGACAACATCCACTCTGGCTTCAATGTTAACTTCAGGCAATATGAAGAATTTATAACTGAACATTTGGAAAGTAGTAATAGTCATCGGCTCTGGTTTTATATTCTTATAAATTCTTCTATGATTTTTTTCCCTGCATTTGTTTGTATTTTTTTATTCTTCTATTTGGGTTGTGGATAGGGGAAGGAGACTTGGCTTGAATTTGGATTGCATTTCTGTACTTTTTGGTAGTTTATATTGATTTATTATTATTTGTCTAAGATTGTGAACTAGCACCCCATTTTACTATTCAAGGATAATTTGTAACCCAATGATGTTTTTCTGTGTGAATTTTAGTAGCTGACCAATTTGCTTACCATCTGCAATACCTGCTTATAATGTGGCCTTTGTTTATACCACTTTTCAGACCTGACACGCTGGACCCCGCACTATTACGTCCCGGAAGGTTAGATCGCAAAGTTGAATTTGGCTTGCCAGATTTGGAGAGTAGGACACAGATATTTAAGATCCATACACGAACAATGAACTGTGAAAGGGATATTCGATTTGAACTTCTAGCTCGCCTCTGTCCAAATTCTACTGGTAAGAATGCTACCCTTTCACCTTTTATGTTGCACATTTATTATATAAGAATTTTTATACTACTGCCATTGCGGCCAAAAAAAAACGTGGAAAGAAATTTTTAATGCATTATTTAGTTTAGTGTTGTCTACTATAGTCATTGTCATCATTATTACTATTACTATTACCATACAAGTATTGACATAATGTGAGATGAACAATCACTCGATCTCATTTCATGATTTACCTATTAAAAAAGGGTAAAAAAAAGCCTGAATGGTAATTTCAAGCTTCTTCGTTTATCAACCTTACATTTTTTAAAATATGAAGGTTCCTGTTGTATCATTTCCTTAAATTTACGGCGCTGGGAACCTTCTGATGATTGGATAAATAAAGGCCGTCACATATACACTTGTCTTCACTTATCATATTGCTTCAATGTCATATTCCGTAAATGAACTGGCCCCTGCCAACATTTATCCGTACATCCTATTCTCCATCTTCATTCCCCCACCCACCTTCCCCTGTTTGTGATATTTTATGTTATTTTGTTCTACTTGTCGTTGAGGGCATTTACTGTTGGTTTAACATGGATTTCAATACAGGAGCTGACATAAGGAGTGTGTGCACGGAGGCTGGAATGTATGCCATTCGAGCACGGAGAAAGACAGTGACCGAGAAAGACTTTCTTGATGCAGTGAACAAAGTCATCAAGGGATACCAGAAGTTCAGTGCCACACCCAAGTATATGGTCTACAATTGATTGAATGCTTTTGTCGCTTCCTGAGATACTTGCTTCTCGTGGACAATGCAGCTCCAAATTAGACAGCATCTCTCTTCATGGCTATTCTTGAACTCCATCACCGAACCTGAAACTGCTCGGATTATAGCTATTCATTCACTGTGACAAGGACGACTTGAATGCCTTCAGCGGTCTCCAATGTCAAAGTTGTAGACTGTATTTTGGTTATAAATTGCTGGTGTTCTTCGGTTGCAGTCCAGATAATGCTGTGTTAGATTTTAAGATTGACAGGCACTTTTGTAGTTTGAATTATTGATTAAAATAACCTCACAAACTTTTTGCATTGCACACAGATTTGATGTTATGTCTTAGTGATACTTTTAATTTAGGGTGAATTGTAAAAAAAAATCCCTCCACTATTTACCCATTTGCAAGATAACCCCCTTATAAATATTTTTGGTAAAAAAAAAACCCTTCAACTGTCATGAGGGGTGATTTTAACTTGGAGTTTAGTTAACTAATTTGTGAATCTTTTTACCTGTCAAATTTTTTTTTCATTAATTGTTAATTGATTAATTTATATGTTTATTGTTTTTGTGAGGAATGGGGATAGAACAAT
The DNA here is from genome assembly GCA_025631255.1 of Cornus kousa. Taxonomy (NCBI): domain Eukaryota; kingdom Viridiplantae; phylum Streptophyta; class Magnoliopsida; order Cornales; family Cornaceae; genus Cornus; species Cornus kousa. The sequence goes on along the minus strand of JAOTQH010000011.1, from coordinate 225,353 downwards.
CAATGATAATTCGTGAGTCCTGCCAAACTGGTGTTTGTTGGTTTGTGCAGACATGTTATGATTTTAATGGAACATTCTCTATGGTTTGTTTATGTATTTGGTAATCTTACCTGTCTATTGCCTCCCTCTAACCCTTCCGCCGCCCACCTTCGTCCTCTCCCCATGTTTGCTCCCCACTCCCTCCCATGAGAGTGGGGAGGTGCCGATCCTCTCTAACTCTCTGTATACCTTCTTTGTCTGAAACCCACCCCTTCTTCCCTTCCATTTTTTTTCGCTCCCATCTCTGGGAGTGGGGAGGTGTCGTTTTGTCTCCTCACCGTTGTTGAGGATCTCTGTTATCAGAGTCTTTCTCATTTAATCGAGAGTTCGTGTTTTTCGATCTTATGTTCTAAGCGGTCTCAGCGGATGGATGGATTTTGGGTCGCCGGAGATGATTCTGTTTGGACGATCCTTTATTGAACTTCTTTTTGTGAAGCAATTTGCGATGAGGAGCGGATTTGTTGCATTTGAGCACTATGCCGGAGTCCAATGTCTCTAGTACTAGTGATGTTGTGCTCGGTCGTCTCCCGCAGTCCTATGACGTCATGGCTAACGTTTTGGGCCGATATTTTGAATTTTCTATTTTCTTCGCTGGTGGGCCCGGTCCTTAGCTATGCTACCACCTTCTAGATATAGGTTGTTGTCAAGGCTGTGATCTTGACATTAGTGGGGTAATTTTGCTTTGGGTGGTTTTGTGTCTTTTGACTTCGTACGTGTTTCTTTGTTGTATGTATGATCTAGTGTTCTTACCCATGTAGATGCCGTACCACAGTTTCATAAAAGACAAATTTTGTCTTACAAATTTTTTTTATAGCTGGGTTTGGTCTAGCTCTGTACTTCATGGTATTTTAGCTGTAAATACTAAATACATAAATATGCAGTTCGGTAATTTCATTAGCAAAAATTGCCTCACAAACTAGTTAAACAAGGTTAACTTAAATCACCCCTCGTGATAGTTGGAGGGAGATTTTTGTCAAATATATTCATAAAAAGAGTTTATTGCAAATGGATAATAGTCAAAGGTTTTTTTTTGTTGCAATTGGCCTTTTAATTTATTACAAAAGAGTTAAGGTTTGATTTATCTCAATAATATTTAAAAGATATTATGTGTTTTTATCTTCTCTCTCTCTTTTCCTTATTCTCATCAAGAACTTTATGTACAAAACACTGAGTTTAGGAATCCAAAGTAATTTATTTTTTCCTTATTGTTTCTATTTATAACTTTTCTGGAAGAAGAAAGGACAAAAATAAAATAAAATAAAATAAAATAAAATGGGTGACAGAAAGAGCTCTAGTTTCCAAAAAGTAAAAGATGAAATGCAGCTAACCATTTTCCAAAAAAGTGCCAATTGCATTGTTATAAAGGTGATGTATTGAATTCCACCGAGGTCTGGTCTTGCTAAATAACACTGTTGACAAAGAGGGATGCCGGATGCTTAGCTTGCCGATAATGGAGATATTTCTGCGGCCCGCCCACCTCATGAACCCTATCTTGGCACCTGAAAGGTTAGAAAATGATCCAACCTCGCTCTTTAACCCAATGGAAGTTATTTCTGTTCCAGAATGTTGTCAACAATATCTTCATAAGATAGCAAGTGACAGCATTCGGAAACAAAAGAGCTCTTGCACTGGTAAATTGAGTTTAGATCCATAAAAAATTTGGACAAAAAAATAAAATTAAAAAAAAAAGAAAAAAAGAAAAAGAAGAAGAAGAAGAAGAAAGTAACCATATAAAAAATAAGTTAAAAGAGAATATGTTTAGGTTACCTGAAATATCGAAAGAAAACTGAGAATACCAGAGCTGGCATGGGCCGAACTCGGCCCGCGAAGGCAGCGTTGGGTCTGCCAGCTGGACCCAACCCCCATGATGGAATCACCAACTGGGCCAAAGAGGGAAGCCCAAGAAGAGGAAGTGCCGAGGCCGAGAGCCCAATAGCAATTGTCATATCTATAAGCCCATCAACATCTGTAATTATCTATAAATAGAGGGAGAATAGAAGGAAAGAAGGGGATCTTCTGATTGTAAGTTGTAAGAAATTTCTGTTAACATTGAAAGAGAATTCTTGCATCTACAGAGACTTGCTCTGAAGAAGCACAATACATTCCAGCGAGAAGTAGAAGTTTCGGGTCATTATATGTGATTTATAAAAATTTGTAATTTTATTTGAAATGATAAAGCAAACTTTATCTTATTTGGCAGCAAGTCAGGGGTAATATTTGGTAACAGCATGGTAATTTGTCCTAATGAGCACGAAATCCTATAACACTAAAATTTGAAGCTTGGTTTACCTTGTTTGGAGGCAACCCGAGATTTGGTTTGTTTGTTCTTCTGCATTTTCATAATTTGGAGGCAAGTTGATATTTTATTTGTTTGTCCTTGTGCATATTTATGTTAAATATGCACACAGTATGAATTTAGTTATATGTTATAAGTATTGATAATAATTGTATTAATAATATAAAATTGATTCTAAATTTTAGGTATTTGATAATTAGAATAGGGGTGTTGAGAAAAAAATAGATTTTACATCTGATTTTTAGAGTTTTATAGTTAATGGCTAATCTGTCACAGTAATTTTGTTTGTGAAAGAACTTTTTTATTATTTTTTATTTAATAAATTAAGTCCCAACAAAACAGTGCAAGTGTTGTTTAAAAAATTAGTTAATTGAATTGAGGGATAAATCTTAATATATTTTTCAGTGTAGATATCTCTACTATTGCATTGAAATTGATTTTGAATGTCAAATTTGGTTATAGTAATATGTGGATCATAAAATTTAATTTCATTGTTTATTTATTTGTTAGTATTATTATTATTATTATTATTTTTATTTTTTTATAGGGTATACTTGACCCCATATTGGCATTCAATTTGAATGATATGTTCATATAAGTGGTGCCAGATGTTGAAACTTATTATAAATGTGTACATATCAAAATATTAGTGTTGCACTTAAATTAGTGTTTGACAAGTTTATGAATGTGTAGTCTATCATTAATATTCAATTCAAAATTTTAGGAAAAAGATGTGATGGTTTATTTATTAAACTATTGACATTTGTTTGTAAAAAATTATGTTGTTCAGTTCAAAATATGTT
>JAOTQH010000011.1:191312-209071 GCA_025631255.1 Cornus kousa | reverse complement strand
TGAATGCACAGGATTTTTCAAATGAGTTCGCTCTAAATGGAAGCAACTTCGTAGCATCAAATAAAAGGCTCATGACCTTTTTTATTATTATTATTATTATTATTATTTTTAAAAAAACCTTTTCTCCTCCCCTCAATCAGTTCAGGGAAACACACCGCAGTTTGTCTAATCTAAATTCTTAATCTTCAAATACACACGAGAAAGGGTGCGCTAACAAAAAAAAAAAAAATCATCTTGTTAAGTATGGTTTTATTTCTTTCAGAATTGTCTACTCATTACATAAAGATCTCTGCAAACAGATATTAAAAATGTCAAAAAGCTCAGGGAAGATAATCCTATCCTCTATAAAAAAAATAAAAAATAAAAAAGTAATACAGACTAAGAAATGGCATGATTTATTTGCAGAAGGCCCCTTTGCAGATGCACTCTAAGCTTTGTGAGTCCAAAAAATTTAGAATACCACTGCAGAAATCAGTGATACCATTTACAGCAGCTCTTTCGACACTTCTCTTGCAGATTACCCAATATTTACCATGCCAACAAAAGCAGTAATTTTTGTTTTCCACAGAAAATTGTATGAGACAACCTTCCTGTGAAACATTGCTTCAGACTGTATGAGCTGATTGAATCATACGCGAGTCCAAATTCTTAAGCCTCACTACTGACTCCACATGTCCTTTCAATGTGTGCAATTCTCCTAGCCTGCAAAGTCGAAAATTCATTAGAAGAAGCTTCAGCATGTCAAATTGGTTTTGGAGGAGGGAGTGTATAAAATTCAACTATTGAAAGAATACTCGACACTAACAATATATGAACCAAACAATGAAAAGGCTATCATAAAGATAGCCATTAGTGAAATCTTTTACACCTAGAAAATTCATTAAAACAAGCTTCAACACGCCAATTTGGTTTTGGAACATGACACTAATAGTATATGAATGAAAGAATAAAAAGGCTCCTCCTATAAAGTTAACCCAGTGAGTGAAAGTCTATCATACCTAGCTATTTCAGCACGCCGTCTGGCCTGTTCAGCAATTGTTGGAGACCGCCTTCCGTCAAATTCTGCAGCCATCAACCCTTGTAGACTTCTCTGAGAAAGTACCCACTTTGCTTCCCTATCTTCCTTCCCATAATCCTTTTTAGAAGTAAAGGCAGTCTGGAAAGCGAAAAACAGATTCAAAGCGTGAAAAGATTTCCAATCAAAGTATTACACCACATTGGAAAAGGCAGCAAAAAAAAAAACCCAAGAAATAAATAATTTGAACAAACCTTCCTATCGAATAGTAGATTCCAGGCTTCGCCGCTCAAAGCATAGCGGACTGCAAATTTGATAATATCTAGGAAAATGTAGAAGATCAAACTATATAACCATATAACACCTGCCCAGCCCCATCCAATGCCACTTATGGAAGCAAAACTAATATCTGCATAGACTGCGATCAGGGTAGCAACCTACATACGAGGAAAAACAACATAATCAATAATCTCAATGCTGCTTCATTTGCTCTGTTCGTTCCACAATCGACTTGCATTTTTGGCACATTTAAGAGCAGGCCCAACTAGAAGCCAAATATGATTTCAAATCAAATATGTAGTCAGGCATATCTACCAATGCACATTAAGGTCATATACATGGAAAAAAAAAAAAAAAAAAAAACTACTGAGGAACCCACACACATGGGAGCTCCTTGCCTCTGTTTGAATAAACCTTACCAATTGAGCCACCACAAACGCACACATCAAAAGAGTCCCAGGCCTCTCCAAAAATGACCAACTTTGACTGCGCGTAACAAAAATGAGAGCTTGGCTTATAATGCTGACTTGCAGATACATGGCAGAAGAAATTTCTTCAGTATTTTCAGCTAGGGATCTCACACCGAAGTAGGTCTGCAGCCAAATTAGGAAATTAATAAGCAACAATATCAGGAACAGAATACTAATTTAAGATTTTTTATTTTTGAAAAATTTTAATAAACATAATTAAGAAACAATTTTGTAAAACTGATACCTCAAAGAAAGATGTATCCTGTACAACCCAGTAAAATAACACAGTAACTAAGGCAAGATAAGTTCCAATGACAACGCCGGTTGCAAATATCTCATTGAGCTTCCAACTGTCAGGTCTTGGAGATGGTTTCACCCGATCTTGGGAAATAGTCATGATGGTCCCTGTTTACACAGACAAGAAACATCTTTTAAAGCACATTTTGCATCAAGTTACTTAGTTCTATATGGCTAAGCATCATTTTCTAAATACAAATCCTTCCTCTACCCTCATACTGAAAAAAAAATAAAAATAAAAAATAAATTAGTAGCAATGGGAGTGTGTAGACAGCCATTTAGACAAACTTCACGTACTGGGACTCCAATTATATGTAACTTCTATACGATGTGAGTTTTTAATTAAATGAGAAGGAAAATATATATTTTGCAAGAAAGATATACAACACCCCCTCTCCCCACCAAAAAAAAGAAAAGAAAGTCAAACCTAAAGTAGGCAATCAATTTTTTGCCCCTTTAGCACACTCTGTAGTTCATTCCTAACCAAACTGAAAAAGTAGTGGTGCAATCATATTTCCTTTTTCTTTTTTTTCTTTCTTTTTTTTCTTTTTTTTTTTTACTTCTGGGAAAAAAAAGAAAAGAAAAAGACACTTGCAGGTTGAAACATTACCATCATTCAGTATTGCTATTATCAGAACCATAAAAGGTGGGAAGTCATATTCCCATATCAATGCTAGAAGAGTAAAACCAAGCTGCGAGAAAATCAGATTTTATAAATTTTATGATATTTAAAACAGAAACTAAAATTTACAACATGATGGTACCCAACTTACCACAATCCGAATTGTTATGGAGACAGCATATATCTGCATATTCATGTAAAATCAAAATAATTAGATTTGTAATTTATAGGCTAACTGATGTGGCATGCCATGCTCTTATTGATCCTGGCCATCAAAGATGGAGTGCACCTAAAATATCTCTCCAAAAATTATCAAGTGGAAACATATGGATTTAAAGTATGCAGTCTTTAGATACTTCTAAGTCAAACTTGGTAAAATCATTCAAACGGGCAGGATTTTGGTTAAGAGGTATTTTAGGTGTATTAGCAACTCCTTTGGCCAGGATTCAACTTCTAGCATGCATACAAGCACCCTATAGTAGTAAACTATTGCTACCATTTTGCCTTTAGAAGAAAAGAATGGTACTGAACTGTATAATTCTTCATTCTCTGAAATATAGCTCGGCTAGTTAAAACAGCACTGATAATCACACTTAAACCAGGCTCTGTTAGGACAATATCGGCAGCACCCCTTGCAGCATCCGTGGCGTCTGCCACTGCTATACCAATATCTGCTTTCTTTAAAGCAGGTGCATCATTCACACCATCTCCCGTCATGCCGCACACATGCTTCTTTTCTTGTAGAATCTTTACAATCTCATACTTATGTTCTGAAATTAGCATGGCAGCAGTAAATAGAATAAAAAAACCTGGAGAGGGAGCACTAAACAATATTTTGGAAATGATTCCATACGGTGGAAATACCATAAGCCTTGAAATAAGAACAATAAATATGATCTAAAACAATTGATGCAGACTACTAATCTCATTGAAAGAATTTCTGGGTTAATGCTATGAAGTTTTTATGAAGCCGAAAGGCAGCAGTGAAGATAGGTCAAAGGTTCAGGTACAGGTCTCAGTGCAAGGATGCAAGTGGTTGGATCCATCAAGAAAATCAGAGTGAAGTAAATATAGAACAGGGTACAGCTACATGGGCACTCCCTGCATCAGTCAAAGATGCACGGACACCTCTTTCTCTGCTCTGCTTTCACACTTCTGGAACCCAGACTTTGATTACAGATTTCATCTTGTACTGTTCTTGTGTTATCTGGTATGTTGGTGTAAACTGAAGAGTTTAAGTATCATAAGATACACAACTCAACAAAACCTTGAGCCAACTATGAGTTGGACCAAAATAAACCAGTTTCGTCACTGTGGTCTATCTACGACCATTATACTCTATTAAACCACATTCTATTATATATTTCTTTGCTATCTCAACTCATGTTAAGTTTGGTCTCTCTGTCACCCAACACTACCTCAATGCCTCAATGTGGACCACATCACTCTTCCTCACTGATGCATTTACTGTCTTTGTTACAAATTATCTTAGCAAAATTTTCTCATTTTATTTCTAACGGGCTACTTCAAACATTTCACAGGAAAAAAATAAAAAATAAAATAAAATAATAATAATAATAATAATAAATACTGATTTTATCATTTCTTGTCTTACCACGCTCTAATCAATGTAATATTATGTAAAATTTGACCACCCTCAGTGTATCATTTCAATATTATGACCACCCTCAGTGTATGATGATGTTGTCTCTTAACTGCCCAAAGTTCTAACCTATAAAGCAAAGTTGATCTAAAACCATTTTATGGAATTTCCCTTTTAATTTTAGAGGAATACATTCATCAGACAACATGCTAGAAACAGTCCTCCATTTAACTCAACTTGCTTTAATTTTATAACTAACATTATTCTGTGAATAATAGAGCCTAAGTAATGAAAATGTTCACTTTTTCGTCTCTCTTGACACTCGATTTTACTACATTCCCACTTGGATCCCTAGTTTTGTTATTATTAAATTCTATATATTCACTTTTATAACCAACATTATTCTGTGAATAATAGATCCCAGGTAATGAAAATGTTCACTTTTGTGTCTCTCTTGATACTCGATTTCACTACATTCCCACTTGGATCCCTAGTTTTGTTAATATCAAATTCCATATAAAGGCAGGGTCTTAATATCTCTGATAAAAACTTACAATGATTGAAAATTTTCTTGCTTATCCTGCAGTTCTTATAAGATATATCACAGCTCCATCATGTAAATCATGTCAATAAGTCTACATATAACTTCTTTCGGGACTCTATCATAGGTTTCTCTATAAAAAGAATATGGACATTTTTCTTCTTCTCCCTAGCGTTTTTCATTAGAATCCTCAGTAAGTAAAAGGTTTTTTGTTGCTGGTACGTGTGCAAGTGCAACCATGTGAGTTGACAATAATATACTGCAGTGTTATTTTTAAAAAGAATCATAGGCCTAAAGTAAATCTTGTTGATTGCTCGGGGGCAAACAGGGGAATCTGGATTTGATAACATTCGAAGATAATAGATAAAGAGATGGCAAGTACTTAACAGTACACTCAGCAGTGAAGAATCTGTTGGTGAGGAATTGAAGATGCAAAACGTTAAGATGATTTTAATAAGGCAGACACTTTAGGAAGATCATGCAATGTATAAGATGAAGACTTAAATTCTTGGCACACAAGCAAGGATGGCTACCAATATAGTTAAAAACTAAATTGGATTGATTCACAAACATTAGGATGACACAAAAACTATAACAGGAAAAAAAAAGTCAAGCAGCTAACTTTTTTTGTATTCAATTACCAGGAAATACACCGGCAAAGCCATCTGCCTTTTCAATAAGCTCATCCACTGGAAGAACTTCATTTTCATCCTTGTTACGGCCCAACAATGATGAAGAAGGGTACATATTAGTTCCCATGCCAAGTCGCCGACCAGTCTCCTTTGCAATCGCCAACTGATCGCCTATATTAGCACATGAAACAAAGTTAATTTTTGTTTCAGTTTCGGCACTAGGAGGCAGTTCAAAAAGACAAGATTGATATTAGCTAATAGCACTTGGAGGCAATTCAAAAGACAAGATAGATATTAGGTAACTGCCATTACTATGCAACTAGGACAAGATAGGAAGAACTGTAATGCACCTGTAATCATCTTTACACAAACACCAAGGTTAAGTGCTCTACGAATGGTCTCAGCACTGTCATGTCTTGGAGGATCAAACAAGGCCAACAACCCACAAAATGTCCAAGGACCTCCAGGGCTCTCCTTTGATTTTTCTGGAACTTCCTGAAAGTATGTATGATTGTGGAAGGTTAAAAGTTTGGCCAGAAATTCAATGTTTAACAATTTGGGTTCTGAAGTGTAAATCACAAGCTTGTTATCCTGTTTCATTTTTTCCAAAGTAAACAACCAATAGTTTACATGCTAATTCTTTGGCTTAAATATCTTCTAACGTTTAACTCCATGAACTGCATACTTATCCCTAGCTAGCCATCAGTGTTTTTAGCAGATTGATGGTCTTCTCAACATCTGCCTTCTACACTAACACCAACCATTCATTTTTTTTCCGTAGGTAAAATATTGCTTATTACATGTAACACAAAAACAAGAGACTCTGAGTTTATTCCAGCCACCACTCTCATCTTCAACCAAACATAATGTAAAGGAAAGAAAGATCCCCAAGGACTATACCTGAAAAGCAACCCCAAGAGACCGCAAGCCCCTTTCAGCAAACTTGTCAATGATGGCATGAACTTTTCCGGCAATCTCATCTCTCTCTGGGCAGAGATTCAAAATCTGAATTTCAGTGGGAAAAAATGGAGAATAAGAATGACGATTCCGTGGTACAGTTTGCAAAAATATTCAGTTTCAAATGCCCAAGGATACACTTTTCCCCGTAAGAGAGGGTCTCTCTGTATTTAAAAAATTGCAGACGCATTTGAATTGGTTTTAACTCTTTTCTTTTTCCCATTTTAGTATTGGAATGGAGATCAAAATAGGATCTTCAAAATCATAGCTATGTCACAAGGGAAGAACCCTGAAGTAATTAGATTTCCGCTATAATTAGGCATAGTTAACAATAATTCCCATTAGGAATGTAGAATTATGCTGAAAGGTGAAGATAAATAGTTAAACCTAATTAATATACAGGTTAAATGGAAACTCAAGCAACAGTTAGGAATCACTGCATTAATTTAAATGCAATACAAGAAGGAACTGAATTATGTATTCTTTTGATGATCAGTATTAATAACATAAAGAAGCAGATAAAAATATTAATTAGTTGTTAAAGAAAGGTAACATCAATTAGATCACTTATATTGTAATCTTAAAAATTCGGGAAATTTGACCACATATTAATTATCTGCAAGAATTCCAAATAAATTATTTTTCGTCTGAGTTCCAATATTCCCTTTCTTGCAGTCTTAATCCTTGGGTTTCTTTTCATTAGAAAATATTCAGCTCATGAAAATATTTTTTGAGGAAAACTAACATATTTTTGCACCATGTTGATAAATTTAATAATCATATGACTAGATCTTTGGAGTGACAAACTTTTAAACTCTGGCTACCTGTTCAGGAGCTCCTTTGCTGGTCCGATACCAATTGCCATCGGAATCAATGTATGTAATTGCAGTGCGTTTGTCCACAGGATTGAAGGGCAGGAAATGCACTTCTGTGATGTTTGCACGCGCCTAAATAAATAAATGATATCATCGTCTTTTAATATTATTTATTGAAAAAAAAGAAGAAACTTCAGCCTTAGTTTTAAATGGACATATTCTCCTACCTCCCTTGGGTCAGCAAGCATGTTAACTATGGCTGCATCAATGGCATCTTGATTCTCCAGTCTAGCTGCTCTGGCAGCATACAGGACAACTGTGTCCCTATCCATATCTTTGCAGAAAACCTACAGAAAGAATTTATTCTGTAAGAATTCCACGTCTACAGATCTCATCATAATTCAATAAAACAACTTCTCTATGTATATTCGCTGAAAATTTGAAAATGGAATATCTGTAAAATTAACGGATATATTTAATATTTATCAGATTGAAAGGAGATGTACAATACTTGATTCTCTTAACTAGGGGTGACAAAATTTGACACGACCATTCAACACAACTTGAATCCATCACGAAATTATGTATGATGTGACCTTAATCGCGTTTGTGTCATAATTGTGTCAACCCGATTAACTTTGTTAAAATAAACACGTTGAATTTGGGTTTGGTAACTCAAGTTAGTCAACTCATTTAAGCTGATTTGAGTCATCTAGTTAATTGTATCAAGTTAACCAAAATCAACCTGTGACCCGTTTCAACCTGTATAATAGGTAATTAATTTAAATTAGCATGGTACTATAGTGAAACCCTAGGTTAATTGTGTGATTTATTGAAATAAAATGGAAATTTCAATCATTCCATAATTTTAATTCAATATTTTTATTTTTTGGGTTATATTTTCATTTTATAATTAAGTAAAAATGGTAAATAGATTGTTAAACAAGTTGTGTCATGTTTCAGGTTATAGGATCCATTTATTAACAGGTTGCACTAGTAGTGTCAAGTAACTAGTTTAATAAACAAAAGTTCCTTCTTGACCCGAATATTAAGGAAGTTGTGTTCAGCTTATTTTGATATGAATATGACCCATTAAAATGAATTGCCACCCTACTCTTAAGCTGTTGCTTTTCTCGCAAAGTGAAGGATTCCCTAAACTATAATACTAAATTAAAAAAATTACACTAAACTCATTGTGTAATGAGTACGAGACTAAAGAGGTACCCAGTGCTTGAGGCTCCAGCCACTGTAGGGTCAGATGTGCGTAGCCTTACCTCTGCATGCAGAAAGGCTATTTTCGGTTTTGAAACCATGAGCTCCAAAATAGAGCAACCTTACCTATGCGCCAAAGCCCGCCCTCAAGTTTGTGACTATGAACACGAAAGAGTAAAATTTTGAAGCAAGAACAAAGCCATGAATAAATATACATCATAGATGATACAATGACATAGAGTTTGGCAAGTTCAGAAGCTGTATAATTTTCCAGATTCACCAAATGAGCCAGGACCTATCAGCATTTCAGCACCAGCTCTCCAATAAAGCTTATTTTGTGTCACAGCCTACTGTTGGATGTGTAACTTTATCAACTAGTGAACACAATGTGTTGGATTTGGATAGGCCACATCTAATTAGTCAAGCTAATCTAAGAATACATTCTACCCTCCATTGAGAATTTTTCAAGTGATGTAAGTGGTCCCCCCAAGTAATATTCCTAGTCAAAAATCAAACCATAAAAAATAGATCTCCTTTATTGTAAACCCATCAAGTTCTCTTTCCTAGACATTTCCAAATTTGTCGGACATCACATTTGTATCAGACAACAAAAAATTCTCTCAGATCAAGCACAATCGAGTCTGTATTGTATGCCAATATGACATGCAAATAATGTTTCCCTAGAATAAATTAGTAGGACAAACGAAGCCCTGGTTAAGTAGGATTTTGTACCTCGATAAGGTTTCGATCAACAGTGAGGCGATTCAGGGTCAGTGTTCCAGTTTTATCACTGCAGAGCACATCCATTCCAGCCATTTCTTCGATTGCTGTCATCCTCTTCGTAATGGCACCCTTTAGAAATTAAGAGAAAATGGAGTTGCAAAGAAAGTTAACATTTGGTATTTGACCTTGAGATCATATTTGTTAACACAGAAAAAAAGACAAAAATGTAATTTTTTTTTTTTCATTCCTCTTTCTTCCACTATAATATTCATTTGATCTCCAAAAGTAAGTAATATTAGTTGATTGGCTTAGGCCACCAGAGTTGTGACATACAACAGAACCTTTTGGAGTACTTTTGACTTTTAGTTTTAAGAGTTGTACCTGTTGAGAGAGTCGATGAGAACCAATTGCTAGTGTAACAGATAACACTGTTGGCATAGCTATGGGTATTCCTCCAATCAAGAGGACAAGAAGGTTGTTGATTCCAACTCTATATGCACGCTGCTGTATAGGGAACATGACAATAATTTCAAGAATCATTCCCACTGCTATAGAGCAAATACAGAAGTTCCCAATAGCTGTAAGGACCTGCAGGGGAAACATATTACATATAAAACACTATACTCCACCAGGGTTGTTCTAAATATTGATGAAACTTGAATAATCTCAGGAGACATTTCTATTTAAGAATCTTAATTAACAACCAGTTTCAGGATTTCAGCTTCGCCTAATGTGACATTTCTAGCACTAGAGGAAGTATTAAAAGTACTTATGGAATTCTACTTCCACGTTGAATATAATTGTGATAGAGATTAGTATTTATGAGTTTCATGTACAATTATGTATCAATAGACCCTTGCATACTTAATGTGCAATATGTTCATTACTACCTTCTGGAAATGGCCAACAACTTCAGTGGAATCAACTAAATGTGCAGCTTTTCCAAAGAAAGAGTGAACTCCCGTAGCTATCACCACAGCTTCAATTTCTCCATGCTTACATGTTGAACCAGAATAAACTTCATCACCTGTCTTCTTGGTGACAGGCAGAGATTCTCCTGTAAGAGCTGACTGTAGACGAAATACTCAAGTTAAAAAAACATTTTATGAATCATATTAAAATTATTTATTATAATAATAAAGAAAGAAAATGGTTAATAGTTTAAATTCCAATGCCAAGAAGAACGACTGAAAGAAGAGCAGCAAATTAGAACAATTAAAAGTATTACACAAAACAAAATATAGCACATTCTATGTCTTATTGAAAGTATTTACCTGGTCAATTTTTAGTGGGTCTCCCTCAAGCAGGCGAGCATCCGCAGGGATAATATCACCAAGCTTTATGCTGATAATATCTCCTGGTACTAAAACAGCTGCATCTTGCTCTTGCCATTGCCCATCTCTGAGGACCTGCCTAACAAAATGATGAGTTGACTCTGCATAGTATTTGCAAGACATAACAAGATAAAAGGTAATAAGAGAATATAATAAGGTCGGAACCCCTCCGGAAGGAGGTTAAGCAACCGTCTTTGGTAAAGGAAGTTCAGTGAATTTAGGTTGTCTATTTGTGAAAGGGGAATTAAGTCTTTGTGTCATCACTGACCCATTATAGCCTCCACCTATTTCCCACCCTTAATATATAGGATGAAGATACCACAAGAAGAGAGAGAGAAAATAGTAAAAATGAAAACCTTAACCTAATCAGAAAATTTCCTCAGGAATATCAGTGTCCCCTTTAGCACTAAGCATCCTGTATTTTACTTGTAATTCTAATCATATTGAGGTCCCTAATAAGATTGAATATGCTTAGTCAACATCCAAGGTTTCTACTACAGAACCATTGGCCAACAAATCATATTACTTCACTTGGCACTTGGGAGTAACTCTCATCCTCCTCTATAATACTATCATAGAATTTCAATTGTAGCAGTATTCCAGCTTAGGCCTCATAAGGTTCCTTAGTAGTATTAGAGTCAAGACATGCAAAAGGAGTTTGAATTTTCTGGGTATACCTACAAAGTGATGTAAGGATTCTAAGCCAATATAAAACTAAATTGAGCTTTAGCAATCCCACCCAGCCAACACGTCTACACTAAACTTTAACATCTTTAATGAATCAGATCAAAGTTTTATCTGAGAACAAAGAGGATTGTATCATTTAGTGCAGTGTTTTCTGCATGTATTTAGATTAAAAAGGATTTAAGGAGGAAAAGGAGTTGGTGGTGGTGAACAATACGAATTTCTAAAATCTCAATTTTGATACAAAGTCATGGTCCCGGTTGATTTTTGTTCTTTTGATTTTAAAAGTAAGGTATGATTATTAAGATCCTTCAGCATGATGAATAATTAGGGAAGCACAGAGTGGTCAAATATTTTGTGTTTCCACATTGTGAACCTGTTTAACAAAGATAAATATAGTATTGATAATAATAAATAATATTCTAAAATAATTATTTTAAAAAACAACTCAGGAAAGAGAATTTTATCATTCTTCAGACGAAGTTCTTAAAAAGTTCAATCCTTTAATGAGTGAAGGCTCTAAGCAAAACAACATACCTTAGTTTTGGGGGCTAAATGTGCCATAAGTGCTGCAGCAGCATTTCCAGCATTATTTTCTTCTATGAAACTAATGGTTGAGTTAATGATTAACAGGCAAATAATCCCTACAAAGTCCTGCCAGTCAGGACCCTCCCCCTGGAATATCATGAACGAAATGACGGTTATGACACAGATGATACAAATAATAAAAAATGGGTGTTGTGTAGGGAAGGGAGTAAAAGTTTATGTCCTTGCAAAATGCAATGATATGTTAAAATAATGACAGGGTTCAACAAACTCACTCCACCATTAGCAAGGACAATGGCCATCACTGCTGCTGCTTCCATAACCCATGACAAGGGATTCCACATAAAACTGAGAAATTTCAGAAATTTGTTCTCCTGAAATTAAAAAGAAAAAGGAATGACTTAAATTGGAAGCTAGATGCTATTCCATTCAGGTAATACTTGCATTAGATAAATATGATACCATGTGCAGCCATCCACTGTTATTAACATGATTTAAATATATGGTTTGAATACCCAACTATAGCCTGAGCTCAAACCTTCTCTAACCCCAATGGTTGGTGAGCCAATATATATGGAGTCTACATCATGTTCGCTGTGCAGTTCTCAGCTTTCTTCTTCCGTTTTCTACTTCCTTTTTCATATTTTCTTAAGAATGATAATTGTATATTGAGTGGGTGTGATGACCGACGACAACAATTCTTGTAATACTTATACAACATGGGCATTTTGAACATACTCTAGGAACTGGAGTTTAAAAATGTGCCGAAGCCTTTTCAAATGAAGGCCCCAACTCCAGCCTTTTAAGAACATCTTCTGGTTTTGACAGATTCAGTACAATGTAATTACATTTTTTCAAAGTTAAAGCTTTGACGTGCCCCAATGTCCTCGTCATTTATTATTATAATTTGTAAACAAGGGTAAGTGCAAAACTTACTACCATCTCAGGTGTTTGTTTGTTTGTTTTTCTCTAGAAGCAAAAAATAGTAAGAACACATTAAAGATGGATGAGTATAAATCTGATTTATCAATTTGTGGTGCTTACTGGTTTTTCTTCAAGCTTGTTTGGGCCAAATATAGTCAAGCGGACCTCTGCATCGTCGGATGAAAGTCCTGCTCGTGAAGTTCTTAGTTGTTCAAAAACTTCATCTAAGGGCAAGCGTTCCTGTTGAACCAAATCAATTAATATATTTGGTGTCATATGGGAATTTCAAGATGTTGACATCATACTAGCAATTGTTGCATTACTTACCAGATCAATCCCTTCCCGGTTGAAATTCTCAGGATCCAACAGTGGTTTGTCCAGATCTTCAGCCATGTTTCTGGCCTCAAAAGCTGGAATTAAGATAAAATTTAATGTTTCTCAGAAGTAATAAGAAAGCATGTTTATAACTAATATTTATCAAAGCTGTGAGAACTCCAACCACAGTATTGATGTTGCAGCAAACCATGAATTCCATTTATGTCACGTCTTTCTTACACCTCTGTGATATGGAAAACCAGTTCCATTAATAAGATACGAAAGAAACTTATAGGAGCATCTCATGAAATCCTTTTTTTTTTTTTTTTCTTTCTCTCCAAAGATATGCTTCTACCAATTGAAAACAATAACTGTCCATTATCAAAATGGAGTGCCCCAGTAGCAATGCCATTTTATGCACCGCCAAAATAGATAGAAAGAAGGGAACGAAAATTCAATGTGAAATTCCATCAGATGTCAGAGACATTGGATTTTAGATATATGAAATATTTAATTGCAAACATACATTTGAAGAGATGAATTATTGTCCGAAGAGGCAAAAATGCATTGCACAAGAGAATTAAGAAGAAAATGAGATCTGGGAAAATGCAATCAGAGTGTATGCCCAAACCATAAAAAAAAAAAAAAAAAGTGGCTGTAACTCGTAACCAAATTTAAATGCTCAAAGGTTCTAGGCACGGACTTTGAACTCGTATCACCCCTTCACATAGTCCAACTACTCAACCCTACTAACTTCATACTAACTCCAGTAGCCAAACAGAAGGATGAAACTAAATTTTTCTATACTGAAGGAAATGGCATTCATTTAGTACTAAACAAGTGACACACACTGAGTCATCCTAAATGTATTAAAATATCGACAAATTCACCAAATCTACTCAAAAAGTAATAAAATTTATCACTCGGCCTCCTGAAATCAGTACATTGTCATCAGCAAAAACCATTTTTCTCATATAATTAACTTCCATTTTGAGCAAAGCACACTCACCAGCAGACTTCGAGTTCAACTTAAGCAGAAAGTACCTAAATTGACACACACACACATATATTCTCACAGATATACATACATTTATATTATTTGTTACCAAATGTAAAGACATTCACTTACTTGGGTGAGATAAGGGAGGTCCAACTTTTTTGCAGAACTCAGGAGGGTTAGGGTTTGGAATGATGACTTCCCAGTTTGGTGGGGATGATGTCTAGGGTTTACTGTAAGGAAGCAGAGGAATATGTGAGAAAATGGATCTATAAAAGGCACTACATGATTCGGATTTGGTAGTTGACCAAAATTGGTTGGTGGTTCACAACAAACTAATAGTTGAAATAGAGATCGAAATCGAAATATAGGGCTTGATCCCATCTTTCCAATTAGATTGAAATCGGGGGAAGGAAGAAGAGGATGAAGAAGAATGACCGTTGCCCAACGACCTTTCAAAACCAAACCTCCAAACCTAACGGTCCACTGGCATGATCTCCCGCCACGTCTCATGTAACAAACTAAGTAGATTTGTGGAGTACTTATACAAAGGTTAGGTCTTTGTTTGGTACCATCCATTTCATGCCTCTTGTTAGCTGTAGGCTGTAGCTTCCAAAGAGACTTTGAATGTCTCTTTTTTTTTTAATTAAATATTTAATTTGTAAGTGAATCAATATTCAATATACTCAATTTTTTGTCTTTATATAAAAGCAACAAAAACATTTAAGCTAACCGAGTTTCTAATGGAAAACAACAATAAAGTAATCAAGCAATATTAAATAGGTATATTTCATGAATCTGCTTATACTATTTTTGGAGCACTGAATTGTACTTAAGTTTTAAATTGTAGGCTTTAAACTAAATTTTTCTTAATTTCAAATTTAATGTGCCAACTCCCAAACGCAATGTTACAATATTTTTATAAGGGTTAAGTGCAAAAAAACTCCATTTATTATCTATATAGCGCAAAATAGTCAATGTGTAGTGTAGAACACCTCTATGCTATTGATTTGGTGCAAATAGCCCCTTGGATGCTTAAAATAATAATAATACTCTCATTTCAGTAGAATAAATTAATAAGTATAAATACAGGCCATGTAAAATGACCATTTTATCCAATTTGTATAGAAGTTTGTTTGTTTGGGACAAAAATAAAATAAACCTCTAATTTTATAAATACTTGCAATTTGTTTGTTTATTTGTTTCGGACAAGAAAATTATATATTTTGTAAAGTTGAAAAACTATATATATTTTTATATATAAAAAAATAATTTTTATTCAATTTTTTTTTTTTTTTTTTTTTTTAAGTATTATGAATCTAAATGCAATCATTAATATAACGAGCATCTATGTGTAAGTTACATTTTAATGTTTAAATGGCCAAAAAATAAATAAATAAATAAAGAGGAGAGAGAGAGCGAGCAGACGTAAGGAAACTCATTGTGCACATAACCTATATTACAAGGGATTTTCTGCACTAAACCCTATTTATAACTATAATTTAGTTTGTCAAATTGAAGTTAGGGTTTAGGAAATCAATTAGGTGATTTTTTATTTTATTTTTTCACAGTAAAAAACAATTTAGTTAAACTATTCTTAAAAGAAGAGATTAGTTTTGCCTTGCTGAAAACAAATAGAACGAAATCAAGTTATGAGCATGTTAAACAAACTATGTATATATATTTTTAATGATGGATATAATTGGTCCATTTGACTTGTGAGCACATGCATAATACAGTATTTTTAAAAATATATATATTGAAATATAATAGCAATTTACAAAAATAAAAACATGAGTTAAGGAGCTGATTTGGTTATTGAATATGCTTTAACTCCTTGTTCTTTCCTATAAAAATTATAAGTTGACTCCAAAATTGAAATACTACAGTCTTCTAAATCAATTTATTTATTTATTATTATTATTATTTTTGACTTGGCATGCTTGAACTCCTTGTTTCCTCTAAAAATTCTAAGTTGAGTCCAAAATTGAATTACTGTAGTCTTCTAAATCATTATTCGGAATCAATTTATTTAGGTAAGTACTCTGACACAAATTTCTTAAATTGCTTGTAACATTTCTTATTATTAATTTTTTTACTTAGTAATAGTTGGCTGGGTTAGGAAATTCGATTGGTGAATTTTGAATACGAGCCAAAGATTCCAAGCAATATACGTGTTGTTGTCGCTGGACTTACACCACACCTACAAAAAGTATTTATATTAAAAGTAGCGTAAAAATCCTTCAAAATGGGGTCGAAAGTTCAAATTCACTCAGAACACGTGACTACTATATATATCAATTATATCATAATAAATTAAAAATACTGGGCCCAAATTGATACCGTTGGCACTCTCTAATGAGAAAAGCAATCACATCAATGCTTCCTTCGCCACCTTCCTAACTTGATGTTTTTGGTGGTTGGAAAGGCGGTGGAAAGTGGGATATGATCCCAAGAACATTGTCATTTTATAATTGCATTTGAGGTTAATGACTGGGCCCAAATTTCATGGTCCAATGTTTAAGTGGGTTGGGTTTAGTTCTTTTTCAACATTTGATGAAGGCTAACTTTGATTTGGGCTAAACTAGCCATTTGTTCACTCGGGTTGAACCCACCCTGTCCCTGAGCTTTACATACTTAATCCAATGGCCCAAGTGGCTAATGACTCGTGTTCGGAAATTTCAAGGTCCAAAGTAGTTTGCTTCCTCTGAACAACTTTATGACATCTTCTTTTTACCTAGTTCAAGTTGTATGAAGTTGCATGCCATAAGTACTAACTAGGATATTACCTAATTTTGGTTCGACCGCACAAGGATCTTTAGCGTAAAGGATTCGAGATAGATATAACTTTTGATATTTTATAAAGTGACTCTTCTCAAATTCGTGTGAAGAGCATTGATGTTTAATCGTTAAATTGTATAACTAATCTTTAAGGCTATTTTGTATAAAATTCTTACAATTGACATTTCTATCTTTGCCATCCAATAATGTAGGCAAAATAAGAGCCAACCAATAATAATAATAAAAAAGATCTTTGGAGTATTTATAAAAATAAAAAATAAAAAATGTATCATCCATCAATCCATAGTTGGAGCATGAGGTGGGACTTTTTCAGCGAGTAGCAGGGGTGTGACTGTTGAGTGTCTTCTTAAAAGAAAAAAGAAAAAAATCACTGTCATTTTTGGTAATTTTTACTGTCCACATGCCTAGTTAAAAGCAAGAGTAATTTATTCATTTATTTATTTTTTATATCATAAACAAAATAAGTAGAAGTAGAGTTGCCTTTTATTTTCAACATGAAAACCTTAATATGTTATTCCGGGACAAAACCGAAACGTGGGTTTGTTTTGTCCAGCCAAACAGATGCTAAAGAGTGCCGTATCTGCAAGATTAGGCTATGTTTGGCACAGTGAAAAAGAAAAGAGAGAGAGTTGGAGAAAGAGTAGTGAGCAGCGGATAGAATATTCCAAAAGTGGCAAACTCAGTTCCAACTGCGAAAGCGGCCAAATCACCATCCCCAAACAATTTCATCACCATAATTTTTAATGGGTAACTGCCGAACCACCACTCACACACGGACACCACAATTTCCTCCACTTTCGTTCTCTCTCTCAAACATACTCCGCTCTGTGCCCTTTGATTGAATCTTCATTGTATTGCAGTATTTGAAATCCTTCTTCAGTTCCAAGGGACCCAAGTTGAGCTCTCTTAGCCCCCCATTTGATTTGCCTCAAGGTAAAAAGCTCACTATACACTCTCTCTCTCTCTCTCTCACACACACACACACATACAC
>JAOTQH010000011.1:173631-191212 GCA_025631255.1 Cornus kousa | reverse complement strand
GAGGCAACATATATTTCTGGGATCGGTGTCGATCCAGTTGGACGGGACTGGTGGTTTCTTAACAAAAGCTCATTATTCTGCTCTGCCACAAGCAAACATGATATCAGCTCTGAATATTTTTCAAATCTACGCCCTCGATATTATTGTTGCCAGAGCACATTCGAGGCGTGAAATGTTTTGTTTCAACAAAAGCTCATCAATAGTATCATCACATAATTTCAATGTAGAGCTGATTTTGAATAGAGCAGAGTTATATTCAGTCACAGTTTTAAAATCTTGCAACCTCAGTTGCAGCCAATCAGCCTTGGCCTTTAGAATAACTGTTTTTTGCTGATCATATCTTTCTTTCAAATTGTTCCACAAACAAAGTGGATCTCTTTCAGTGAGGTATTCAGCTTTCAGTTCCTCACTAATATGGCGCCGAATAAACATCATGGCCTTTGCTTTATTTTGCAATGATGCATCATTTTTTTTCTTTGATTGTATTTCCAAGGCCCATGGCATCCAAATGGATCTCAGCATCCAGAATCCATGATAAATAATTTTTGCCATAAATATCCAGGGCCACAAATTTCAGCTTTGTCAAATTTGACATATTCAGAATAACCAGATATAACAATATAAAAATATAATTTAGAATAGTATATAAATAAATAAAATGACATTAAATGAAATAATAATATAATATGAAGTATTTAAATAACAGAGGTGGTAGAACCAACCCTTAGTGAATAAATTATTAAACAACAAAAAGGCGGTAAAAACCGGCTATAAATCTTTAAATAATAAAGGTGGTAGGACCGACCATAGTGTGAGCACATATATTATTTAAGTGAACAAATTTATTTTATAAATAATAATCCATAAATAAAATTTCCTTACCCTTTGGAGACAGAAATATTATTTTTTTTCGGTAAAGCAAACCAACCCACAATCTATCAAAACTAATATCACAAAATAGATATATAGTTGGGATAGAAAGAGGGAGAGAAAGCCTTTCTTCAGATGGATGGAGCTCGTGCTGATAACGTGATATAATATATATGTGTGTGTAAATAAAGATAGAATATATATATGTATACTGCCTTAGAGTGAGAGAGAGAGAGAGAGAGAGATACGGAACTGGGTGCTTATATTATCTATCATCAATTGAAAACTAGAAGGCTATTTATAGGCATACACTGAGGCTTCTCAAATAAGCCATGATAATGGCTTTCACAGTAAGCTAATCATCCAGTCTTCCTTCTCACGCCACTTTTGTATCATCCATTGACTTGGTCTATTGTGGACCACATATAGATATACATATATAACAGGGGGAAATTTTTTGCTTCTACCACTGGTGTGCGTTTTTTTAAATATAAATTGATTTTCTACCATAGTTCATGTGAAACCATGCTAGAAAGGTCATATGTTTTACCACGGTTCATGCATAACCGTGGTAGAAAGACAATTTTTTATCACAGTTATCTCTCGACCGTGGTAGAAGACCTTTTTTATCACGGTTTTGAAATAATCGTGGTAAAAAGTATACTTTCTACCATGGCTTTAAAATAACCGTGGTAGAAAGGATCTTCTACCATGGTTTTTTTAAAACCGTGGTAAAAAATTATTTTTCTTGTAGTGAGAGAATGTCTTTAAAGCATGTTTCAAAGTTGTGATTAATGGTATACTTGCATGGGTGAAGAGTATAAGATTATCTGCAAATATGAGGTGAGTGAGCTTTAGCTGTTTGCACCTGCAGTGGAATTTGAAAGGCATTGTGGATATTACTTTGTTCAGGATAAGAGAGAACATCTGCATAACAATCACAAAGAGAAATGGTGACAAGGGGTCACCTTATCTCAACCCCTTGACATTGTTAAAAACCCCATTGAGTTCACTATTTATAGAAATGGTAAATGAAGGTGTGGTAGCACAAGTTAAAATCCAGTGGATGAACACCTGTGGGAAACCAATCAGCTTCATGGAATGGAAGAAAAAATCCCAAGACACTGAATCAAAGGCTCTTTTCAGGTCTATTTTAAGAGCACATTTAGGAGAGGATGTGAGTTTATAGTACCCATTCAAAAGCTCTTGGAGCAGAAATATACTATCATCAATTTGCCTTCCAGGGATAAAGGCTGACTGTGCTTGGTCAATGATTAAAGGGAGGGTAGGTCTGAGTTTCATTGCAAGGAACTTAGAGATGAACTTGTATATAGTGGAACAGTATGAGATTGGCTTGAAGTCACTTATAGTGGAGGGGTTTGGGACCTAAGGGACAAGAGATATGTAAGTGGAGTTAACCTCTTTGAAAAGCTTCCTAATAGAGAAGAGTTGGCTAATTGCCCTTGTAACATCCTCACCAATAATAGCTTAAGATTTTTTAAAGAAATGTGCATTGTATCCATCAAGCCCTGGTGCCTTGTCGCAGCTAAGTGAGAACATACAGTCTTTAATTTCAGCATCTGAAGGTATAGAACATAAAGAATTAGGGAATAATGCAGGAACACAAGGCTGTATGAGGGATTGAAGGAGCTTCAGCTCTGTGCAGAAGTGAGGATTCTTCCCAAGGATCTCATGGATGTGTGAGACAATTTCCTTTTTGATGGAAAATTTAGATTCAAGTAAAGTGCCAGTAGAAGTGATAATAGAACCAATTTTGTTTTTATTGTATCTAGAGGCAATGGACTTGTAGAAGAAGGAAGTATTTGAATCACCTGCCTTAAGCCATTGGACTCTAGACTTCTGCCTACACATTTGCTCCTCAGTGAGTTTAAGAGATTTTTAGTTTCCCAGCAGCTGCTTCTCTTGGTTCCTCAGTGGCAAGTTATCTAGTGCATTTTCAAGAGTTGATTAGCAGACAGTGAGAGCTATTTTAGCACTTTGGACCTCCTTCTGTAATGAAGAAAGTGGTCCTGCAAATTGAAATTTTAGGGGCTGCTTGAGTCTTTTCAGCATAGCCACTACTTGAAACATAAGATGCCCCTCACAATGTGTGTTCCAGTGAGACTGAACAAGTTGAAGAAAATCATCTTAATCACTCCAGTAATTGAAGTATCTAAATGGAACTCTTCTTTGTGGTTTAAGGCAGCCAAGGTTAATAATCATGGGGCTATGATCTGAGATGCCTGGAGTGAGAAAGTTACAATGTGAGAGGGGAAAGGTGTGATTCCAAGAGTCATTGATAAGAACTTTATCAAGCTTTTCGTGCAATGTTAGCAACCCCAGGGCTCCAATTAGACCATGAGTGAAGAACCCATGAAAAATGAAAATCTTCAAGGTTTGCTAAGTACAAACATTTCCTAAAGTCCACTATAGGCTTGGATACTTTCCCTTTGCCACCATGGTCCTCATGTGGTGATTTAATGGTGTTGAAGTCCCCCCCAAGGATCTGAGGAACTGAGGAAATGATGGAAAATTGTTCGGTGATGTTATCCCCATAGAAATTCCCTCTATGAAGTATCATTTGCAGCATTGATAAAAGATACAAATAAGTTTGACTTGTCACTTAGGATGGTGGCATGGCAATGTATAGCTTGCTTGAACTTCGTAGGATTTGAAGATCCACTAACTAAACACTGCTTGTCAAAACAATACATTCTCCAAACCTACCAAACTTACATCTTCAAATACATTATGTTAGCAATCTCAATCACAACAAGCTTAATAGCACTAATCCAGCGGCAAGGTTTGGCTAGTATTAAATAAACAACCTTTGGCAAATAGTTCTTGCAATTCTGTCATTGTACTGATACTTCTCAAATCTGTACCATTAACACACTTGAGCTGTATTGAAGCAAGTCTAGCTCTGATGCAGTTTTTAATCATCTTTATGATGAGGTAAGGAGGAGAAGATTTATTTCTGAATGCCCTTTCATTCCTTTCTTAATTGCCAAAGGAAGTAGATAGCTACAGAGAAGAGAAGTTTGTGAGTGAGCCATTGACCACGAGACTAGGTATTAGAACACCAATCAATGAACTCTCCATCTCCAACTGTACGTTAGGCTTGATGTAAAAGCCTACCACATGTTGAATGAACTCCCAAATTGCACAACTGTATCTGCACTTGAAAAAAAGGTGATCCTTAAGGTTCATCCATGTTGTAGAGTTCTTTTGGTTAACTAATTTATACCGTAAAAATTGCCAAAATCCTAATATGATATATATATACAAAAATGACTAAATTTTATATCAATTTTTTTATTAAATTTTTTCCAATTCAAAATTCGCCATTCCGTGCTCCCAAACATAACTAGTGATTTCAAGTTAGATGGAAAAAGTCATTACAGAATTTTTTACTAGTATGGTTGCCTCTTTATCACGTTATTATGAACTTCATTACCAAATGACATGAAAGAATGCAAATTCATGGGAAATTCATGGAAAGGTGCAAGTTTCTATAATTTTGCACATTTGCTTTCTTCTGCTATTTTGGGCACCTCAAATGAGGGTATTTACTACAACATGGAAAGCCACCATCAGTTACACAATTCACACTTTATCTTTGAAACTTTTGTTCTCTCTTTTCAGTGATGCCGCCTTTGTAGAATCTGAAATGACTTCAAAAATGTACATCTTTCCTCAAAGAATTTTTTTTTTTTCCTGATATATATGGTTTTCCTTTGAAACAAACACATTCCTGAATCTACATTGCCAAACTGTACCAGCCCCGAAAACAAATAGTTGCAATTCAAGCTTAATTAATATTTCACCTCTTGGTCAGAATCCATAAAAACTATACCCCAAAATTGTTGAGCATGGAATTGCGTTTGTAGTCCAACGGTTAGGATAATTGCCTTCCAAGCAATAGACCCGGGTTCGACTCCCGGCAAACACAATCCCTTTCTAATAATCTTTTGTAGGTTTCTTTTCTCATCCTAAATCATTTCCATTTTGCTTCTCTTTTACATGATCTTTTAGCTAATAAAAGTAGCTCTCATATTATTCAGTTTGTCAGAATTTCAGATGTGTTTGCGTTGCCACTTCCCTTACTTTTCTTCAAATCGAAAGGTAAACAAAAGTAAATCAATAAAAAAGAAGAAGAACAAAAACAAAAACAAAAAAACAAAAAAAAAAAAAACATGAGAGAACTTTGAAGGGAAAAAAATGGTGTAATTGAAGAAGGGCATATATATATATATATATATATATATATATATAACTTCTTTTTATTTTTACAAAAAGGAGTTAGTGGAATTTCAAAAGTAAAAGAGAAGTAAGAATTTTTTTTTCAGTAATTGATAAGTTTAGGGGGGCATTATTTAAAATTTACCATATAAATATATGTAAATAACAAAATTATGTATTTATCTAGAGTAGGCAGGGTCGAGTAAGGGGTTGCATGTGCCCCCTCTTGCCTGAACTGGAGCTTTAGTAAGGGCAAGTATATATATATATATATATATATATATATCTATTATCAATGAGAGAGAGAGAAAAGGAAAAAAGCGATTACCCAATTAAATCGAGTTGATTCATTTTCTTCTTATTTTTTTGTAAATTTGTTGATTTTGTTATTTTTTTTATTAGAACACATAAGAAGTGAGTAGAATGAAACTTCTCAAAAACATGTTTTTTATTAAGGTATAATCTTAACTAGACAAAAAAATACATATATTATCAAAAGTACGTATATTATCAAAAATTTAGTTCGGCAGTTTCGGGATTTTAATAAAAATTATTAGTATATAATAGAAATAAAAATAAAAAGTTCTTGCAATCTTCTGCAAACTTGGTATTAAATAAAATAATTTGTTTACTTCTAATTAATTACTTGGTAATTATCTAGCAAAGTGATTTCCATTTTTCTTCTCACCAACCAGTCTCTTTGTCTCTCATGGATTTTCCAGATTAAATCTCTTGTCGATCACTATATTTGTAATGAGCTGCATGGATTTTCTCATCTTTATCAGTCATGACCTCCTCAAATGGAGATCTTGGCAACATATATATATAAAACAATATTACACAGTGTACGCACTTATTATGTTTGAGTGGAAAAGCAAAGAAAGCTCATTAATTTGAGATGCAAAGAATAGTATAACATGCACCAATAACTCTCTACTATCACCAAAAGATGATTTTATTGCATAAAATATTCACAATACATGCAACACAGTGAAGAGAGAGAGAAAGAGATAGAGAGGATATGGTATAAAAGATTAATTAGGCATTACCAGGGTTGATCTTGTGCTTATTTTTTATATTGTTGCAGACAGAGGAAGCAATAGAATTCACCACTTTCTCAGCAATCATTGTAATCACCCGCTTTCTCTCTGCAGGAATCAAGCTCTCATTCTTATAATATTTCGACATTGGCTCAGGCTCAGGCTTTGACCCACTCCCTTACCTGTATTCACCACCTTATAATCTGCCATATCTCACTCTCTCTCTATATATATCTAAATGCTGTCTCTACCTTGTACGTGTTCCTCAATAAGTAACCAGCCATATTTATAGAGGGGGAAGGAAATATTTTGCCCTCACTTTGGAATAAATTAAAGTGATCCAGAATGGGCTTAGATATGATCACATGAGAACATCTAAGTTAAACTGTGAACGGGTTAAAAAATAAAAAAAATAAAAAATAAAAAAATAAAAAATAAAAAGAAAAAGAAAAGACATTGCATGCTCACATTGAAATGAAAATAAAATAAAAATATTGATACTGTGGATGGATGGTATGGTAGTCCTCCAATTTATAAACACTCTCTATTTCTCTTGATAATAGAAAACGTACAATTACTCATTACTGACCAAAATACTGCACTGTTAATAAAAGCAGGTGAGGACATCTGTACAATTTCCCTATATATATATATTGTCATATCTTATGATGTCATTCTCCAATGTTTGATGATGTCATTCAGTTCTAGTAAAGTAAGAATGAACTTCCCTTTTTTTCTCTTTACGTGAATTCTTCTATTCCTTGTCTAGTGTCAACCATTCCTTTTTAGCTAGCCTGTCCTCCGCCAACATAACCAACAGTACCAACTTGTCCTTTGTCAACCTACATCTTCATTCTTCAACCAAACCATGATTTACAAAATCAACCCGCATTAACAAACTTATTACTCTAATCCTACCTTTTAATTACTTTGACTAGCTAAATCCAAAACTATAAAACTCACTCCCTCTAGTCACAAAATTTAATTCCAAGTCCGAATGGTTAGAACCAAAACATTAAAATTTGGTAAGATCGATGTCATAAAATTAAATTTTTGCTATAAGATCAGTATCTTATAATTCAAATTTTTGGTTCTTATAAACTAGCTAGAATGGTTAAAATCCAAACATTAAGATTTGAATATTTCAAAATATTTATTCAAATGTCTTAAATTCATAGAATGTTAAGTTATCACGCCATCACTTTTTCACTGCACAAACAATTTTAAATTTTCATTTAAGATTATATTATATAATGATAAAGGCTTTATGTCGTATTCTGAATTTCAGTAGTGCAAATCCCACTAATTTACGGACAATCGTGTGAACAAATTTATAGTATTTTTTTTTACAAGAAATTCACACCGCCACATGCTTTTACAAAAGCTTCAACAAATGTAAAGCAAGTGGGAAATAATGGTAAATAGGTTGACGGGAATAGCTGATGGATTGCGGAAAGGAAGAGATAAACGAGAGGCACCTGATACCTACACTTCAAAGTCTTTGATTTAATTTTGTACTTTAAAAAAAAAAAAAAAAAAAAAAAAAAAAAAAAAAAAAAAAAAATTGAGTCAGAAGAATCCCTTTTTAAGTGCCTTTCACTCTCTTACATGACTCACGACAATTTTTTACAAGTTGCTCTTGTAAACAATTGATTGGTTAATAGGGGTGTTTGACTACTCCATTTAGCAGGAAAGGCTATCCATGAAACTAGGAAAAGCAGGCCCCTTTTTCAGAAAAATTAATTTTGTGTGTACAAATTTGTGACTTGTTAAATTTGTGGTTCTAACTGTTTAGGAAAGGGTGAATTTAGTATGAAATTCAATTGTTGTTCACTTTTTATATCAAGATCATGTGATATTATTGGTTTATCTATCTGGGTGGGCTAAATACAATATATAGTCTTGATATCAATCAACTAAATCATATAAATAGAAAATTACACAACACTTCTGCACTAACTGCTGCTATACCATTAAATAAATCATATAAATAGAAAATAGGACCACACTCGTGCACTCACATAAATACATGACAAAAAAATATATCAAAAGAAAATAAGACAACACTTACATACTAAAATACACAAGATAATTACATGATACAGGACAATAACATAGGAATGTTTGGTGTAACGGAATTGGTGTCTTGTAAATTGAGAAAATTTATTTCAAAATTTGAAGGCACTAATTCTATTTTACCGAATATAACATAGAATGTTCTTACAAAACTAGGTACTCTCAGCGATTTCAAGTTAGAAGGAAAAAGTCATTACAGAATTTTCTACTAGTATTGTTGTTATCACGTTATTATAAACTTCCACTACAACAGTTCTGGCTTTCACCAACACTCAAAAACGCTGGTGAAAGTCCAAAAAAACTAATAATTCAATTACCAATGTTTTTGAAAAAGCACTCGTAAATCCAGCGTCGATAAGACTTTACAAGCGCTTTTGAAAAAGTACTGGTAAAGACCCTGCTAGTATTAACCCTTTACCGGTGCTTCTGGTATAGGATCAATAAAAGAGCGCTGGTATTGACCCTATACTAGCGCTTCTAAGAAGTGCTGATAAAGGGTCATTTTTTTTATTTTATTTCATTTTTTATTTTTGAAAAAACATCTTGCAATATAACACAAGTTGGCAATATGAAAATACCATCCAAATTGTTTTTGTTTAATGAACATTTTTTTACTGCCAATATGTATATGTGGCTGGAATGTAAAAGAACAAATATATATATATGGAATCAAAAATGCATGGAATAGTTTAAATAAACTACTTTGGAATTGAAGAATATGCAAGTGCCTAGACAATTATTCACATACATTTGTTCCAACCATAAGAATTCAAGTAAAGGGTCTTCCCATCAGGTTGAATGCGAAAAGGTTCGATCTCTTCAGCACGGAAAATTATTGAATACCCCGGGGGTACATACCCCCGGGGCATACCAACCCTTGGATGTGGTGGGGCCCACCACCACATCCATAATCCAATGGCCCTTACTACCCCGGGGTACCATACCCCCGGGGTATACAATAATCCCTTCAGCACCTCCATAAGCTACAGATGAATAACCCCATTGAGCCACAACACTAGTGGCCTTGAATCACAAATATTTATCACTTACTGACCTTTGTGTCTCTTAGTCTTACACTGAGGACAGCCTGATTTCCACTTTTCCGTTCATAGCAAGGCCGGCAAACTGGGAAGGCACACTTATTGCAAGCGACAAAGACATCACCGGTGGCTGTGAGTCCAACATTTTCTCTACAAATCTCACATGTCTGGCCATTCAAATCCTTCAGGGGATTGGGCTGCATCATCCCCAAAAATGTACGGACTAAATTTAGCAGAGATCTCACAAAGTTGGATATAGACATGAATATAGTAATTGCAATATAGTTGTACACAGAAGGATTTACATAAGAAACACTGTCAAATCCACTGTCAAATATTTTAGTCATTCTCACATATGATAGTAATACGTTCAATTATTGGCAAATGCAATTCATTTTAAAAAATTACAATCATTTGTAAGTAGCTGCTCTTTATGACACATTCATCTGCACACAAAATGGAGCCATCGATTCCCTGGGAACATGCTAACTCATCATAAATGCTCTATGTTCCATTGTTCCTTGTTAAGAAACTCAACTCTACTCAACAAAGCATTTTTCTCAACTACTAAAGATCAAAGGTGAAAATTACAATAAATAAATGGAAACTTCAGAGCTGAAATGGGGGAAAAGGGATCTCTACAATGGTTATCTCAATCAGAAATGGAAATAGAGAATTTGCATACCGCAATTTAACAGTGTATAAGTTTGCTAAAGTTGATTAAGAAACAACAGAGTTGGTATAGTATATGACTTCATCCAGTTTTCCAAATAAATTAACCAGAGCAACCTCCAAAATCACAAGTTGGCATACAATGTGATCACTTTGCTAAAGTACATTACTATTAAAATTTTCAATTTAAAACACTTTATAAGATATACACACATTCAAGGTAGTGTTGAGACATATAATTGCTGCATATTCAAACTAGATTTGCTGAACAACTCACAAATTACAGATAATGATATTAGTGGGACAGTAAAGCAGCTAAACGATTCAGCGTGTGGCCATGTTGGATGATGTTATATAGGCCTTCCGTAACGCCTCATAAGTTTCAATATTGATATCAATATCCAGAGGGGACATGCAGAATTTAATTTGAAGATGATGTACGTTGCAGCAATATCGGAAAGGGAATAAAGAGAGAGAGGAGAGGAGAAATATTACCTTATTAAATAAAGTACAAGTTCGGCACTGCCACATTGTTCGAACATCTCTTGTTTCCTGACAAGGTATGGATCCAGAAGGTAAAGTTTGAACAGAACCATTCTCTGGTAATGAGGAAGCCGTAGACCTTTCAGAATGTCCTGTAGAAGGTCTGATATTTCCCTGCACATTGAGGTTCTCTGAAGATTTGGACCCACACCATAGATCATCGTGCAATCTCCTTTCTGCAGCCATAGCAGCAGCTTGTATTGGGCTGAGTGCAGCCATAATGTTGTTGTCACCACCTACACGCTTAGGCCCAGATGGCAACAGAGCTCCACGCTGTGACCTATTTTCTGCAGCAGCAAGGGAGTTCTTGCGCAGTGATGACAAAGGGGGTTGACGAGAAAATCCACCCAAACGTCTCCCAGGAAGATCAAATCCTTGCCCAGTGCCTGTAATACCTTTAGCCTTCAATTCCTCACATTCCTGCAGAAGAGCATGGAGAATGAAATAGGTAATCAGTAAATCCTAGCAAATTTCAGGAGAAAACTATATTAATGAGAAGAACACATAATCCAATATGAAATGAAATTTGGATGGCAGGAATATGGATTAACAATGGTAGATAAATTTTGTACGTGTGGATGCATGGATTAAGGGAAATCAGGATGACAAATGTAATATTCCTTTTTATACATGAATTCGAACTTAAGAGTATACAATGGAGAATCTGTTTAGTTTGCAAGAGATAAGAACTTCTGTTACTTGGCGAAACACTCATACATGGTAAAACTCTGTGACAGGTCAGCACTCCAATAGTTGATAGCCCTTTTCCCCATTATAAAAAAACAAAAAAGAAAAGAACTAATTCAATATAAAAATGTGCAATTAAATAAAAAATACATAAAACCTTAGTGTCACATTGATATGTTCAATACTTCTTAATCGCTTACCAGTTTTTCCCTAAAGTTAATTGGTTATCCAAACACAAACCATTTACAAAGCTTAAGGTAATTGATTGCCAAGAAATTGATGTCATCCATCTTCCAACTCTATTAGTGCTCTATTCTTAATAAACTAATAAGTGATTCTGAAAATTGATATATAAGCAAATGAAGCCCCATATCCAAAGATTAAGATGCTGTCATCATGTAGAACTAATACATATGTTTTTTAAGATGCAATCAATTTATGTACATAACAATCAATATTACAAGGAATGCAGATTATTCGATACAGGAACTGAACAGCACCGTGGGTCATTATATGTACTAAAATGTTGTTTGATTAGGGTAGAGGTATAGAATGAAATTGTCAGAAACTACTATGGGATAGTTCTAGTTGGTAGATCAGTATACTTTTAATTCATAAATAAAAATGAAGGTCAATATCATTAAAAACTAGAGCTCTTGCTGTCCTATGACCTTTTCCTTTCATCTTTCAAAAAAATTTAGATTCTATATAATGGTATTCAAAATCCTTGATGCTTTGTCTTATAAATAGAAACAAAAGGAAGAATAAGAAAAAAGAAATTTCTATGGATTCCTAAACTCAGTTCTGTAATGCAAGTGTTCAAAGGAACAAGGACTGCTATAGGAGTAGCAATTTTTGACAACTTGAGACATTCCATGTAATATCCAATTATGCATTTAACTTGCAAGAAAAAGTATGAATGTTCTATATGTAACTATAATGGCAACATTTCTAAACCCTAGCCAGCAACTGCAGGACTTTGCACAGCTCAATATCAAAGTTTTTAGACACTGGATGGGATGATTCATACTTAAATCTCGATCAACAAGAAAACATCGTCAAGAAAACACGTGGTTTGAAATGCGATGACAATCCCATCTCTTACATGAGCTCTCTGACAAGCTATTATGAACCCAAGAATGTAATTCTTTCCACCCCTAAAATCTAGAATAAAAATCAATTGGGGGAATCTTACGCAGTTACTTCTTTTACTACCATCGTTGTTCAGTAGAAATGATTATAAAATTGATTAGGATTAGGACTTTGATCTTCTATAGAATAGTCCTTGTGTTTCCTATGTAAATCCTATCGAAGGGTGGTGACTAATTTTTTTTTTTTTTTTGATAAGTTAAAAAAAAAAAAAAAAAAATAGTATTATCACTAGCAGGCGGTCATGGGTTTTGAGCTCAAAGTAATCATCAAATGCTTGAAATGCTCTGATGTTGAAAATACAAAAATAAAGACAAACACAGTATTATTTTTGCTTCTGCTGATGGGAGGAAGGAAGAAAAACCAAAATAAAATAATCAGTGAAATATTCCAATATGATAGGTAGGTTAAGCTAATAACCTTTCTGATTTCATCCAAAAGGTTGTAGAAGGCAGCATTATGAGGACCATGTTCATTATGGCAAAGCTCGTGTAGCATAGTATCAAGAATCTGATTGTAAGGGAAGAAATCCCAGTCATTGTTTGGCCTCCGCAATCTGAGCTTAACCTCAGCCCCTCCTCCTATGTTCAGCCCTAAAAGAGAAGGATTGGCAGGACTGAAAACATAAAGTTCTTGATGAGAACAAGGAAATGTATAGAGAAAGAAAAGATAAAAACACAGAAAATGTGTTTGAAAGAACAAAGAGAATAATCGGTACCAAAATTCAGAAAGGATCTTGACTTTCCATTTACGTTTGCGCATGATGGGTTGCACCTGTTTCGCTACATTTTCAAGAATTTCCTTTGCCTCATCTTCTCGAACCTTGTTTAAAGGTTTGATTTCCCAGACCTTGTTAAGATCATTGAGATCCATGTGGATTTGGCAGAATTTGATCAAAATTGCACAACGCAAAATTTCTGGACTTCAAACAGTCAACCAGAACAAATTCATAATCTGATCTCTACAAATTTAGGAATTTATGATTAAAATGAATTAAGATGCCACTAGCAATATTATAAATTTATAAATGTAAGCTTGGAAAAAGAAAGTCTCCATATGACATAATACTAGGTTTTATTAATTTAGTTTTATTTTACTTATAACAGCAGTATAGGATCATATCTTATTTTACAAGACCTAATATCTAAATATTATTGAGATAAATCAAACTGTAACTCCTTTTATAATATATATTTTTTTTGATAAATAACTCCTTTTATAATAAATTAAAAGTATCAGTAAGAATAACATCTAATCAGATGTATGCAATGGGGGGAAAAAAAAAATCAATCTGGATAAAAAACGAAGTAAAAGTAAAATGGTAAAAATAACTCGATCTATATCAGAAGTATGTGGTAAAATAGCTTTTGGTATCAAGAGAGAAAAATTAGGTGATCTTGCTGCAAGGAACTGATGAGAGGAAGGGGCTTTCTTTCACCCACCCTCCCCTTCTCCCTTAGTCAAGCTCAGGCTACAAGAGAATCACACAAATTCACAAGCTCACTGCAACTTTGCTGGTCTTCTCTTGAAATTGAGTTTCATTTTGCTTAAGCTATGCAAAAAGCCCCAGGTAAAGTGTCTGTGGGAAATAAATCAGTTACCAACAATTCTCTTCATACTGCAAGTTCAATTTTTGGCTTATTTCAGGGCAACACAATGAGGGAGACAAGAAAGACATGAACTGAACTGAACTGCTTTATCTAGATACAGGTGTTACAATTATACACAATTATACACAATTTATGTTATATTTATCAAGACCCTCAAACTACCTTGAAATTTTCAAATAGCCGGTTCATAAGTTTACCAATTTTCTTTTATTATTTTAAGAGTTTTCTACCGAAGATCTTTTTTCCATGGCTAGGGTTAAAGAAAATTGATTGTAATCTATATCAATATTTCATGCCTAAATCAGTAGCTTACAGTTACAGTATAATGCATTTCTTCTGAAGCCAGTGTTCAGATTTTAGGTGTATAATACATGCATACTGATGTTAACAATGCTGACTGATGCAATAAACTTGCCATCCCTTAGTCCATGTACTTCAGAAACTTGTTTCTCATAGAATCAGAGTCACAGGACTGAAGTTGAAATGTACTTCAGAAATTAGGATTTTGAAATGGCCAGCATGTAAGAATCATTAACAGAATTTTTTTCCCCACTATATCATATAACAACCATGATGCTTTATGTGACTTGTGCAATCAAGACATTACATATCAAAAACCATGCTGTTGATGAGACAAGAAAGAGAAGATGGATGAATGGCATAACTTTGAAAGAAGAGATTCTAAATTCTAATAGCTTTCGAGTTGGCTGCTCTGGAAATTCTGGCGGTAGGCTGATCAGAAACCAACAAAGATGATCTGACCGCGTGCAGAGAAAATTTAAATAAATTATAACACCAATGGATTTTGTTGTCTTTAAAGAAAGGGGCACAATAGTGCAGGAATAGAATGACTGGGAAGACCAAGGAGGAATGTAGTAAAACCCTCAAAATCCCAGTAAGTCAGATGTTGTACAGAGACTAAAATATATAAATATATAGAGTTATGCTCAGAGCTAAAATCAAACGATTGTCATTATCACAATGAGCATCATATATATTGTCAGTTCTGGCAACAAAATCTGCACTCGCCAATATTCAACAATTTATATCAAAGTTTTTGTGATTTTTCCAATCAATAATTCAAACTACAAAGTCTGGATCTTTTTGAGATGTTGCTGGCAACTCTTCATTTGCACTACTGATACATAATTGAATCCAAGCTTAATGAGAATAAATGTAATTAAACTAACAATTTTAACTGCAAGCTATGAAGTGATTAACATCCAAAGCCTCCACTTCTTTGATTAATTGACCAAAAAAGGAGAATTGGATATTTAAGATCAAGCAAGACAATCATAATTATGTTCAATAGCATAAATATCCAAAGCTGAAACGTCAAGTTCTTATATGAGCACATAACAGTTTAAGGTGCCTGATACTGTGTGTATGTGTGTGTGAGAGAGAAGGTACCTGGAGATTGTATGAGATAACTGCGCTCGATCACTAATTTGACAATCCGACTGTGTTGAACTCCTCGTTGGAGAGAGAGAGCGTGTGTTATCGTCGGGTCAGGAATGGCTTTTGTGAGTTGTGATTGGTGTTTGAGGAGTGAATATAACGCAAATGAAAGAGGTTCAGATTTTTTTTTCCTGATTTTCCTATGTTTATTGTTTGGATGGAAACAATCGATCAATGGAAATGAGTTGTTGATCTCTGTTTGGGTATTCGGATAAAAGGTTATTGTCCTTTTGTTTGAGGCCCTGGGCCAACAAAATTCTCTCGAAACTTTTTTTTTTTTTGTTGGTTTAAGTTTGAGTTGGGCTTATATCACTATATTGAACGCTGAAACAAGCTCGGTTTGGGTTTTATACCTTGGATCGGGCCCTATTCGGCCCATTACGCACATTGCTGTTTAAAGTTGCCTTG
This sequence comes from Cornus kousa, assembly GCA_025631255.1. Lineage (NCBI taxonomy): Eukaryota > Viridiplantae > Streptophyta > Magnoliopsida > Cornales > Cornaceae > Cornus > Cornus kousa. Next base: position 175,417 of record JAOTQH010000011.1, on the reverse strand, counting down.
GATCGAGCTCATATTGTTAAAATAAAAAATAAAGGTGCTCAATAGGCTATAATCTTATATTTAGTTATCTCATTCTACATGTACCCAATAATTATTGATTTTTTTTTATTTCTACATGGTAAAAAAAAAATTTAACTTGTGACTTTCAATGTCAAGTGAGAATCTTTGAAATTATATAATTTGTATAATTGTATATATATATATATATATATATTTCAAAATTGTACAATTGTGTCAACTTACTTGAATGACTAATGAAAATTACGTTCATGACATGATTCTAATGGTTTGCGAAAATGGAGTAGGTAAATTTCAAAACACACTCATTCATTTGATTGACTGTATATCCTTATCCATGAAAAATTAGACACAAACAAAATTTGACTAGTGTTTGTTGAAATTTGTAAAAAACGTGCACGGAAATAGAGGTGTACTAAAGTTTTCATCTTCTAGAAAGTAAAATTATATTAAAATTAACAAATGATAAACAAGTTGGGATATTTAATTAAATCTAAATATTCATGACGTCAAGTTTGGTTCAATTAAATCTTCGAACATTCACTGTGACACACTCTTGAAAGAACAACTGAGTGTTGGATTTTTTTTCCCCCTTAAATTTACAATGTGTCACAGTCAAAATATAAATAAAAATAAATAAATATATATATAGATATATATAGAAAAAGAGAAAATTCAATGTAAATAAAATAAAGGGTAAAGTGTGAAAAATATTTCTCATGTTTATATTTTGGATAAATAATACTCGTATCTTTTATATTGTATATATAAGTCCTTTTAAGTTTGAAAAATGAGTAAAGAATGATTTAAAGTCATTATTAAATTATAAAATTCTAAAAATGCCGTTATCTCTTTCGATAATGCGCTTAAACTTTTGTACACACAATGAACCAACGCGGGCATATCAAGTCGTCACCTTCTATTATCGGTGACAGTAATGATGAAAAATAAACTAAAAAAAAAAGAGAGAAACAATTTAATTATTTTATATTTAATTAGTCTTTTACCTATTTTTTATTTAATTATAAAAGAACATCTTACTCTTTTCAACATTCAAGTCATTATTTATTTCAAAATTAAATATTAAAAACTTTTTAAAATATATAGGAACTATAAATACTCTATATACATCATTCCTCCCTGAAGTAATGAAAATGGGTCCCCGCAAAAAAGAAAAGAGTGAACGAATATCAGAATGAAGCCAAAATGTAGGAATGTGAGATATTTTAGTACAGGGTATAAATATGTCGACAGGGAAATGGCAACCTTAAATATCCACCATAAGTAGACCCGGCAATGGAGCGGATGCTAATTCAAATCCGATCTATTTAATCAGATATGGATTGAACAAAAAATTCGATAATCCGATTACGATATTATAAACGCAAGAATTATTCTCTATTGATTTTAGCAGAGTGTTCTCACAATTTACAATTATTCTCCCTTTCTTTTCCTACTCTACGCCTATTTATAGGCAATTACAAGAGCTATTTGGGCCTTATTTACGGTAGGTTGGGCTTCTCTTTCTGGATCTCTTGAGCTCGGTCCAGTCAGTGACTCCATTGTATGGGTTAGATCCAGCTGGCCGATCCGATGCTATGTTCGCGGGCCGTACTCGGCCCATGCCGTTTCCTGAACACTCAACTGCCCCTATAATTGCTCCCTAATTAATTAGGGGGTAATTATTTATGGTTGCTAATGATGACTTTGACGGCTCGAGGAGATCTTATGGAGGAGTGTACGGTTGGGTCGAGGACTGGACGGTCAG
>JAOTQH010000011.1:153835-166016 GCA_025631255.1 Cornus kousa | reverse complement strand
TAATAATCATGTCAAAAATCTCAACACTAACCCAACTCGTTTATTAAATAGGTAATCGTGTTAACCCGTTTAATGACCTGTTTATTAAAATGAGACATTTAATATTTAATCAAATACTAAATAATAAAAAAAATTGTCATAATTAACCTAAATATCCAAAATAAAAGAAAATTTGTAAAGCATAAACAAGATTTATGTTAAAATGATTTAACTATTCATAATAATTGGGTTTAAACAGGTAACATATTACATAGGTTATATTTACGATTATAACATGTTGAGTTAAATGGGTCATAAACGGGTTACACGGGTTGAACCACTCAACCCTTACTCGACACGGTTAAGTAAACGGGTTAATTGTGTCAACCTTTTTATGACCCAAACCCGTTTATGCTAAATTCAAATCCTTTTAACTCGTATTGTGTTCGTGTCGGGTCGCCGTATCGTGTCATAATTTGCCACTTATATACTTGTCTCATAAAAGCAAATATCCTACACGCGCAAACACACAGTTCCCTGAAGTGCCGGGTATTGATTTATTAATTATTCAAATTGTTGCTTATGCTTGTCTCAAAAAAGCAAATATCCTACGCACACAAACACACAGTTCCCTGAAGTGCAGCAGGGTAATGGTTTATTAATTATTCAAAATATTTTGAATAATAGGGATGGCCTCATCAAAGCTTGATGTGCTCAACTCAAGATTCTCCTCCCTTTTCTCTTTGCTTCTAATTTTGTTGATGAGCTTTTCCAGTGCACCAGTGGATGGTCAAAATGCAACAACTAATGTTGATGTTGGGCTGATCCTTAATTTGGACACCATAGTGGGAAAGATGAGCCAGACATGCATGTTCATGGCACTTGATGATTTCTATGCCAACCACAATTACAACACAAGGATTGTCCTTCATAAAAGGGATTCCAAGAATGATATCGTTGAGGCAGCATCTGCAGGTACATCTATAGTATACACACACAAACACATATATGCTGATATTTGTCTATGCTCTTCCTAAATTATGTTTATATATTGCTGCATAATTCAGTTACTTACTTAATTCATTGCATCGAATTGATAGTTATCATCTTGCACAAAACATGTGTTTGTATTTGAGTAGATGCATGTATATAGCACAGAACATGTCTTTGTATTTGTGTAATCCACTTTTTAGTTCTTACAATGCTTTCAATACCGCTCAGCGCAAAATTGTAGCATACTTGTAAAAGAAGTTCATAATTGTATTATGGTTTGTGAAAATTTATGTGCTTACTTTTTCTAAAGCTAGACCTCGACTGAAAAGTTATTTCAAGTGGTGGGATCTAACTATTTTTTGAACTTTGATTGCAGCTGTAGACCTGATAAAAAATGTCCAAGTACAGGCAATACTAGGACCACAAAGTTCCACACAAGCAGATTTTGTAATTGATATTGGGAACAAAGCTCAAGTTCCTATAATTTCTCACGCAACAAGTCCTTTTATCTCACCCAAGGAAACTCCCTACTTCATCCGAGCAGCACAGAATGCCTCCTCTCAGGTTGATGCCATTGTTGCAATGGTTAAAGCCTTCGGTTGGAGGGAAGTAGTGTTGTTCTACGAGGACAACGATTTTGGAAGAGGGATAGCTCCGTATTTAACTGATGCCTTGCAAAAAATGAGTACTAAAGTTCCCTATAGAAGTGTTATATCTCCTTCAGCTACGGATGATCAAATCCTTCAAGAACTCTACCATTTAATGACCATGCAATCTAGAGTCTTTGTGGTGCATATGCTACCCCCTCTTGCTTCGCGCCTTTTCTTAAAGGCAAAAGAAGCTGGAATGATGAGGGAGGGATATGCCTGGATCATCACAGACGTGCTTACAAGTCTCTTGGATTCTTTGGAGTATACGGTTGTTGATTCAATGCAAGGACTAATAGGTGTAAGGCCTTATATCCCAAGATCCATGAAGCTGGACAACTTCACTAGGAGCTGGAGAAAGAGATTTCATCAAGAGAATCCAGAAACGGATATGATTGAACTAAATATATATGGGATGTGGGCATATGATAGTGTCATGGCATTGGCGATGGCAATAGAGAGAGCTGATATTGCTCAGCCTATATTCAACAAACCAGTCGCTAGAGAGAACTTGACAGACTTTGCTGCAATTGGGACCTCAGAGATGGGACCTAAACTACTACAATCAATCCGAAATATGAGATTCAAAGGCTTAAGTGGTGATTTCCATCTTGTTGATGGACAGTTGCAGCCATTGGCCTTTCAGATAGTGAATATAAATGGAAAAGGGGGGAGGGAAATTGGATTCTGGACTCGACAGTATGGCATTTTAGAGAAACTGATGCCTAGTAAGAAGAATTACAGCACCAACAAGGATGATCTTCGAACCATTATATGGCCTGGTGAATCTAATGTGGTTCCCAAAGGTTGGGAGATGCCGACAAGTGAGAGTAGGTTAAGGGTTGGAGTTCCTTTAAAAAGTGGATTTGGTGAATTTTTAAAAGTGGAAATGGATCCTCAAACTAATGCTGTCAATGCAACTGGTTTCTGCATAGATGTGTTCAATGAAGTCATCGATTCATTGCCATATGCTGTCCCGTATGATTTTGTTCCCTTTGAAACTACTGGTGAGAGCGATGGAAATTATGATGAATTTATTTATCAGGTCTTTCTTGAGGTACGTAATGATTCAAAATCTAAATGTACAATTTCTAGAATGCCTAGGTGATGCATAGATGTAACTAGAGTAAGGGTGAAACTATAGAAGTATGATAAAATGCTCAACATCTATAGCAATCTGCTCATTTTTTTGAACTTCTCTTCTGCTTATCTGGCTGAATTTATGTTACGGACTTTTTTGTTCATAACCAGAAATTCGATGCTGTTGTGGGCGACATAACCATTTTGGCAAACCGATCCAAATATGTTGATTTTACATTACCTTACACAGAATCTGGTGTATTCATGATCGTTCCAATTAAGGCCGATGAGCGGAAGAACGCATGGATCTTCATGAAACCTCTAACAATGGACCTCTGGTTAACAACAGGGGCATTTTTCATTTCCACCGGCTTTGTTGTCCGGGTTCTTGAGCATCGTATAACAAATAGTTCCGTGGTCCACCTCACAATCAAGTTGGAATGATCTTCTGGTTCTCATTCTCAACTCTTGTTTTTGCTCATAGTAAGTTAAATTTCTTATCTACCACCCCCAGTAAACAATAGAAGAATAGATACATCTTTCATAGAATTGCATACATTGTTCTTTTCATCATTTTGGACATAGGAATCTCTACATTTTATCTATTGCGAGTCAGTTCAGAACTTATCTCAGTTTTTACACAAGCATTATCTCGAATTCACAAAACTCTGAATGTGGGAAGTAGATATATTCTACAATTTGTTCATTCAGTATTCATTTACTCCTACATTTAGTGCTTGAAAAGATTGGAAGATTTTACTAAAGTGCTGTACTGCAAATGGCTGAAACAATATCATTCTATTTGCGATAATAAGTCGTATTCTTGGAAAAGGCATGCCTCATCTATTTCAAGAATATCATTCCTACGGAAGCTTGAGAATGCATACCTGAGTAGGCACTTCGTACAAATCAGGCTAATGCTTAGGTTGTGTGTAGTCTAGCCCTCCGAACACCATCGCGTGACTACACTTGGATGACATTAATGCCTTTGTGGCAACCTATCTAACAATATTGATTTTTTACACAATGAATGTTGATTGCTAACTGTATACCGGATCTGATTAACTAGAACTGTGAGCTAAATGCATATATAATAGGAAATATTAAAGATTTGTTAGCTGTTGTTGTAAAAGACTCTGATAGTGGTGAAAATATTTTGCAGAGGAGAAGGTGATGAGCAACTTAACAAGATTTGTGGTAATTGTATGGGTGTTTGTGGTGCTGGTGCTGACCTCCAGTTACACAGCCAGCTTAACATCAATGCTAACAGTAAAAAAACTTGAACCTACCATCACCAATGTCAATGATCTCATAAGGAATGGAGAGTTTGTTGGCTTTCAGACGGGATCTTTTGTTGAGGGACTTTTGGAAAGTCTGAAGGTTGATAAGTCCAAGTTCAGAGATTATAGCACTCTTGAAGAGTATGACAAAGCCCTTTCCAGTGGAAGTAGAAATGGGGGAGTTGCTGCAATAGTTGAAGAGGTTCCTTATATCAAGCTCTTCCTTGCAAAATATTGTAAAAAGTACACCATGATTGGTTTGAACTACAAGACTGCAGGATTTGGATTTGTAAGTTCCTCCCTCCCTCCATCTCCCCCTTCTCTCTCTCTCTCTCTCTCTCTCTCTCTCTCTCTCTTTCTCAGTCGTTGCATCAAACACATCAATTCTATTTCTTTCATATATTGTAAAATCAGAAATGGTTACAGGGTATCACACGTCATTGCGAACTCCATTAGGTTCATTTCCTATTACTGTCACATTGTATATATTTGTTAATTCTCTCTCTCTCTACCTCTCTGTATGTGTGTTTGTGTATTTGTTTCCAAGTTTATCCATCATTGCATATGAGACATCATTTCTTTTTCTTTCATACATTGTACATTTAGGAACTCACTAAAAGCCTAACTTCATTCCATCTTCCAACTAGTTTATTTGACTTTCGTGGCCTTTCTTGAATGCTTAGTGTATGGTACTTTACACCATATCCTGATTACATAGCATAAGCCTTTAGAACTTAGAACTTCCTACCTAGCTAGATAGTTTGGTGGTGCCTAAACTGATTCACATATATGGTGTTTTTCATGGTATTTTTGCAATATATATTTATAGACCTGCTGACATATACCTTTTGAAGGATTTCATAATGATCCAGGTTCTCTTTGTTTCAAACTTGCAGGCATTTCCAAAGGGTTCTCCTTTTGTAGCTGATGTTTCAAGAAAGGTGTTGGATGTAACCGAGGGGGATGGAATGGCCAGACTTGCAAGGAAATGGTTAGGGGATGAAGCTGATTGTGCGGAGCAAGATGGCACCATAGTCACCTCCGATAGCCTCACACTCGACAGTTTTAGGGGCCTTTTCCTCATTGCTGGCGTGTCTTCATCCTTTGCTCTCATCATGTTCTTTTTCATCTTCCTACACGAGAACAAAGACATTCTAACCTCTAATGAATCAATCTGGCAAAAGCTAACTGCAATTGCCAAGATTTTTGATGAGGAAAAAGAAAACTCATCTGATGCATCCAAGAAGACAAGTACGAATAATGAAGGGCCTGCAATGGACTCAGGAAATGCGGTTCCACTAGATGTTACACCCGATGGCGCACAAAGTCCAGCCATCAGCTTCTTCCACAATTCAGATGGATTTTTGTCCCAGGATGAAGGGTTCTCAACAACGGAACCTGACACTCCGATCACTACACCGATCACTACAGAGATTACCGAAGAAAGATGATGATTTTCCTATTGAGAACATGTCCATTCTGATTATTTTTTGTACAAGTCCATTCTGATTATTTCTTGTACAATACACTGAAAATAGAAATCTAGGCTCTACTTAAATGTACATAAACTTTACAAAATTAATGTACGAAGCTTGATCTTTGTCTCTGTCTCTCTCTCTCTCTCTCTCTCACACACACACACACATCTGAAGGGCCTGACTGACCAATGTTCACGATCTGTCTCACACATAAGATACTTCCATTTCAGGGTATCTTGAATCATCATCATTTTTGCCCAGCTAAACAAATCCTTCTTTGGCATCCAATTCTAAGTCCACATTTCCTGTTTTCAACAAAAATTATGGAACTTTGCACGAAAAATCATCACAATTTCCAGGCTTTTCATCTTTAATTTACATAATCAATTCAAATGTGTTTGATTGAAATGTTTCTACTTTTTCTTTTTTCTTCTCTTTGGTATCCAAGGTTAATTACCACTACTTTACCACTGTCCAATATGAGCAACCATTCATGTTGTCTTCAGGTCACTATGTTTGAAGCTATCGTTGCCCAGCTTGCACATATTTCTTCCACAAACCAGATCTTGCATTGTTGCAAGGAGGTTAGTTTCTCCATACAGGGCTTCCAAATGAAAAAGAAGCCAATCATCTTTGGTGCATTTGAATTTTTCAACTATCAAAGAGCTGCCTTACCCTCCATGAGATATAGTTTAGTTGCAAAATTAAGCTGAAAAACACAGGGAAAAAAAAAATTAAATCAAACACACACAGATTTAGCGTGGTTTACCCAAAAACTAGGGTCAAGCCACGGACTAATTTTTATTTTATACCATCATTGTTACTTCCAATTTGTTCCCTATTAACAAACAATGTCCTTTATAGGATTCTAAGGCTTGCCTTCCCTCATGGGAGGAAAGGTGATACCATTCGGGCCCATTTATGGCGCTTCTCTATTTTGATGTTGGCCCACCTAAAAGGGTGCAAGCCGCTTTCCCAAGGCTGAGCTTTGGTTTCTCAAAATTTTTAGGCCCGGCCCAGCCCAGCCAGCCTGATTCTCTAAATGTTACCTCACATTTTCTATGTTATTGAGATACGGTTTGCCTCTGTTTTAACATATTAGAGAATATAGCATCTTGCGTTCTTATTTTTGTTTTTGTTAACATTCCCATTCCATTTATTAAAACGTTCCATGTTTTCAATAACATTATTCTTTACATACATTGATGTGTGCATCTATTGAATCTTAATATCTTGTGTATGTATCAAATCTACAAGCATCATTTTTGTTGACAATCTGACATCTAATTTAAGCTTTATCAATTGCCCATGCTTGGCAACCAAATATTTTATTAGAAGCTCTCGACTTAAACCAAGGAAGAAAATAAAAAGGATCACATCATTGAGGCAGTTAAGTCGTCATTTTCTTAGTACCCCAATCTTAGGGGGAGACTTTTAGTGATTAATTTGGTTCAAGTTAGTTTTCGGAAAAATACCCGACGGCGGTGTAACGATTTGATCTTCAAGTGTGATGATAGTGATCGCTTTGTAAAAATAATGTCATAAATCTCTCTCTTTCCACGAAAGTGCTAGAGGATAATTTTTTTTTTAAGTATAACTCACTAATTAAACATTGACACTTGGGAATAAGATTGAATAGATGCACACTTTCTAACTTATGTTACGAGGTATACTCGATTGGAGATACTCTTAACATGGTACTTCTGGTATAAGGAAGTCTTTTCTCGAAAACATGTGTTTGTAAACGAACTTTTGAGGTGGGTGGTTTATGTTATGCTTGAATTTTAGGAGCAAAATTCTCTCCGGCGCAACAATATATCTATTGCAGTCGGCAGGGGCGGCGATCTAGAACTTTAGGTAAGGGGGGAAGATTAAAATTTTATAATAATTTCAGGGGGCATTAGCAATATTTTAAGGGTATATATTGAAAAAAGGAAAAAATAACATGGTATATTAGTAAAAAAATAAAAATTGGGGACAATTCCCCCCTCCCCCAACTTGGTAATAGGTCCGTTTTTGGAGTTTTTTTTGGAATACGGGTTAGGAAGAAATTGAAATACATGTTAGGAAAGTGTTGAAAGGTATTAGAAGGAAGTTGAGATGTAACTTAAAAAAATATTAAAACATAAAATCAGTATCCTAATATTTTAATAATATGTATCATAAACAAAACCCACCTGCTGCAACAGCAGTAGAGCGCTGGAGAGGATTAGCAAGGAGGTGATTGACATTGTACAAAAACAGAGCATTCAATTTTCCAGAAGGATGGTTACGTGAATGAAATAGCTTCAAAATCTAACTTATCTATCTCAAAGTCAACCATAGAATGTGAATAAATAAATAGTTTGAAGTAATAAAGTCTAAATTTTACTAAATGAGACTTTTTTAGGTGACCTTTGTCTCATATATAGAGTTTTTGTTTCCATATTGATCGAAGAATGAATTCTAATAGAATTTTGAAACACACCCCCTATGGGCCGCAGAGTAATCCGGGACTTTGTCCCCGCAATAAGTTCGAGCTTGGATTTAGTGAAATCTAAATAAGAGAACAATTATATAAAAATTAAACAAATGATGGATCATTAAAATAAAAAATAAATATGAAAAATGGAAAAGTCACTGTTTTGACGAGGAAGAAAAGACAGAAAAATTAATATTACAGAACTATGATAAATTATTGTGATGAAGTCCAATGATTTTCCTTTAAATTTAATTTTTTATATATTAATGTACCACTCTGCAAATACACGTTGGTTTAGGCGGTTTGACTTTGATCTCATTTTTGCTTGTTAGCCAGGGTAATTGGTTTGTTTGGGTTAGGGTTCAAATCAAACGTTCTTGTGCTCCATCTCTTCCTCATCATTTTTGTCTTGCTCTCATTTAAATAGTGTTGGTTTCATGAAATCTTTTCTTTTGCTTTTTTCTTCTCATCATATCCGCTATAATTTATTAAGATATAGTTTTTAACTAAAAATAAATAAATAAATCATCCTACTTTATCTAATCCACTCTAGTAAAAATATATAATATAATTAAATAAAATGTCAAGTGCACAAAATTTCTCTATAGCATGCTTATAGTGCATATCACACCCTAACTTACACAATTATTCTCAACAGGTATCGCTTTCACGCTCTGAGCGGAGTCCCGTTCCTACTCTCCGCTCTCGAATTCGCTCATACTTTATGTGACTTAGATCACACCCCTCAGGTGTACAAAACACTCCCAAAATATTTATTTAATACAAATAAGCCATACCTAACGTATATGTCCAAACTAAAAGATAAGAAAATGTATTTGAGGATGTTTCCACACAATATAAAAGTGCAACCATCTATCATTTAAATAAATATTTAATATAAATTCTGGAAACGGTTATTTAATATAGTAAGTCACACAAACACGAGGATTGACATTCCCAACTTGAAACATAAGAAAATGAAAATTATATGGAAGTCCAAGCCGAAGATGTTGAGAGGCTGCCAATGTGGGGCTTATTACCGTATATATATATATATGTGTACATATATATATACATATATTCCCTGTAATATAGTATTATAAATTATGATATGATATGTACGTATCACTTATGGAAGGAAATAATAATGGAAATTGAGTTAGCAGTCCAAATGAATGCCTCACTTAATCCTAAACCAGTTACACACATGACTCCCAACAGTTGACAATCTATGAGGTAATGCTCAGTTGTGTCACCCATTGACAACTCACAACAGCTATTTTTCAAAATCTCAGTATGAAATCTAATATCAAATCATTCCACATGGACCACACTTATTTCTATAACACGTCTCAATACACTTTAGACGACTTGTGATACAATAATTGCAATTCATCATCTTATATATATTTTTTGGATTAAATACGATATAGAAAGTTTAACTATATTTAGATAATTCGGAAGAATTAATTAGATTCTAAATTAAGTCATAATCTGATTAATGTTTCAGTAATTAGTGATAACAACTACTCAATTATGGACTATACTTTTAACCACGATGTGAAATCGATTTCGATTTAAACAATCACGTAATTTCATCATTAGGGTTACGTATGCACTTAGAGGCATCAATGTATCCATTGTGTGTGTGAAAGAGAGAGAGAAGGGCTGACCTGATGGACTAAAGTCTAAAGCAAAGAAAAATTGAACTCCAGAAAATAAAAAGTCCACCCCCACCCCCCCTTGAATACGAAAATAGCACCATCTATAGAATAGCATCCACACCAAATTGAGATAAATGTGGGTTGACAACTATGAGATCGTCGTGTTGACATTATAAAGAATAATTGTTGATGTTTATCAATGCATTAAACCATTAAAATTATTTTGATATCTTTTTTTGACTATTGTTTTTTATAAGAGTAGCATGATTTCAAGGCAAGTCCTATTAAAAGTCTTTACTTACAAATGATCGACTTCTTCTTTAGTGACAGGGGCGGATCCAGGATTGTTGATTGGGGTGGGCTAATTTTGGATTGGGCTAATTTTGGGGGGGCTAATTTTTTTTTTTTTTTTTTGAATTGGGCTAAAAGTAGTATACTAAAAATATATATTTTTTTTTTTTTTTGGGAGGGGCTCAAGCCCACTCAAGCCCCTCCCTGGATACGCCTTTGCTAGTGAAACGAATAATCGAAGGTAGATGTTCATCAATGCATCAAAGATTAAAAGATTAAAAGTCTTTACTAGAGTAGCATGATTTAAATATTAAAAGCCTTTACTTATATATTTTTTTAGTTTTATTTTCTAATTTAGTGTGTAAACAGGTACTTACCATTTTAAAAAATTGAAATTCAACTCTTAACTACAAACGATAGCCGTTGTCTCATAAAGTGGTGGGATCCACCACAGTGTTGTGAGACATTCGACCTTTTTTTAAGAAAAAAAGATAAGTCATGACAAATTAAAATGGTTTGTTGTTTTATTACAGCGCAAAGTGATTCATACTTGATTTTTTAAGACAAAATTCAGTCGGACAAGTTACAACTATGTAATGTATATAGATATGTATGTGAAAAATAAATAATCAATGTGCCAAAATATATATGACGTAACAATTAAACTACGAATATAACATAATGATTTGAAGAATCATTCCTGACATAATATTTATGTTGAATAACTTGAATCACCATTTAGTAAGGTTATTCGGACATGGGTCTTTTTCTTGGGCGGGCATAAAGAACATGCATCTTTGCCAAATTTTAAACACTAGTGTAAATTTATTTATTTATTTATTTAACATACTTTCTTGTGAATTTACATTGTTTTTGACATAACATTTAAAAGAGAATAAATAATTGTCTAACGGTACCAAGCTCCTACTTCTCAAAGAGAGATCAAGGGTTCGAGGCTCAGTGGAGACATGTGTGTGTGTGAATACCAATTAGGAAAAAAAAAAAAAAAAAAAAAAAAAAAAAAAACAAGGTAAACTTATTGGCATAATATCTAAAAGTGAATAAGGTAAAGTTCTTTTTGACATATTTCCTCGTTAATTTACTTGTACAACATTGTTCTTAATATAACATTTAAAATTGAATAAATAAATAATAAAATAAATTTATTAGCGTAATATCTAAAACTGGAAAAGAAGGTAAAGTTTGTTATTTGTTTATAGTTTAAATAAGAATGAAAACATGAACCCGTAATGCAAGGTGGACTTGCTGGTGGTTGTGTTGAAAATAACCTACAAGCATGCATTTAGGAAAGAAAAAAGATAACATTATTTATTTATAGAATAATTTATTGGGGTTGGCAAGTGTTGGATCATTTTCAATGGAGCCTAATAATCCAATACAAAGAGCTAAAACCATCCTTCATTCTTCATTAGTTACGCATTAGTCTCTTCAAGTACATCTTTATCTATTGTAATTTTTTTAAACTTACAGTGTGAATGTATAAAGAATAACTTCGATGAACACCCCATATTCCATAATTCATATCAATACAAATAATTCTTAAAATGAAAAATTAATTCCGACAATCAAAACTTGGAAATAAATATTTAATTAGGTGACATTATATGTACCTCGTAAAACATATTTATAGGTCATTTTCTTTGGCACATTTAGTATGATTTTTTTAGTAGCACTCCTTAGACTCAGTAGGTTTAAGAATTAAAAATGATTGAAAATATATATAGTTTAAAACTTAAGTTTAATAATTTAATTTTATGTATCAACTCTAATCTGATTTGAGATGAATACGCATATGGAGTTCAAGTAACAAATACAAATACTTATCTAATCTGATAGACTTTGGAGATGCAAGTATAAATGCAAATGCTTATTTGAAAATATACCGATAGACATTCAAGCTTCAATTATTGTTAATAACTACATCACACATACTCTAAAGTAACACCACCGAATTCAACTTTAACAATCAAACTTTTAATGGGACTCAAATTCTTCAATTCAAATCAATGCATTTATCACAAAAAGAAAAGAAAGAAAGATGCAATAAATAATGTCTTGTGGCATAAATAATTATTTACATTCAAAGAGTTGGTGCTGTTTGATTACTCAATTTAGTTCTTAATTTTGAATAAATTAAGAATTTATTTAAGTAAGTATGTTTGATAACCCAATTTGAATATGATAAGGTAAAATTTTAACTGATAGGACATCACTTATCACTCAATAATAAACACAAAATTCCAAAAAAATATTTATTTTTTCATTACTACTTAAAAACTTCCTTACC
>JAOTQH010000011.1:73956-95852 GCA_025631255.1 Cornus kousa | reverse complement strand
GAAAAATGGAGGAAAAGTTATGTAAGTGGGAATCTTGTAACTATTTCAAGGATAGGTGGCTGCTGCAAGGCTTCCTGAGTTCCTACATTGACTTGGTCTTACCAGTCAAACATATCAATAAATGGGAAATTGCAAAATAGAGAGATTAAGATCTCAAAACAATCTTTTCTATTCAAGATCATGCAATATAAATCATGGTAAACTTAATTTAGTGTCATCAATAAGATCCAGATGAGATTTCACCAATTCAAGTCATTAGAAGGAAACTAAAGCATTCTCAACCATCAATAACATATGTTGGCACAAAAAGTTTAAGCATGGAAGTGTGTGACTGTGTGTAAAAGAGGTAGCATTTTTACCATCCTGAGTCATAAGTGGATAATCAGAAGCCCTTAATGTGATGAACCAGTCCCAATCTGCACCAATCTTGAGAAGCAATGCAGCGGCATGAAGTGTGGCAGCAAGAGCAGAGGATCCCATCTCATTAAAGGCATAACTTCTGCCCATAACATTAACATTCCGATAAGCTTGGAAAATCCTCTGGGATTGAACTGAAAGAGCTAATTCTCTCCTCTCATACTTGGATGAACTAGCATCAAGTTTCAAAAGGTACTGGTTTCTCGGGTGATACACTGCTCTTAGCAGCCTCAATATCTTCTTACTCTCTCCTCCAGAACCATAAATCCAGTAAGCCAAAACAGGGGGATAATCAACCCCTTTTGAGAGATCTCTCATTGAATTCGGAAACTCATCACTTGTGTAATAATAGTACTCATCGCTGAGATATGGCCGCGATAACAATCCCAACAAAACTAAACTCATTACGAAAACTAGAACCCTAAATAGGTGATAGCCAGAAATGTATGAAAACATCTTGGATACTGTCATTTGTGAATCCAAATATGAAACTTTACCACAAAACTACCATGAAAGTCGCTCTCAAATATGAAACTAGTACATAAACAATCTGCATATATAGAACATTAAGTGCTAAAACAACAAATAAAGCAAATTAGCTGTTCAGAAACTAAAAATTAAGCACATAACTGCTCATGATTCTTTATTGCAGCGAGTCAGTGAACCATGAAAAAAAAGGTGAGAGGGGGACGTTTGTGGTGGTTAGGATGGTTAATCACCAAACTAAAATATGGAGGAAAATCTTAAGTTGGAAGCAATCAACAAGAAGAAAAAATTGAGTTTTCAAAGATGAAAAAAGAGAGTCCGTTCACAACAAGTAAGAGAAATTGTCAATGTTTGATGGCCACACCAGAAAGAGACCTTAGAGAGAGATGGAGAAATTTGGGTACAATTGTACATCATGAAATGTCTTTTCTCTACTTAATTAGCTTCTCTCTCTCTTTTCTTTATTTTGCCGCGTGCCCATTGGCGGGGCTTACTTGAATTGTAATCTTTTTTTTCTTTTCTTATATAGGGGAGTACATGCATGAATGTATTAATTTTTTATTTTATTTTAATGAGTCCACATGACTCACGTCCAAATTAATTATACACAATTATACAATGTGGGGTCATCATCTTGAATGTGTATTATTTTGTTAGCCCAGTCATTGATGGTCATATGCACCAGCTCATATTCGACTATGATTCCATGGAGTGGTCAAAAATTGTATATTGCTTTCTTCTCGTGTCTGCCTTAACAAGTTCTCCAACACTCTCTAGTTATGGCGATGTAACCCTAAAGAAAGGAAATGGAAACTTGTTTATACAGACCTTATCACTCACACAATAAAAATAAAACAAGCTTTTTTTTTTTCCTTCGCTCTTCATCATCTTTCTCAAACAATATTTAAGGTTAATTGCACTGATTGTATTAGTGAGTGATGTGATGGTATTAGCAACTGATTACATAGTGATACTAAATAAAATACTTTTTTTTTTTCGTGAATCAATCAAACACAATATTAGACAAACATTATTATATCATTTTTTTTCTTTTCTCTCAAACACAATATTAGACAAACATTATTATATCATTTTTTTTCTTTTCTCTCATAATTAATATTATCATTTCTCTTCTATCCTACTATACCAGACACAACCTTAGAATCAAGTTTGAGCAGTTAAGGTCCAATTGTGACGATGTAAAGTGTTGTTTCAATTTTGTTAGCCCAGTCATTGATAGTCCACAGTAAATCTCTCAGCCACACGTTCAAACAGATTGAGAGAGAAAAAAAAACAGATCCATTGATTTTGGTGTCAAGTAGAAAGTCATGGGACAGTTCGTGTTAGAAAACACTCTCGATATATCCAAAATAGACCAAAATAAGCAGACCACTAAATATACAAAACGTGGCATGTCATTGAAAATGAAACCAATTAGTCACATTCAATTGGGTCCAAAGGAAATGATCATAACCATGATTACAAACATCTTATAAAAACACACGCAGGCGGGCAGGACCACATAGGGGCGTGTGCGTGTGTGTGTGGGAGAGAGAGACTCGAACACCCCTTCTTGGTATCTCATGGGGGTGGCAAATTTGATGTATTCGTATAACTGTGAGGGTAGGTAAAATACAAAGTTATACAAGGTTGCAAGTTAACAAATAATTAATGATTCTTTTATCCACCACCCCAACCCAACCCAACCCAACCCCCTTCTGACCAAAAACAATAAAGGAGAATAAAAAATAAAAAATTGACTTCACCTGAAAAACATGGTAAATATTAATACAGACAACATTTTGAATTTACCACAAAAGCTGAAAATCAATCAAATTGACGAAAGTATACAAAAATACTGGCTAAAAATTGGTCATAAGCTCAATTTAGTTCTCCACATTTCTCCAAGGACCTTCTTTGGTGCTGGATCATCTGGTCCTTTGTCCCTTTGCCCTGATGTGAAATACAAGAATCCATTCCAAAACCCAACTAGAGTAGTCTTCACACGATAAGGAAGTTTTCCGATCACCGACCATTTCTGTAAATCATTAATAAAGTATAGGCAGGGGTCATAATTTGACACTACGAGATATCTCAAGTTCACCACTAATATATATATATATATATATATATATATATATTGTTGCCACTTAGTTCCACAGAAGTGAATAGAATAGAAGGAACTTGAAAACTTGAATGCAATTTCAAGGCATAATATTGAGAACACTCAATGAGGAAATGTCAAACAAATATCGAGAATCTTAGTTTCATCATTCATGAACTGGCTTTAGCCCTTCAGCAGACAGCATGGACTACTCTGGTCAAGATGCAGGCTTATTTTTATTTTATTTTTTTCAAAGCAAATATTCCTTTGTAAAGATACATCATATAAAGCAAGTGTAAGAGAAAACAACGGAAATAAATGCTCTGGTCAAGGTGCAGTCTTGGACAAATAGTTGTAGGTAGCACACACACAACCAAACTCAGAAGGCTAATTACCACTCAAGGAATTGATCAATAAGATTGTGTTAATACAGCTGTTATGACTCCAAACAAGACGCACCACACGAATAACTTTAATTCTGTAAGAACAACAGACGTGTGGTCAATAAGACAATATCTCTCTCTACCACAATGTAGCTTGCAACCTACCACTTTTTTGAGGGAGAGGATGTGTGTTCTAACCACCCAACCAAGCACATAGAGGACCAGTTGCACTCGTTAAGTTCACCGCAAAGGCAAAGACATAAAAGAAAAAAACTTCATTTTGAAACAACCATGAAAACTCAAGTATTCTATAACGAATCCAAAAAAAACCTTTTCCTGTTCTGATAGCTAAAGATATAGCGTCTTCAGGAAAACAGATGATTTAGTGCAAAGATCTGTGCAAGCATGTGTGCTGTGGGGATGGGTGGGTAGTAGTTTTTAATTCTTTATTGTTTCTAATTTTGTGTGGGGGTACTGAGGGATTAGTAGATGAAGATGGCCAACTCTAAAGAAAGCATGCAGCAGGGTCTAGGTTATGATGTCTAACAGGCTTTAACACTTGAATCAATTCCATTTTTTTTTTTTTTTTTCAAGTAAAAACAATTTCATTTTCAGTCAAAGATATGTTCGACTGGCCCATTTGGCATAAAATATCTGAATATTTTTGAGGGTGGAGTAGCAGATTTCAGCACATTTTATTGAACTTGCAACTGCGGTTCCATTCAGGAATACACATCAGGGGGTGTAAATTAAACAATTTTCGCACTGTCAAGATTGATGGCTTTCCAACAATTCTCTAACTGTAACTGCAGGCACATGATATGTCAACATCAACCATTATGTGTGTTCACTCTTTCCAGAAATTGTTTAACAATCAGAGGAGAGAACTGAATTCAAGAAACATCAAACCATTATGTGTGTTCACTCTTTCCAGAAATTGTTTAACAATCAGAGGAGAGAACTGAAATCAAGAAACATCAAACCTTTTTTTTTCCCCCCCTTTTCTTCTCTTTTATATATATTAACTTATATCTTTTTTGTGAGTGGGTGGGGAGTAGGTAGCATCAAATCTCTCTTACCTGTGTGAATAAAAGTTTAAACAGGGAAGGTTGAGAGTTTGCACATAGCAGAATTAGGAAATTTATGAAGCCATGTAATAAACAAACTACTTTATTTCAATGGCTTGAATAACAACTAAGCAAAGGCAGATGAAAGGAATAAGGTAGCAGCAAACTCAATAATTGCAGCAAAAGATCCAACACTAATAATATGCTTGCATTATCTCTGAATGTGCGTGCGTGCAAGTGCAAATGCAAATGCAAGTACTTAATCATTGCAAATCTTAGAAGGTTCAGATGATAAAAGAGGAATACCCGTGTATCTAAATTAAACTGGAAAACTTCTCCAATCAGTGTCATCTTTTTGGTTACGGGGTGCTTGTCTGTCGTGCCTCCAACTATAATAATTGAATTGTTAACAAGTGCCCAAGCAAACTCTATATGGGAATCGGGCTTTGGCATAGGAGTCAACACTTTCCACTTCATCTCATCATCTAACATGTAAACATCAGCATATACAACCTGTAACATTCCAGAATTTGTAATCATAATGAAGGCCAAAACGAAGTTTGATATAACAGTTTCTTTCTTCTCTGGGATTTGGCGGTACAACCCAGAACATATATGCAAATATATATTTTAAGCTCAACTCGAAGATGCTGAGGAAGCTTAAAACAAAAGGAAAAAAGGAGAAAAAGAAAAATAAAAATAAAAAAGGGACACACTTGAGCACTATTTTCAATAGAAGATGCTAGGTACTACCAAGTGTTTTCTCTTAATCTTAAGAGGTTCAAAGAAAGATTTATCTATTACTCTTGTATAATGTGTGTGTGCTGCTCACATCATGGCAAGCCAAGGAAAAACTGCATTCTCTTTCAGGGGTATACATATTTGTCCAATTGATAAAGCCGTATCACATCCCATCAACTGTCAATCTTTTACGAAAAATGGTAATCAGATTACCTCATTCCTACGAGAGCACTTGAAAATAGGCGATCCAGGCTTGGCCATAAAATCACCCTCTTGACCACCAATAACATACAATCGATCATAAACCGTAACACAGGCCCTACATGAAGAGTAACACAGATGAGAATAATAACAATATGATTGCAGGATCAACACAATATGGACAAAAAATTTAAATACCTATTTCAAAATTTCCGTCATTTTGCTGGTTTCATATAATCTACACAAGTTAACTACTACACGTCATTTTGCTGGTTTCATATAATCTACACAAGTTAACTACTACATTCCTACATATTAGAATTTGCAATTATACAATTAAATCACTAGAGAATGATATATATTGCGATGGAAAGTAGCTTTAACGAGTCTGGCAATGTTTAATGAAGATCCATGTGGTAGCTTCTATATGGATTACTATATAAACGCCATATCAATATACAAAATTCCAGGCAGTACAGAAAATTTAACCTTGAAAAGAGGAGAGAGAGAGAGAGATCCCATCACAACAAACAACCCAGTTGCATGAAAAAAAAAAAAAAAAACAAAAACAAAAAACAAATAGGTGAACAATTGCAACGGATACTGAAGAAAACATCAAGTACTCATGTTTGTTTCTCTTAAGTTGTAAAACATCCATAGCATGCCTATGAGAACTGAAATACAGACAAAACGATGTCAACAAAAAAAAAAAAAAAAAAAAAATTCCATTGACTGACAAAATTGTGCAATAATACGAAATCAACAACCTAGCCAAAAACAAATAAATAATGAAGGTAGAAATGTAGGCTTAGAAAAGCATCAGGAATAGTTGAATTTATGTCTCCTCAAATTGACAATTAAGTCAAAGAGACAATTATTAGAGAAATTATCATTTTCAGAAATTATCATTTTCAGAATTTGATAATTATGTTCCAAAATTATCATTTTCAGAAAACCCCTTTTTGTAGGAGGGATGGAAAGGTGGATCAAAGGGATACGAAGTATAGAATGAGGGATGGAAGAGGCACCACAATGAAAAAGCAAGGGGTTCTTCCACCTTTTTGTTAGGTTAAGTAAGGTAAGGTAATGAAAGGGGTGATACCTTCCATTGCCAGATAGGAGGAAAGGGAAGAGCACGTTTTGAATATTATTTTACTACTATACCTCTCACCATATAAAGTAATATGTATGTGACATGGTAGAGTTTAGTAAATGAGGGGGATAACGTCATTTCCATTTTGGACAAGAAGAATCCTTCTCTCCCCTCTTTCCCTTCTTCCAATTTTGGGGAGAAAAATTAGTGGCCCTTGAGTGATGCCTTACCCATCCTCCTATCGTTTTCCCTCTTCCGACCCCTCTCCCCTCTACCAAACAACGGAAATATTATCCATACTTTCTATCTTCCCTCTTAATCATTAAGTTGGTATATTAGGCAAGATAGAATTTCTGCAAGTGCCCAGAATATATAGTCTATGTTACATGGACTCGGGTACGTGTGTCAGGTAAGGGTATGTATACATGCTTTGGATGTGTCAAATCCCAACAAAAGGACACATATACACTGCAAAATTAAAGAATTAAATAATGTTTTTATGTAATATAGTGACTAGAAAAGACATTTCACTCAATTGAAGTAATAATATAATAAAAAGAAATTATTTGATAGATTTTTTAGGTGCATATCCAACCTAAAGTGTCGGAAACATATCCCATAACCATGTCCGAATAATGTGTCGGTCACGGGTACTTCACCTACTTTGGAGAGTCCATGTAACAAAGTATATAGTTAACAGAAGAAGATAGAGCCAACAAACCTATGAGGTCCACCTCGGGGTATCGGTATTTCTACTCGCCACTCCTTTTCTAGAGCTTTGCCATCCTTTACTGCTAGACTCCAATGCTCCAATCCAGGTGTATGTCGATTCTCTTTACTGCCACCCATCACATGTAGTCTACCTCTCCAAAGTTGGGTTGCTGGTGCATACCTGAAATCATCAAGTTAATACATTCCATCCAAGTAGTAACTAAACAAATTTACAACACAAAATAACTCGGACAATATTTATTGAAGCCACTAATGTACAACATTAGAGCCAAATTGTGCAACCAGATATCACCAGTAGAGATGATAATTGTTTTTACAGCTGGCTTTATGATTCCTATGACATTTGCCGTCAAGAAAATTCTGACATGATTTTTTCTAAAATTCCAAGCAATTTCTAACTACAAGCCTTTTAACCTTTCTTCTGCGTACCAAAGCACAAAACCTTCCTAAATAACAATATATATATACATATATAAAATCTTACTTTAAATAGGTTAGTAAATGTAAAAATAATACTTATATCTCTGCTGAGTTCATAATTTTATCTATTCCACTCCTTTTTCCCATTCTTTAGGTAGGCCAAAGTGCCTAACATGAATCATCATCGATCATATATTATAAAGCAAGAAATATACCAATCACTTGCTTTGCAGTAGGAACTAAAAAAATCCAGCCAGGAGGTACGTGTTAGAATCCTAATACTTAGGTGAAGAATCTAAATTTTTTTATAGTTAAAGCAAGTACAAGATATTTAACGAACCACCATAAATCAGAAAAAGAAATACAAACGCCAGTACCAAAAGTGAATGTTTAAGTCTAATGATATGGTAAAAGATAATAAATCGTCTAAAATGATAAGCAGATGAAAAAGAACAAAAACATCAAACAATCGAATATCATAGTATTGATATTTAGCACATTTATATCGAAAGGAAACATATGAGTATATTCATCCTATGGCACACACCTAGGTACTGGCAAAGGGGGCATGTCCCTCCATTCCTTTGTCTCGGTATCTAGCACAAATGTATGTGCTGTAGGCCCTCTACATTGAGGCCCATATTGTCCAGTGACTACATAGATGTATCTCCCATCTGTTACCATTCCGAGATGTGAATGTGCCATTTCTTTCGGCATATCAAACCTTCCTCCCCATGTATTGTCCGTAAAATTGTAGATATCAACATGAGAATGCACCTATTTAAAGGAGAAATGAAAAACAAACAGAAAACATTAAGAACTGGAAATTCTCAAAAAAGCAATGAAAACGCAAATGCATACATAAATATATCTATGTATAATATGTTTCCGCAAGTGGTAGGTTTCATTGTTGGTGCCAGTCTCGTGAAGGAAAAAAAGGCTAGATCAGATAAACAACCAGTCAGAACTAAAAATCCAATGTAGCATATTTGTGCCAGGCTGAACTCATTAATCAGTCTATGTTATCAAACCCAAGCAGTTTAAGATTTAACTGTATTATAAAATAAAACAAAACAAAATCAGTCATACAGGCAAGTGGAGATGGGAGATGAAGAAGGTGTTTAAGCACCTTAAAAGACTCAAACCCATGGATGTAATACCACCGCCACTATGCTTATCAAGCTAAGCTAGCTGCAAACCTGCATTTAGAGTTGGCAACCTCAACTAGGGATAACATTTCCAGCAATTTTACATTATCAAGTCTTCATGACATGTTATTGTTTCAATTCCAAGGCATTCAAATCTTCATGACAGAGACAGTAACATGAACATCATAAAGCTAGTAAATGAGTATCTCTCTCTCTATATATACACTTTATATATCCTTGTGTGAGTTACCGTGTTTGTGTGTGCTTATTTAATACAGTTAACTGATAAATTTGGTTCATATTGCAACAAAAGAAATAGTGCCAAGAAAAAGGAAAAATAAGAAAACTTGAAACAAGGTTCAAGAACATTAAAAACCCATAACACAAAATTTGAGACAAAAACATAAATGGCAATGATATCTAGCCTTGGACAAGATTTTTCTTGACACAAATACTTTGGAGATGTTCAAGATTCTCACATAATCAATAGTCCCATATCCAGCAAAGACAAAGAGGAGATTCTTGATCTGTATAGCTGCCCCATCAAGTCGTGGCACTGGTGCCGATGCCATCTTCTCCCATTTTAATTCAGGGCCAGGCAAATCAGCAAAAGTCGCTGATAAAGCCCTCCCAGCTGCAGGGTGCTTGTCATTTTTATCAGCAACTACCTGTTATAAAGGGGATCGGTCATTACTGTTCATAACCAGCAATGCCATTTGCATTGCATTGTAGTGTACATAATTTATTATTATTATTATTATTATTTGGTGGTATATGGAATGATTTTATTCAGCGTTTTCAAAATACCCATAAATCATTTCAATTTGTTCTGAGACTACAATCTTACATGGGATACATGAAAAACATTCAATTTTTTACGAAATTAGTAACTTAGATTAGAAAGATCGCATACCCAAAGAGAAAGAAAATCCAGAATAATAAAAAATGGTTCCCTTTCACACAGTTTTCAAAGTGACATACCAAAGATACTCCAAATCAAATCAAAGAGAAAAAGAAAATGCCTGTTTCAGGAAACTAATTAAAATTGAAATTCAAAGTAGATTAAAGCATGCGTGATGTAAATTGAATGAAAAACCACTCTCACCTTATCGGTACTATTTCGAAGATTTGGTACAATCAATGTCTCGGGTTTCTGGGGAGTCCAATTGGATGAGATGTCTAGATAGACAGAGGAAGAGGATGAAGAGGATGCCCACAGCAGATCTGCGATTAGACCAGCTCCCAGAAGCCCTACGCATATCAAAACAAACTTCGTAGTCTTGTGCTTCCCGGTTGCTGCTCTCCCCATCTCATCTAATCTCTAGAGAGAGAGGAGAGTGTGTTTGTGCGCCTGCGAGTGTTAAGAATTGCGATTTCCAACACGGTGACAGTGAGTGAAAAGATGGAGAAGAAGCAAAGCTCGGTTTCGGCGAATAGTTGTCGATCTCTTCACTCGGCGAGAGAGATCCAAAATTGTATAAAAGTTAAAATCCATCATGTCCATAATAAATAAATAAATGTCCATAAAAAGAAAAAGGAAAATAATTATTATTTGCCAAAATAAAATTGCACGTTCATTTATCACATTGCAATTCAACCCTCAATTTTTCTAAAACTAAAGTAATTTTTTTTTTTTTTTCATCATTTTGTGACTAGCTGGTGATTATTCAATTTATTGTTACTCAATTTGAATCTCAGCTTAATTTTTCATAAAATGCAATAATCTCTGAACAAAGTCAGATATTAATTATCACCAAGAGGTACAATTTACCACTAGTGAGACTCATTTTATTGTTTGTCGGTATCATCACTTAGAGTGGCAAAGTTTGACATGATTCATCAAGACGACTCGAATACGATACGAGTAAAACGAGTTCGGGTCATAATCGTGTCGTATTTAGGTTAAGGGATTCAACCCGTATAATCTGTTTATACCTGTGTTATAAAAAAATTTCTATTTATGTTTCAAAATAACTATTTAAACGTGTATCTTATAATTTATTCTTTTGTAAGTTAAAAATTATTTAGTAATTTAGTTAGATTAAAACTTAGTATTTAATATTTTATCGAGTATTATTAATAATTTAAAAGATAAAGTGCAATAAACCCCCTCCAACTATGCCTTAAGTGCAACTTCAACTATGCCCTAAGTGCAACTAACCCCCTCAACTACAAATAACCCCCTCCAACTATGTGATTTATTAAGTTTGAGGACAAAGAAGATATTTCTGGTACACTTTCATTACCGAAAATTAGTAAAGACCTTTTTGCCCTTTGCATAACAATTTGCTATTTAATAATGAGGTATTGTTATAAAATTGGCTAAAAATAACGTGGGACCATGTAATCAGCAGGGCCATTAAAATTTTGACACTTCCCACAACACTCGTCAATTTCTTGACGTGAAGGGAAAAAAAAAAATTGGAGAAAAAAGAATTCAGAAAAAGGTATATACAGTGAGAGGGAGAGAGAGAGGAGAGAGACGCTCAACATGGTTGACAAATTTTTTTTCTCTTCTATATTAGGCTTTTGGAATGAGTAAAAAGGCATGTTTCAATGCAAGAATTTAGGCATCCATAATTTCTTATTTACTTTGACAATCCAATTCATCACTGTAGATGCAAGATTTTTCTCTCTCTAAGTTTCAGTAAAGAGTTCTTACAACTTACAATCCATTCTCTTTTTCTTCCAATCATTGCCTATTTATAAATAGTTACAAAGACTCATTGGGCTGTTGGTTTTGGGCCTCACACTCGAGTGAGCCTGACTCCTTCTATTTGGTTTCTTGGACTCGGCCCAGTTGGAGGCTCCATAGCGGGGGTTGGGTCCAGCTGGCAGACCCGATGCGGCCTTCGCGGGTCGAGTTCGGCCCATGCCAACTCCGGTACTCTCAATCACCATCCAAAGTTCCAAACCCAGTTTCAGACTTTTTTTTTTTTTCTCGGTAAATGAACCCAGTTTCAGACTTCCAACACTCAAACTTCAAATTTTATAATTCAATTTTCAATTGTTCACTTGTGGACATGTAAGTATTGGCGTCGTCTACAGCTATATCTCTCCGGTCTCTGGCGACTCCTTCGTCTGCAAATCAATCAAAAAATGGGAACTCTGTGATCAGACCGATCGCAATTGCCTCGAAAAGGAACTGAAGATTTTGTAGCTCCTGAGTGCAAGCCCTAACATTCTCCAAATCAACGAGGACAAGAACTATTTCCATGTCGTCACTGATCTCTGCAATTCCTCTAATCTCTACGATCGTATGCGATTCCTCCGATCTCTGCCATTGTATCTCAAAGCGCACATTCTTTCACAAAATTGAACGATATATATATATATAGGCAGAATGAGATATAGAGAGAATTGGGTTCGAGCGACAAATTTAGGAAGATGAACATAGAGACCTTAGGGCGTGTTTGGATGGGTATTGGGTTGAATAGTAATAGAAGGGCACTATGGTTATTTAATTAAATTTGAATTGTCACGTGACTGGCCGGTCGCCGGATTGGGCAAATTGCCACCAAGGGCTAAATTCGCCGCCCCGGGGGGGTTTAATGCTACTTTTGTAGTCTACCGGATTGGGCAAATTGCCACCAAGGGCTAAATTCGCCGCCCCGGGGGGGTTTAATGCTACTTTTGTAGTCTAAGGGAGTATTTTGCTAGAAGTGATATAGTTAAGGGGGATTTATTGCACTTTACTCTAATTTAAATAATAAAATATTTAATTTTATTAAACAGGTCATTAAACAAGTTACATGCGTAACCCAATTGAGTTAGTGTTAAGAGTTCTTGACACAATTATTAAACAAATATGTTCAAATTGAACTGTTTAGTAAACTATCATTAAATCCACACAACACGATTACAATCCACGAACACAAATTGTCACCCTAATATCAATTGCCAGAGTGAAAGGTATAAATATTAATGTTACGTAATGGAACGGTGAGAGACCCATCACGCCGAATTACTCCAATACAGGAGATGATTTTAATTCTTCAAGAGGATAGAGAATGGTAATTAACATATTATTACAAGATTTCGAGTAATTTCTCTCTCCATCCAAGCACCTCCATTCATATCCAACAATTAAAAAAAAATAAAAATAAAAATCTGTCATATCATCCTTGGACCTCATCATTCATTCAATCACAAATAAATGCGAAGTACATCAAGGGAACTAATAACAACACATGGAAATCACCCAAAAGTGAAATATTTCTGAAGGAGCAAAACAAGGTGTTCAACATGATGTGCCAACATACATTATAATACAAATCTGTAAATCAGACTTCCAAAAGATTGAGTTTTAATTAGAAAACAATATACCTGAGAAATCAGCATTTTTTTTTGTCTTTTCCTCTCAACATAACCACAACCTGCTCAAACATGTAAAATCCCCATAGCTACATGATCAACCAACCATCCCTCGCAAAACATTTCAAGCTCTAACAAAAAAAGTGAAAAGAGCCACTAATAACTATACACAAAATTACATAAGAAACATGTTAATTGGCACTCACCACCACCACCACCACCACCACCACCTGTATAGGGAGACAACAAACTAATTTTCAAAGGGCAGTACCCAAAAAGTTCATGGTACACATGCTATTAAACTGGTATGACATCAGTCTTTGACGCATCTTCGCATCTCAAAACAATACCCTCGAGGCTAGTTGGAAGGATACATTTAGACCATTGGCATCCGGTGCTAAATGACTCCGGCGGAGGGACTATCATAAGCACATTGTCATTCCTCTGAACAACTCCCATTACACTAACTGTGCTACCTTCTTTGATGTACCTACCAATACAAAGAAAGCTCACAAGGTCGGTCAACATCTCTGACATGACAAACTAAATTAGAGAGTAAGGCAAAATTTCTTTTTCACTTGACATCCACTTATTATGAAAGTGCTGTTGCATTGCATTACAACGTGATAGGTGAAAATTGAAATGCTTCAGATGTTTCCACCCTTGGACAGATGGGATATTCTAACTTCCAATATGAAATAATTTATTGATCAAAATATTAAAATAAATCCATGAAAGTGATTTTCATCTAACTAGAGAGCACAATCTTACCTAATTGGTAAAGTCTCAATAGTAATACGCAGGGAGGGGGGGTAGGGGAAGGGGTAACAGACGGGACTGCTACACCAATGTGTAGCCATCACTAGATTGAAAGAAAATTATTTCTCATGTACCTCTTGAAGCATGTTTGCTCAATTGATGCTTCAGGTTGCTTAAAATAAAAACTATGAAGACAAAATTCAGTTTTTAATTGAACAGAAAATTTACCCTTCTTTCAACCGCATTACTCGATCATCACTTGAAAGATTTCTCTCCCCCAACCACCTGATAAATACTGGAGATAAATCTTTATTCAAAGGGTTGACATCAACAGCAACAGATTCCTCCACATAAGGAGTCACCCTCGCACCATAGCCAGTCTTAACCAACGCTCTCAATCCAGACTGGAAATCGGAGATGTAGAAGTCAACCACGCGAGTCTGCAAAGGACAACACATTGCAAATAAAAAGTGTGAAATCTCAGCAGTCCAGAAAAGGTAGACAAATTGGCAAGCACTTCCAGAGGTGTTCAACCATAAAGTCCAAGAAACCTTAAAAGTAATAACCATTCAAAAGGGAGCCACCAATAGTCGCTTAACCATTAGCCCCTGATTCTTTATATTAAAAATTATAGGAGGCGATATTCGCACTCCACTTTTTTCCATTTGCACTCCAATTTAAAATGAAATGACACTTCTAACCCTAAATTCACAAGTTAATGATTTTTTCCAAATTACACAACTACCCTTCTACATATGGTTAGTCCCACCCCTCTCTTTCCAATTTTTAATATCTTCCATCCTTTCTTACAGGACCCAACAAACAAAATATCTCCATCAAAAAAAAAAAAAACTTGTATGCATTACATTGTGTCAATAGAATTCCTAAAACATATTAAAACAGCTTACAAGTGAAGGAAAAAGCATAAGTTAAAAAAAAGTGTAGCCTTTATACGCAGATCCTAGGCTTTGGAATAGAAGCTAATAGTGTCTACCTTTAAAGAAAGAAAATTTGCTTCCCAATTTAAGAATAGTATATGGCTGGTAAAAGCCTGTCCCAATTTCAACCCTAGGAGAAGAACCGTACTAGTTATAACTTGTATGCATTTAATATGCTTTTATTACTCAGTTTAATATGCAATTGCTGAGGTAAATAATGTTACATTGGTATATTATATATATTTTAATGTGTAACGGTAGTTAGGACTCAAAAATTAAAAAATATACAAAAAAGAAAAGAACCCAAAAAAAGTTATCCAAGTTCTCTCTTCAGACAGGACACAAAAATAATATATGTGCTAAAGAAAGTAAAGAAGGTAGTATAAAGGATATTTATGGTATTACAAAATAAGGATAATGCATTTATGAGTTTAGGGGGTCTTGTCATTTCCTTTAGAAGAAAAAGATAAGCGGAGTGCAAGTGTAGAAAAGTGGAGTGCAAATATCGTCTCCCAAATTATAGATCATCAAATTTTAGCCGCAAAAAAGGTCAAAAGGGGAGGACAGATGCTTCCTTCCCCTTCGCTGTCAAATTTTTAGGCGGATGAAAACTCTGCATGGAGGAGGAGCTCCTCCAGTCCTTTACCTCTTCCCTCTACCAAACAGGGGAGATCTCATTCCTCCTCCCCCTTTTCACTCCCCTTTCCTTCCCTCTATTCTTCCGTTTCCCACAAATTAAGCATTGTAAAGAACTGAAAGTAAGAAACAATATCTGTCCATCAAAATAGTGAAACCAATAATTCAGCTACTCACATCTGATGATCTAAGCCCCCATGTAAAACGGCGATGCGTAGCATTGGCAGCTTTTGAATCCCATCCTCGATACTCATATAAGCTTGTAGATGTATAGACACATCTAGGAACTTTTAGGAAAGATGACTCAAGGGGCATGTTTCCACACGTCACCACCTTCAAAAATTATAATCAACCATAACTTACAAACTTGTAATACATGTAAATTTAGCACAGCCAAGGAGGAAAATAGTAACTAAAAATGTAAACAATGTATACATAAGACCAATTCAGAACCATCATGATTTTAATCAAACTAATAAACTCTTCCATGCATGTTTAGTATATACAACAGTAATTTCATAAAGAGAAATGATAAACTTCACAAATAGAATTCATGATTCATAACTCGAATGCGTTGACAGCTGAAGTGGCAACAATATTTATGCAAGCAATTCTCAGACAAGTCTCTCTCTATCCAATCCAAACTCTAGAGACTCCTCAAGGCACAGAAATTTATTTCACAGAAATCTCATCGGCAAGTCCTTATTTCACAGAAATCTCATCGGCAAGTCCTAATTTGAAAGCAAATTCTCATCGGCAGAAGCAGGCTTGTCGTCGACAAGCCTCTTTTACATCTACTATAATGTCATACAAAATGTATACCCTTCTCTCGTCTGAAAGTAAATGAACGAGAATCTTTTTCTACAAAGGAGAACTCATCTTTCTTATTCTAAAACTATAAGTTGTATTATAACCTTCAAATTGGTTTACAGTTTTATCTCTTCTGCATAGTTAGGGTGGATATCTATAAATGGAGATTAGGTTGTGCAAATACTAATATATTTATTACCCTAACACTGTTTGGAACCACTGGATTTCATAGGAAGTGAATTTCAAAAGAAATTTTCACTTGTTCGGAATGATGGGATTTTAAAAGGGAATGGGGATTTGAGGGGATTTCAAAGGAAATATCGTAAGGTTATGAAATACTAGGAAAATTGATAGAATTTGAGGGGATTTGGAAAGTAACTGCTTATTAACCAAAATTACCCCTCTAGTAACCGCTTTCAAGTCTCTCAACCGTCATTTCTCTATTACAAAATCTAATTTTTCAAATTCCTTTTTACAAATTCCAGTCCATTCCAAACTGCAAATAGAATTCCATTTTAATTATAATCCAATACCTTTTCTAATTCCAATTTCAAATCCCAAAAGAATTTCATTCCGAACAAAGCGTAAATTTTCAAGGCATCTATAATGAATTTGATTCTGGAGGATCGGCAGATGCTTTGTTGCAGAGGATTGAGAATATGATGGGTTCCAATGTTCATGTTGATGGAGTTGGGTGCTGCTAGTACAAAGGTTGTTCGTGTTCATATTGAATCATTGATACTTTTAGAGATAGAAAGTTGAGAGAGAAAAATAAGCATACGATGAAAGAGAGACTGCCACAGTGGGTAGAGTTTCTGGAGAGAGATGATGAAGAGGGACTCAAAAAAAATAAACAGAGATAAAGAGGGTGAAGAGAGAGACATGCAGCGGTGTCGTATCACATTTCGTGATACACATAAATGTCGTATCACATTTTGTTCTTTCAAAAATGCTCCCTCAACAATTGGGGTAGACCTCTATGGGCACCAAGGGGGGCCATGGCCCCCCAAAAATTGAAAAAAATCCCATTTTATAGGCATGTTATGAATGGTAACTTTCAAAATAGGAAGAAAATTTGATTTTGGCCTCCCCAAAGTATATTTTCTTTTATTACGCAGTACTACAGTTTATATATAATAATTTTTTTTTTACTAATTTTTCATTACACAACTTCAATTTTTATTTTCACATTACTGAATCGGACCCCCCAAATTAATATTTCTGGGTCCGCCCGTCTACAAGCATGAGATAGACATATCAAATTGTTTTCATCATAATTTTTTAAATTGCATGGCAGAATGTTCAACTTAAGTTTTGGTTTCATCAGTATTTGTACAACTGTGCATATTTTATCATGGTATAAGACAAATTTTTACATGATTATATTCTTATATTTCCTCTATGAAATCTTCAATTTTAGATTTTTATACTGAATTACCATCAGGAGAAAACAAAATGTAAGGACGTCAAATGGTTATAAACCACAATCAGCAGTCAACAGACTCAACTCAACAAAGCAATTTTTCAAACTACTCTTCGGGGCCGCCTAAATGAATAACGTTCCACTCTCCCATTCTATTTAGGGTAATAACATCGTGTTTCCTTACTATCTTAACTACACATGTCACTTATGGACAAAGATTAAAGAAAAATGCCTTATTGATAACAAAAGAGTTACATACCCCGGAAACCTTCACGTATTGACCATCTTTTGCTGTTCTAAGCTCAGCATCCGGATAACGAGCAATGAAGCCTATGATACCTCTTCTGCCCCAAAGAGTATTCCAAGTGAATAATGCAGCAACAAGGCCAAATAAGACAACAACAACAACGAGGAGAATGGGATTGTGGACTGCTCCAAGAATGAAACCACCAGCAATGAATCCCATCACAAAAAGCAGAATCATTGTCCACAAGATTGGCTTCGGGAAGTTCCT
Organism: Cornus kousa; assembly: GCA_025631255.1. Taxonomy (NCBI): domain Eukaryota; kingdom Viridiplantae; phylum Streptophyta; class Magnoliopsida; order Cornales; family Cornaceae; genus Cornus; species Cornus kousa. The sequence goes on along the minus strand of JAOTQH010000011.1, from coordinate 77,666 downwards.
TTTAAAGGAATAATCATCATCCCCGCTAAGAGTTGTCACGGCCTGATTGTGAGCAACAGAGGATCCATGTATTTTGACTGACCCCATTGAATCCAGAGGACCAGAAACCTTACGTGGTGCCCCAGATGGATTTAGTGGGCCAGAAGAGATGGGACCAGATGTAATAAGACCAGTTGCCGGGAGAACTGGTGGTAGAGGACCTGAATTTTGGCGGCCACTTGGTGTCACTCCAGCAGACTGAGGACCAGATGATTTCTTTACAGGTTCCCCGTGTTTATTCAGTGGTCCAGAAGTTGACTTCTTGACAGAAGCTGAACCGGGAATCCCAGCAGATGTTACAGGACCTGAAGTGGAATAGCTAGCCCTACCTGCAGCATTAGGCATGATTGGTCCTGAATGAGAAGCTGTGCCTGCAAATGATCCAGTCCTTGGAGGAGCATTAGTTAAAGGTCCAGATTTCCTGGACTTTGAGCCATCCATAGGGATATCAAACATTTTCCCAAGCTCTCCCGACTTCTTAATATCCCCGCCAGTGTAGGGCATGGCCGTTGAGCTCATTGTTGGAGCCCTTTCTTTTGGCTGCTCAGGCCGGCCTGACACATAGAGGCCACTGCTAAGCTTATGAGAAGGGAATCTGGAACCCATTAGGCTTCTTTAATGTGCCAGACAAGAGAACAGAAGTAAATTCCACTTGCAAATTATTACTGGTGAAACTTAGAGTCCTTCAAAGAGTGAAACAAAATACAGATCAGGACAACTATTGAGGGAAGAGAATTTTCAGATAATTGGTTTTATACCAAGAACCAAGCATCAAAACAGATAAATAAAAAATAAAAAAGTTGATTGATTTATTAATCATCCTCATAAGCACAGAAAGAAGGATCAGAGCAATGTCTCAGAAAAGCAAAACCTAATGAAGGACCTGAGAAAAGACAGAGAAGAGGGAAATAATTTTATCATTGATGTGATCTCAAAATTCCAATTTCCACCAGTGAAAAAAAAGAAATTTACAGATTCAGATTTTTTTTTAAATGAAAATTGAGAAGTTAAGCAGGGAGTAAACATACCCCGTCTGTAACTTAAAAACCAATCATAAGTTCAGCTAAAGGTCGATTATGTCCCAAGTTTGTGGTATCCAACAAAACGATAGGTAATGCAGAGTAAAACTTAATTAAAAATTTAGATAAATGTTTAGCACTATTAAAGAACAAGTTGTTGACAATAAAATTTTAGATTATCAACAAACTTGAAGAAATCACTAATTTCATCAATAGCATTAGAAAACTGATTCCTAACTCCTATTAACATATTGAAACAAAAAACAAACACAAAAGACAGAGATTAAGAACAAAAACAAAAGACAGTAATATATTCAGGAGAAGGCACATCAAAGTGAATAAACATCAAGAATATAACTTGGGAGGAAGCCAACTCAACAATCATTTGGAACCCGAGAAAAGAAAAGAAAATAAGGTATAGATCAGAAAAAACTGCATGACTGCAACAATTTGTAAAGACCAGGATGTTCAGAGCATCCACACAAGTAATATTAGATAGAATCCCACAATTCACAGATTCTTGGAATATTACCCAGATTTTAACATCCTATTTGAAGCTTAAGAGACACCCAAGTACACAAAATACAGATATATGCGTACTTATGCAAATATGTATAAATAAATGAGTAGATCAGAACTGCTTAACAACTGCAAGAACCTGTAGACAGTAAATCGCTAAATAAAACACCTAAAATCATCACCAGAACAAACTTAGAAAAAACTCATCACATTCAGACTTCCAAATCCAGAAATCAGAACCACTCAGACACTCGACAAAACTTCAAAAAAAATACCCAGATTTTCATCTGGCTTGCTATGAAAAGACAGTATTTGTCCAATTCTCAGATGGGTTTCATATAGAGTGACCAAACAAACAGTTTCCAAACATGTATTATCCAAAGACATTAACTTCCACAACCCAAATCAGAGAAACCAAACATACCCATTCCACCATTTTGAACAAAAAGTACAAGGGTAATGAGGAAGATCTGGCAGAGTGAGTGAGTGATTCGTGAAAAGGTAATAAAAGAGAAGAATTAGGATATACCTGAGGAAGAGGAAGAAGAAGAAGAAGAAGATAGTGAGTTCAAATCTGAAGCAGAGTAGGAGACATCGTATATATTTATTGTTATGTATTTGGACGTGTATAAGGGTCTCAATTAGTGCTCAGATTGTGTTGCCAAACCATCGCCATCACTCTCTCCTCCTCTCTCTCTCTTCAGAAAGCAGCAACGTCTGGTGTGGTGTGTGGTCACGTCCGGCAATAACCTCCAAACAGGGAGAGAAAAGATTTTATATATATATATATATATATATCAGAATAATAATTGTTCTTAAGGAGAGAAAAAAAAAAAAAAAAAATAGAGTAACAAACACACCATAGCTCGCACACGCTCTGTTTCTACTCTTTTTGCTGATTCAATGACAATTTTATCCTTAATTTTCCAAGAAAATATTGCATTCCTACTTCTTCTTCTTTTTTTCTTTTTTTTTTTCTACTCAATATTTTTTTGGGACCATGTCTAGAACCTGTTTGACATTTCTATAAGTTTTAAAATGACATGTTTTTTCTTGTCAAACTGTTAAAAAGGTACTGGTGGTTAAAAAGTCTTTTTATAGGTCCTCATTCCATAAATACATTCTTTTTTTTCTTCCCTAATAAATACTACATACTACCATTTATAAATACATTCCTTGAAGGATTGAATTTGAGCTTCAGTATCAAAATAAATTTTTTTGCATTAAGGGTTTTTAAAGATACATTTTCCAAATTGGTGGCTTCTACAGCAAATTTTACCCAACCATTAGTATACCTTTTAAAAAAAAATTGGTAACTTTTTAGTGCATATGAGATGAGACCATAATAAATTATTATTACTGTGATCTAAAATAGGTTAAATAATACTACCCCGTTTCATATTAATTATCTTTTTCAAAAACTTTGACTCATAATTTTTGTGAGTCAAAGTTATCCAAGTAGACATTTAATATGAGATATAAATAGTATGTTAACATATAAAAAGAATATAAAAATGACCTCAAATGACTCAAAAATAAAAAATGGGAGTGAATCAAAATTTTCGAAATAAACAACTTAATATGGGAGAGAGTGAACACTAGATAAAAGTATGCATGCAATAGTGACTTCATCTTAGCATTAGTCCTGAACTAATATGCACTTTAGAATGATTAATACCACAGATAAAAAGAGTAAAATTTCTTTGAAAAAGGGTACCAAAAGGGAGGACCACTTGGATGAACTCAGATGGATGGGACTCTCTTCCTCTTGCTACTTTCTATGTCCTGTTTTTGGACCAAATAAATTGACGACTTTAAAGTTAATTTTGTCCTGTATATCATATTTTTTTAAAAAAATTTAATAACAAGAAATACACTGATTTTTAAAATAAAAAAAAATACTACTAAAACAAGTAAGGGTGCATTTACTAACGTTTTCGTTTTCTGTTTTTGCAGTCTTAAGAAAACAAAAACATGATTTTGTTTTCTTGAATGAAAATAGAAAATAGAAATAATGTTTATTAACACTTATTGTTGCCACAAATTTTTAAAAAAGTACAAAATTAGATGTACTAAGGCAAAAACATTTCCACCAATTATATATATAAATATATGTATATGCATGGTGTATAC
>JAOTQH010000011.1:28391-49853 GCA_025631255.1 Cornus kousa | reverse complement strand
ACTATGAACTGATCATAAGACCTTTAGGCAGAAACAGATCAATCAGACTAGTTCAATAAAAGTACCATATTGCCACAAGCACAACGTCCACCTGAGTTTTTTATGTTCAGAACATTCATGACGAATGTTTAGCATCATGACTACCAATCTTATGCTAACAGCAGTGATTAAGGGAAGCATAATGGCTATTAAGTGATTGTAATTTCACTGTATATGGGAATTAAGTGATGGTGAGTTCATGACGATTTTTTTTTTTTTTTAATTTTAATTTTTTTATTTTTTTATAACAAATCTGATTATCACAGAGGAGACCAGAGAAATTATATAACTCAGTCATATCATTGTTTGCCTTCTTTTTGAAGTAGTTTTGGTGGAGGACAATTATAACAAATCTGATTATCACAGAGGAGACCAAAGAAATTATATAACTCAGTCATATCATTGTTTGCCTTCTTTTTGAAGTGGTTTTGGTGGAGGACAATAATTAACATCTCTTAAAATCTGGGTTGTGTTATCTTTATTCCTCTGTTGTCAAGACATACAAAATGATACAATCAAAATAGTTGTATGGCCATTTGTGTCAACTAAAGGGGGGAAAAGGGAAACAAACTGCAAGATCTTGGAATCTAGGCCATATAAATATGGTTTCCATATTCCCTACATGTGTGTAGTATTCCACATACATAACCTAGCATATTAGTTGTGCACCATAAGAAAGGCCACCCGATGACGTCAATATTGTTCCTTTGTAGCTAGTTTCCATTGCTATCAACCCAAAGACAAAACTTAGGAGTGTAATTACTCAAACAGTCCTCAGGCATAATATTAATGAACATGAGTTCCAGAGTGAAGATCAGAATGGTACGTGGCAAGCAAGATACATATAAAGCTGGCATGTGTAGCTGCAAAAGAAAATTATTACCGGTTTGGTCCTAGTTTTTGGCCTGCATATTCTCATAGGTTGGGTCTATATGTTCTGGGCCTTCTCTTGCTACATGATTACATAGCTGCCTTGTGTTGATCTGTGACATATTTCAAGGTCATTTTCGGTGGATCATTTTTCTATTACAGAGAAAGGAACCATTCTTTTTTTGTTCTTTTTTTTTTTTTTTTTTTTTTTTCACTTTTTCTGTGTTTGTGGACAGGAGTATGTGTGTGTGAGAGAGAGAGTTTGTGTGTGTGCCCGCGCGCGTGTTAGAAAATGGCCCACTATACCCTTCTAAAGCATCAAAAGTTCTAAATTAAGGAATATGACAAGACAATTAGTCATGTTTGATGGGCCACCACTGCATTATTAAGTTTTTCTAATTAATTGCACTAGTATTTTATGTTATAATATTCCATAAAATAAGTCTGCAGAGATGACACAGGATTGATATCCTATTATATTTAAACTGATTTATACTTCAAAACTACCTGACAATTAGATCTATCTGTGCAACATGCACGAACCAGTTCTCATAAATGATAGGCTTTTGCATATAATATTGTTGTTGAAATGGACATCATGTTAGTATGTAAACTAGAATGACAACAATACCCTTCAAAGTGACTTGGTTGAACCCTAGAATATTTTTCGGTTTTGTATGTTTATATGTAAAAAGGAAAGCAATCTGAGTGAGCTGTGCCACACTTGAGGACAGATTGGAGAATTTCAACAAAGGGAAATGAATTTACCACACAGACCCCTGCTTTGGTAAGAACAGAAAAGAGCACCAGGGAGAAGAAAGGCAAGATTCTCTCTCTTTCAATGGACACAGAACCTGTATTAAGGTAAAGCAAAAGTATGACTTTCAAACTCTAAACAGTCTCCTTTGCCCTTTAGGCCAAACAATTTTTTTTTTCGCTCAATCCACGAAAGAGGGGCAGAATAGTGATAAATGACAAAGAATATTTACAAACAAGTAGACTACTGTGAAAAGAGGATTCCGAAAATTTAAACCAATACCTAGAAATAAATATGCCCCAAATCCAATCTAGTTCCAGATTATTCACAATACTCCATAAGCAACACAGATAAATCACAAGAACAGCTCAGTTTCAACAAGGACATGAAAATTTTAAATGTGTAGATACAAACCACAAAGCAGAAGACATCAATGAAAGGCAGTGAGCAGAGGCATTCAAAACAAATATGTATATGTGCAACAAATTTCACAAGGAACAAAACAAAGCTTGAACAAAAAATGAATACCCACAAAAATGCACACATAAATATACTTAATGGAAGCAAAAACAGGAAGAAAAGGGCTCACCTTCATCAACAGCAGACGCAGCAGAGACCAATAAAAGAAGCAGCAGCAATATACCCATTTGATTTTTTTTGAATCCCAAACCTTCAATCCAGCAAAACCATAGAAACCCACCTAGCAAAATCTTAAAGAAACCCCGGAAAGCAAAATCTAGAGAGAAAGTGGAGTGAAGAGAGAGAAAAAGGTAGCTCCTTTTGAGGAAGCAGAGAAAGAGAGAGAGAGAGACTGACTGTGAAAGGTAGGATTGAATGAAGATACAGAGATTTATTGTATTGTAGAAATCAAAGTGGGGGAAGGGGGTCAGTCAGAGATCAAACGGCTGAGATTGAAAATGTGGTGTTCTCATGCTAAGCCCTCTTTTGAATCGCTAGACTTCTCGTTTTGTTGTTTGGCCATGCCCATGAGTCGTACTGTATGATGAGTCAGGCTTTCAAGCTCTGTTTTGTTTTTGACTCACTCTGCTCTCTCTCTCTACTTTGTGTGTCAACTGTGTGAAATGTAAATGTAAATGACACGATCGCGAACTACGAGGAGAGTACCCCAGTGTTACTGACGTGGCAAAGCAGCTGGATCGCATTCAACTGTTCTGGACATTTCTTTTTATTTCTGTTTGTTTTGGTAACGCTTTTATTTATTTATTTGAGATTTGCTTATTTATTATTGAAAGGTCATAACTAATAAACCCTCACTAATTAATGGGTAAAATATTCAACTAACGCTAGCGTTATAATATTGTTTTGGTGTTTCAAACCCATAAATTTATATTGTGCTATTCGCGTTGGTTGACTGTGAAACCTCGTTCAATGAATCATGCAATAACTGTGACACCTTAAAGTTTTTTTAAAAAAATTAATTAGTTAATCAATAAACATATTTTAATATCAAGACTAACTTGATTTGAAATACCATATACAGTTATCTAAAAATTGTTCAAGTTAAAAGTCAAGCTATACCCGATCACTTTTCATCCAAATTCGATGAAGAACAAATGTCCTTGTAACATTCTCTTTCACCTGAAGATCGGGCCATCCTGCCTTATCCGGGTTGACTCACCCAAACGCCTTCTGGGCCAGACGCTTGAGGTGACACCGAATCAAGGACTGAATTTGTCTCTGATACCAACTATAACGGATGGAAGCTTACCTATTTATTCAAAAACTCAAATTGTTGGATAGTGTTGCATACCCATCCACTTATACTCAATTACTTTTTCATTCGGATCCGATGTGGAACAAATATCTCCTTATAACAAGAAATCAGTGGGGGCAATTGTTGGCTGTTTTTTTGGTTAGTAATGTCCTCTATTAATTTACATGTTTGATACTATACATATAAAATTACACCACCATCCCCACTAAAATTATTTAAAAAATTACACAACTGCCCTCCTCACACAAATTTTTAGCTCATCCCTGCATGCCTACTCAATGCAAGTGTAGCAATATAACAAATTTAATTGAATTTTAGGACAGGATGTCAATTAATTGACATGGTCATGAATCTTTCTTCCACTTTTTATATCGAATTTCTTACAGATCTTTTCTTATTATCTCATGTCATGTTAGAAATTTTTTTTGTTTGTCTCTAACATTCCTACTGTAACTAGTGTTTCTTTTGTTATTTGTGAACCTACTTATCTAAGTTATATATTAATTTACAGTTTCAAATTTAAAGTGTTAAACATCAAAATGTGAAAAATTAAATTTTGGCCTAAATAAAACCAAAACAAAGCTAGAGGTATATAAAATTGGGAAATTAGATTAATGAGACTGCCAAATACTTCTACGATTATTACTTGATACAATAATATAAATTTGGGTTGGAAAAGTGAAGCTAAAATTGAAAATAAGTTCTCTATGCAAACTAACAACAGAAATTAATATATCATTCAATGAAATGAATTCCACTCAATTAAAAGACATCCCTAAACTAATTTGAGAGGTGTGTATTCTGATTGTGTCCGCGTACAATGGATATCTTCTTAAGTAAACTTGGGCCTTCGGATATGATACAAACCTCACCTGAGAAGGCCCACATAGACTACTGATGACACAAGCACACCTGAGAAGGCCCACATAGACAATTGATGACACGAGCTGACTTTGTATGCTTAGCTCACCCGATATCGTCTCAGGTAAACTTGGGCCGCTGGATATGATACAAACCTCCCCTGAGAATTCCCACATAGACCACTGATGACACATGCACACCTGAGGCCCACATAGACGATTGATGACACAATCTCACCTAAGAAGGCCCACATAGAAACTTTTACCAACAGCATGTGAATCCAGCTACCCAAGAAGGTTCAAAAGGGTCTTCCACAATCTCCAAAGATAAGAAATGGTATAGGAACCCAGAAATATATAATGAATGGATGGCATTACATTGACTTTGTCCATTATATGAACAAGAAGAATGGAAAGACACAGGAAAGAAAAGAAAAGTAAATCATACACTGATTCTAACTAACAGTAATTAACAGACACAAAGGAGATAATTGGAATTGTGGGTAACTAATCAGAGGCACTGTGGGGTTGGGTATACAAATAAATTAACGGCTGAGCGAATTATATACAAGCTTAATGTCGTGCCTTCAAACCAAAAGAATAAGTCAAAGAAGTTGCCAATCATCCTCTTGTGAACAGCCTTCGGTGTCATGTACCCCACCGCCATCACTCAAAGTACCATGGTGACTGGTGGGATTTGGCATATTCCGGGTGTGGGTAACGGTAAATAATGGCGCGCCATTTGATTGATCCGCTAGCTTGGAAGCCCGGCTACAAAAATCACTAAAATCATCTGCAAACCAAAACATAACATTTGAGATCAACAAGGGTTTTAATCCATAGCTTTGGTTAATTAATTCATGATATCTAGTCACGTGCAGCGAGCATACCTTCGTCTCGGCAATAAAATCCAATTGCCAAGGATGGATCAAGTGAGTCAAGGGGAACATGACGTGTGACACTGGAACAATTGTGTCAAAGATTAGGGAAAAAACACAAATAAAAGAAAACAGAGCAGAACAGAGAGAAGAAAAAAAGAACAATACAAAACAACAAAGCAAATCAGTCTCGGAACGTACTTGCAGTGGAAAGAGGAAGTATCAGCCTCAAGATTATCCCTCCTAACATCAACTACCTGATAATCCACCAGCATTTAGATAATGTACTGTCACTCATGACTGCAATCGTGAACTAAAAAAAAAGGGCAATACAAATAAAAAATATTAATACCAGAATATTGAATGTCCAATATTAAGATCATGTATTAAAAGACACAGCCAACATAAATTAAATATTAAAAGTCGCATAACAGTGAAGGCCAAAAAATTAGAAGCACATTGCTAGACAAGAACAACTAAAGAGAACAAATGAAACAAGAAGAATGACTCGCAAATGCTGACTGGTGTTAAACAATCAATAAGTTACTGCTGTGTTTGTTATATATGTGTGTGTGTGTGAGTGTGTATATATATATATATATATATATATATTTGCTGGAAAATAGACAGGCTTGCGAAATTTCACAAGAAAATAGCAGGAATAAACTACAAAGTCTCTGCAAAGGACAAAAAGGTATTTCAAAAAAAGAAAAAAAAACACAATATTTGGAACAATAATAAATATACATATATATATGTGTGTGTAAAGGGAAGATACCAGAAGAAAAAAAAAAAACTTGCCAAGCAACATTCTGGAATTACCATTCTCTACGTAAGCACATATAATTGAGAATTATTATGGATTTTTGTTTTTGACACAGAAAAATACTAGGATTCTGTTTAAGATAACCAACATCTCATTAATTTTGTAATACAATAAAAAGTTTATTTTGACCTTTCAGGAAGCCTCAAAAGGTTTGAGTGGCTGTTTTTTAGTACAACATCAACGTATCCATTGATGTCATTATACAGGGACCAAAACATATTTAATAACATTTTAAAGATTGCCTCTCACGTATTCTCTTTTCTTCTTTCCCCCTATTGCCAAGCAATAGAAGAAACCAAGTCCCATTAAATCTCATTTCCCAAGTTTTAAACCTCTAATCCTCTCAATTGAGGTAATTCAAGGTTCACCAGATTGCATGTGATCTATAGGTGATAGTTGATTGCTTATAACTGACAATGAAACAAAATCTTGTCAGTTCAATATTGTATATAATATTTAAAAATAAAATAAAAATCTCTACCACAAGGGAAATACCAAGTATATAAAGTGCATCATGCTAAGGTATCACAATCTGCAAATAGGTAAGGGAACTACAAATAATAAACCAAACCAGTTTCTCACACAATAAGGTGTTGTTTGATAACTCAATTTAGCGCTTACTTTTGAACGGATTAAGCGCTTGTCCAATTAAGTGTGTTTGATAACGCAATTTGAATATCATTAAAAAAGGTAAGCCCCACTTAAAATGGGGTAAAATTTTAAGCAACAGGAACAATGTTGAACGCTGAAAATTCAAAAAGATATCAAAAAATTATTTATTTTTTAATTACCCCTTAAGAACTTCATCACTTAAAATTCAGTTATTAGAATTTTTAGTATTTAATTTTCAGTTTTACCAAACAACACCCAAGTGATAGAGAGCAGGGCAGAGTGGACCAGGACAGAATGCCAATAATAATACAAGCTTAATGTTCAAAATGGTTTCAAAGCATCAATGTTCCACGGAATGAAAAATGAAGTCCATTTTAACATTCCAATCTTGTGAATTGTCTACAAATCTACCACCTATGAACACAAATTATGTAAACTAGGTGTGGTATTACTTTGAACCTGATAAACCTCAATCCAAAATGGTTATTGTTAGCAGATATGATAGTCATGATTTATGAAATGACTTTACCATATTAGCAGCTTGCAGAAATTCTTACCGAGGGCGTCAGCAAGATTGTGTTTGAAAATGCATTGTCCAAGTTGGGCATTTCAAATATCCACGCACCAACTTGAGGGGGAGTGTTAGCAGATATGATAGCCATGATTTATGGAATGACTTACCATATTAGTAGAGATTTGATTATGCTATAAAATATGCTTTAGAATATGCTGTGATTTGATTTAGATTTGATTTAATTTCGTTTCTTGTAATATGAGCATGTGCTTATTTTATTTATAAATACTAGAGTTATGAATGAGTGATTATCTCATTCAAGCCTTTACACAATTCTCTCATTTTTCTTCTATATTGTATTTCTACTGCTACATATTCCTCCCTCCCATGGATTCGTAATAAATCATAGTACATTTTGTTTTTAAAATATGCACAACTTGTTCAAACTTCGATATGGTAACTTGTTTTTTTTTCCTAGGTAAGGTTAAAATTTTATTGATAGAAAACATTAAGTACAACTTGTTTAAAATCTAAATTGTTCTACGGATGATAATTTCTTACTAGAGGTCCAAAATGATTTTTCCTTGGTGTTTGTACTGAAGTTGTAATGCGAATGTTGAGATGAATGTGTAATAAGATTAGAAAGGATAGAATTAGAAATGATCACTTTCGGGGAGATAGTTGTAGTACAGAATGGAGATAAAATGAGAGAAAATTGGTTAAGATGGATTGGACATGTGCAAAGAAGAAATTTCAGTGTGCCGGTTAAGAAATTTGACATAGTCCACATTGAGGGTAATACTAGGGGAAGAGGAAGACCGAAGTTAACGTCGGTAGAGTGAATAAGGATACAATAGCATGTGGATTGACTGCGGCTATGGCATTAAATAAAGTGGAATGGAAACATAGGATTCATGTAGCTGACCCCAAGTACTTGGAAAAAAAGGCTTAGTTGTTGTTGTTTGACTGTACTGGAGTGGTAAAATAAGGCATAAAAGTGCATTTTCTCTGTTGCTCCAAAAATAATCGCATTCAACCTGTTGTGCAAGCAAGGAAAGGGAAAATTATAGTAGTCGAGATCCCCAGCCAGGCAGCGGCATACAAAGATTATGCTCCACTTCACGTGTGGAGGAAAGAAAAAAAAAAAAAACACAATATATATATTTATATATAATGACAAAAAGTAGGAAGGCATTCCCTAAGAATCTAACATCAAAACCACCATTTCAGCTCAAAAAAACTGCTTCAGAATCGGCCAATCTGGGTATCCAACAGAAAGTAGACTTGTCTTGGGTTAGGATAGGAATTTTCTACCTTGTTACCCTCTTAAAAGAGCAAGAATGTCAGCATACATAAGTTTCCCCAACTTCCAGGAAAGAGAAAAAATAAATCACCCATAGTCCCCACATTTGACCAGATTAGCAATGAGCACACATCAATATTCATACCAAGTTTATAACCGCAGGAGGAAGTTGGAAACCAAGCGATGGAGATAAAGTTCATAGAAGGGTGAGATGAACATATGACACTAGTCGGTCATAATATCTAATAACCAGATAACTTAAGTGGTTCAATTAAGCTACTATTTCTAAATGTTCAAACCTCCACACATTGGTTTTTCCATGTTTAAGATATGAAGACCAGAAAAACCATAATCTGGGTAACTAGTGTGGGCCATCTGGCTTTTTTGAACATTTGTCAGCATTAAGCAACTCAATTGATAATGACATCGATGTACATTTTATGTAGTTATCACCATCTGAAAATGTTAATATAATATAAGGAAGCAAGTAATATGGACAAACCAAGTAGGATTATACTGTACCGGCTGAGCTTCATGTGGATCAAGGTAAAATGCTTCTTCATCTTGCACTCCAACTATGTACGTCGAAGCACCAGGTCTACCACCCAAGATGCCAAGGTTCTGGGGAAAGGTGAATGTCGCCCGTAACAATGAAACATACCTGACAAGAAATTAAGACATTAGTTCTAACGAAACATATAAGTAAGAAACTTGCAAAGGGAAAAATTTTAGGCAAATTTGACTTACTTTTAGGTTTCATTTTCCTAAAGGTGAAATAACAGGATTAACCCATAGAAACAACTAATGCTTTAAATGAAAATATCTTTGGAAGAGATGTGAGGTTTTTTTACTCCCCCTCTATCTTCGTCCTTTTTCTAATCTAAATCTCTTTGTTTGTGTTTGTGAAGGGAAGGAAGTCAATTTGGCACCATCCCCTCCTCCATTCTCGTCTCCATTTTTTTCTCCCTCTTCTTTTATTGTGACCATGAAAGACGTAATGAACACCCCTCACGTCTTTCTCTCCTCTCCCTCTATTCTCTTTATATAATTTTTATTAAAAAAATCAGCACACTTCATTTGTCCACACAGTGTTTGAAGAAATTATCATGAAAAACCAGGTAACATGCAGCATAAACTTATCAGGTTAAAGGAAAAATTCTATTAAACACCATAAAACCAAGAACTTGGAGTAGCAAAGAAACATTTTCATAGGATAAGAATAGTTGTTAGCTGGAATATGGATGTTGGCATGGCTGACAGTGGTAACCCAAATAAATAAATGCAACGAACTTATCCATAAGAAGTTGGAAGCTGCAAAGATTTTGGACAAGATTGGAGACGATGGATTGAGAAGGTTTTTCATCTATAACGAAACTAATAACTGTTCCACTAAGACATGTTGAATCTACTGGATGGACAAGCATCAGAGAAAGCTGGACATGATATAAGATATGGAGGAAAAAGTTCAGATATATGTTTTGCATGGTCAGGGCAAAGTCACAACTCAACCTAACTAATAAGTACATGGGCTTTGCCAAATTTTGTTTAGTAGATTGATCCATGTGAAAATCCCATCAGCTATTGTGAAATCCAAGAAAGTCAACATAGACCAAATGTGGGGTTTCTAGAAAAGCTTCATGGCAAGTTTTCCACTGCTTTAGCTTATGAATGACAATGGGAAACCCCAGTGTGTGTGTGTGTGCGTGCGTGTGTGTGTTCAAATTAAAGTTTCTAATCAAGACTCAAACTTCTCAAGAAACGTCATTATCCAAACTCTAGCTATTAATAAGAATTTCTCATGAATAGAAAGTCAAACTTTTCAAAGAACATCAACATCCAAACTCAAGCTACTAATAAGACTTTTTTCTTTGACAGCAATCACGAATCATCAAATTGGTTCCAATAAAGTAAGGTAGACGAATCATCAAATTAGTTCCAATAAAATAAGGGAGTTTGGTTCATCAGTACCATTTCTCAAAATCCTTTCAGAACCTTGCTGCTCCTATTCGTTTTGGTCAATATCGGTCCTTTCCTTTTCTTTTTCTTTTTTTTTTTATAAGCGTTGGTCCTTTCCCTTTCTTGATTAACCAAGAATGTGTTCTACATAAAACAGTCCACAATGCACACAAAGTTCAAAAGGCCACCTAGCAAAATTAGCATAGTAGCACATTTATCTCCAATGCCACAACTACGTCTTCAAATATGTATATATTTTATTTCTGGGGAGAATAGTTTTCCCAAACTAAGTTCCGGAACTCCCATAAATTTCCAAGGAACATGAACTTTGGTCAATAACAAGGACTACCATGCTATAGACAAGCATCAAAACATTACACACCTGGGATTAATTTTGTCGAGTCCTAGAACCAAAGGAACCAACAAAAGAATAGGCGTCCAATCAACTTGGCCTCTAGAAAACTCGAAACAGTGTCTAGAGGCATCATCAATGTAAACAACCGGAGCTCCACCCCTCTCCCCATCTTCATGACCAGAAACAACATAAACAGCCATCGGCAATGACTGGTCAAGCTCAGTTTCCTCTCTTTTACAGCGTACTAGAGTTTCCCACGTACGACACATGGCATATGGTCCCACCCATGATCCAGCTGCGAGGTCATAAGCCTTTCCAGCTTGAATAAGATTATGGATAGAGAAAGCTGATGCCTCAGAATCACCAAAAAGGTGCAGTATCTCAAAATAACCACGATCCAGTGGCTGCATGATTAAAAATTAAGCAATATTATCATACAGACTTGGAAAACTACATGAAAACTGTGGCATCATGGCCTCAGATTCATTAGATTCTAATTTTAGCGATTTAAAAAACATAATAATTAGATTGGGTGAACAGGAAAGTCATATTCTACACAATTTATGTTACCTTATGCAATGATTCTCTCCATGATCTCCCTAATTGGTGAAAAAGTAATGCCTGTATATATATAATCAATCATTCGTCAACTAATCTTGTTAAAAACAATAATAATAAAATGAAATACATTCTTTGCCAGTCTTATAGATGAAAAAACTGTAGCTCAGTGCAAAAATCATACCTCGATCAATTAATGCTCATCAGAAAATCATCTGAAGTAAATATACCAAAAAAAAAAAAAAGAGTAGCAGAAATGAAATAGCACTGTACCTGAGCAATAAGCATCTGACTGCTTCGAAGCATGCAACCCCAACCCACATCACTGGTATACTTTGAATCTCCAATAGCATCAAAACCTAAGTATTAACAACCAGTCAAACAGTCAATCATTTTATCTGTAACATTATTGTTTGCTATTCAGAATATACATCCAGAAAAGGGACAACCATTTTGAAACAAACCTTTCCGATATGTCATCAAAATTCTTGATGAGAAATCTTCAACAAATGCAGCTAAGCCATCAGTATAATCCGAATCTCCAGTTGACTCTTCCTGAGATATTTTATAGCACACACCTAAAAGCCATATGTCACTGGTTGAACTAGAAATGCCAGTCCTGTTCATCCCTAGTACACGCTCATGAAGTTTCCTCATTGAGCCACCATGCCAAACTCTCTTCACAGCTGATGTCCACCCGTTGCTTCTAGAACTGGATGCCTTCTTTCCACAACTTTTTGACTCGCTGTACGTTTCAAAGATTGAGAATGGAGAAGCAAAAAGCCCTGACCATAAGGAAGTCTTGGAGGGCTTACTGTTACTAGATCCCGGCTCTGAACAAGTGGATTGCGTATTTCTATTTGGGCAATCAGTAGAACTCTTAGAATAATGTTTTGCACTAAAAGTCCTCTCATAGAAACCTTTCATTACCTAGTCATAACACACTATAGAATGACAGAATAGGATCATAGGAGCAACTCGAGTTTTGGATATTTATCACTAGTCTGGAGGTAGAGGGCGGAATAAATTCAAAAAGAAGGTAAGACGCCTGGAAAGACATGGCAAAATAAGGTTGTCATTCTTTGTTGTGAATACCTAATCAGAAAGTAGCAACCATAAACAAATAAACAATGCATCATAAAAGCTATCAAATCCTAATATTTTAGTGGTCATGTTTAACAGGTGAAGTTAATGGCAAAAGGCAACATCAAGACACTAGGAACATATATTGCCTCACATGCTTGTTGCTAAGCAAGACACTTGCATGAATAAGGCAATGTGCAAATTCCTGGAAAAAAAAGTAAAAAACTATATATATAGGTATGAAACATCCTTGCCTTAATCCCATATGAATGGGGTTGGTCACATGAATTCTCTCCCCCCAATCTTTAGTATTACATCTAATTTCACCTACCATTTAACTTTTTAAATTCATTTCTAATACCCTTGTTCCATGTTAATTTTGGTAGCCCTTTCCGTCTCTTACCTTCTATTATAAGTAACTTTCCTCGTTTGACCGGTGCATCTGTAAGTCTCTGATGTATGTGTCCAAACCATCTAATTCTACTCTCTCTAATTTTCTCCCAATGGGTACGGCACCTAATTTTTCTCTCACATTTTTAATAGCGACGCTATCCTTTCATAGGTATGAAACTATCTGCATACACACACACACACACACACATATATATATATGTATTACATTTGCATGTAGATATATACTCTTGAGTTATGTGTGCATTTTTTTAATTGAGTAGATATTTATGACCACAAGAAGTTAAATAACAGAATTCAGATTCATATCTAAAACTGTGAAATTGCAGACAACTCAAGCATAAAAGAATCCAAATAATAATAATAATAATAATAATAATTAAAAAGCGAATTGAATTATTATATAGAAAAAACTAGCAAATTCAAACAACGTAACTTAATAAACTATGATCGCAACAAAATTTGAATTGCAGATTGCTTTAACAGAAAGAAGTCAACACAAATAGAGAATGTTCTCAAAATCAGAAACACAACAGATATCATATGTATCAGAGTTCAAATCAAGATCAACTAGATTTAATCTTGGAGCTGGGTTAGACTTAAGAGTTACAAATTATTCTTCAGCAATTCAAACACAAATCCTATAATCTGATCTTCTGTTTTTCTTTAATATATATATATATATAGATACAAATTATTCATATATGTATGTAGAAACAATCATATATGCATATATAACTATATAGTCTATATAGACATAGAGAGGTGGATGAGCTGAGAGAGAGACGAACCAGACCAGACTCCAGAGCTGTTGGAACCAAGGCCCCAAGCCCTAACTCAATTGCTACATCTTCAAACAAAAGGCCTGACCGAGGAGATATTCCATGCCACTCGCAGATGGGAACACGTGTTAGGAACGGAAATTACAAAAATAATCCTCCAAAGATTCCAACATAAAGTCCACCTTTTTATGGCCCAAAGGTCTACTCAAAGCCAGCCCATTTTAAGTTTTGAGGGGCTTGAGCCCAATACATGGCCATTTGAACTTAAATAGTCCAATTTTGTCAAAATGGCTTGCTTTGCTCCTGCACACCAATCTATTGCTTATCCCAAAAAACCCTTTAATCATAAGGCCCATAAGGATTTTTTTCTTTTCTTTTTCACGACAAGGATGTTAGGGGTAAGTGAATAGAGGGAATGGAGAGGGTGAAAGCACGGATAAACCCAAAAACTCAAGGGAGGAGGGACAATACTGAATTTTTTTAATAATTTCGGAGGGGGCAAAGGTAATATTTCATTAGTATATATATCAAAATGAGAAAAATAGTGGGGCATAATAGTAAAAAAATAAAAAATAAAATCAAGGGGGTCAGTACAACATAGGTCCATCCGTGGGTGCAAGGTTTGAGCACAGCTTCCTAAACATGGGGAGCAACCCAACCAGCAATACAGCACTTGCTGCCGTGAGGTAAATCGAATAGGTTTAGAAAGCTTATAATTTATAAGAAATGCTTTATTACTCCGGTTTAGATTTCACAAAAGTCTATAAAGATTTTATTTTCATAAAATGATCACAATGCTTTGTTTATGGGTTGTTTTAGACCATTAGAGCAATTGAAGCCCAAAATGCTACAATTCGAGCCTAGGGTTTTAATTTTTGTCAAAATAGCTATAATTGTTAATGCAGACTAATCCCATTTCAATGCCAATTAATTTACCCATTATAATGATGATCTATCTTACTGCGTTCATACTCTTGTAACTATTGAATGAAAAGGCTGACGTCACATGTTCATATGATCACTGTTGAGGGTGCAAGCTGAATGAGAGCAAGTAAACTTACTCTATTTGATACGTCATCATGTTTTTTTTAACATAAACTTTTATATATATATATATTTGACCCACATAAAACCTTATTAAAACCTTATTAAAATTCATCTAGTCACTTATTCAAAAATAAAAATAAAAATAAAAACAAAAACAAAAATCATATAGGTTCTCAACAAATGCAACCACGTGATAGTTATTGCCAACCACACATAGAAGAGCTCCATGTCCATTTCAGGCATTCAACCAGTGTCTCTTTGATATCTGAACCTAGTATTGGAGATTCCATTAGTATAGGTTGTGTGGTGGTAGTGACGGTGATGGTGGGGTTCACTTGCGATCTTGTCAAACGCAATCTGATCCCTTCTCGTGTACTCAGACACGGATTTAGATCGTTTTTCGAATCGAAATAAGTCATATCCTCCATCAAATTTTCAATATGAAAATGATGCCCATCACATTAGAAAAAGTAAATCACTATAAAGTATAAACAATCTCCACCTTTGATAAGGACGTGTATCATTAGTCATTCATATATATTACTATATCAATATGGTACTGACCCTATATATATATATATATATATATATATATAGAGAGAGAGAGCGAGAGAGCAAATAAAAGTAGGGTTCAAGATCATCTACGTTGAATCTTATTTAAGTTATCATAAATTAGAATTCTTTGCACATCGACACGTAACGTTTAAAATCTATCTATTGCTTGTGTTAAACCACGTTAACTAATTTTTAAAAAGTTTAAAAATTGCATCGTTTTTAAATAAGAAAAATTCACCACACTTTAACTACGTTCTCTCTCTTTCATCTTTTTCGAAAAAAGATGAAAAAGATCCATTTTTATCTCTCCTCTTGTTCATTCCCACAATTGGAGAATAAGCCGGTGATGGTTTGTTTCTCTTTTAACCTAAACGACTTTTCTAAAAAAGATCGCTTATTATTTCTCTTCTCTTGTTCATTTCTATCTTAAACAAGCCGACAATTGTCTTTGTTTCTCTCTTAACCTAAATACCACTTTCAAGACAAGTGATTCCACTTGTTCGTGAACTAGACTGTACAAGTTATTTAATCTAAAATAAAATGTGAGATTTTGATTTCATTAATTTATGAACTTTTTTTTTTCTTCCCTGAAAGCCTCTAAACTCCAAATTGCAAGATCATGTCTAAGTTAAAATTAGGGTTTGTTTGGTTCCAAATAAATTAAAGGAGACCAAACGGAAAGGTTGGAATTGATCTTTGTTACAAGATTTCAATGGCGTGTATGGGTTTATGTTGCTTTATGTGTCAAGTGAATTACAAAGGGTTTCTTACTTTAATTTCTATAGTTACTTTTATACCATATTTCTGATGTTTAAATTTAATTTTGAAAGGCATGAAATTATTATATCTTACAATTGAATTTTTTTTTTTTAATTTCAAATTGGTATAATTTTTAATTTTTTTAAAATTAATTCATGTAATTTAATACAAATAATAAATAAATTTTAAACGAATATTTAATTTGTACTCCCTCCGTCCCATAATACATGGGTTGTATGGAGAAGGTAAATTTTTATAGTAGTGGGTTTTAATTGTATTGATAAGAGTGAATTGTCAAATATGCTCTTACTAACGGACAAAATAGTGTTTCGTAATTAGTGCAATGGTTTAGTTAAAAGGATATTTTGGGAATGCAACTATTTTGGGACATCCCAAAATGGAAAGGTGGACAACTATTTTGGGACGGAGGGAGTATAAATTGGTAGCATTAAAAATTATTATCAGTTACATAACAGGAGAGTAAAATTATTGCATAAACACGTGGAGTTATGTTACAGGTATATAAATTGATAGCATTAAAGATTATTATAACTAATAAATTTGTGATTTTGAGATGGAATCACTTGATTACAGTTTTAAAATAAAGATCAAGACAGGGGTTTAATGGTATCAAATTTTTACTTTTCAAAAGTTTGAGGTTTTAAAAAGATTATTTCATGGTCTAACGGAGGAATGTGTGAAAAAAAGAAAAAGAAAAAAAAAAGGACCCTGATGAATACGATTTTGGTTTTGCAAAAAAAAAAAAAAAAAAATAATAATAATAATAATAATAATAATACGATTTTGGTTCTCAGTTTGGGGTTTTAAAAGGACTATTCCAACGTCAAGAAATACATGAATAAGTGTATGTATTATCATTATTATATACTGTTGTTGAATTTTGATTTGTAAAAAATATAATTTACCAGGCATTGCAATACATATGATCATATTATATTATATATATATGTATGAATATATATATATATTCTATGAAGTCCAAAACTACCTGACTCAACCAATTAGTTTTAATATTTTCGAAACCATTGAGATTGATTTTTTTATTTTTATTTTTGGTAGGTTCGGAAATATGTCCGAGGTGGAACGTTTACACTTCTAGTAAGATAATGGATTTGAAATGGAAACCCACCTCATAATATTGCAAAAAATAAATTGTAAATTATATTAAAATTCATAATCCTAATGCGAACAAAAATAAAGTGTAAATAACATAATAAATATATTAGCAGTATTTTTTTTTGAAAGAAATGTACTTCTCATTTAAATTGAAATGATAGTACTATTAATTTTTACACGGGAGAATAAAACATTATTGACATTTTTGTTAAACAAAAACTATATTTATAAAAGACCAATGATAAAAAAAATTGAAAATTTGTTTTATTATTGTTAGGTTTTTTAAGACTTCAATTACGGAAAAGAGTAAATTATCTTCTTTAAGTATTTATCTCTATATTTGCAAACAAAAATACTCCTACGTAATAGATATATATAGAGATATATCTTGAAAAAGGAATTGATGAAGTGACAAAAAGGCTGTTTAGAGCGTCAAACCTTCATTCGCATGCAGAGTTGAAGGACTAACCCTTCTCTTGTCTTGTCATGGGGCCTCTAAATGGTTGCTAAAGTGATAAAAAGACTGACGCATCCTCGAAAGCACAAACGTGGAAGCTTTCCACTGGTCAAACCAAAAACACCATCCCGATAACATGTTTCTTCGCGGAGCACCTGATAATTTCTACTCTTTCGCGGCTTTCTGTTTCTGACAATATTCTCTGTACAATCCCGCTCGCTGCTTGTTTATCTAGGGTTTCGTGCTCCAAATACAATCCAATACACACATCCACAGAGAAAGTTTAGCTTGACCCATAATTAATCAAAAGTTGAATTTGTTGAACGTTAATAAACAAACTTTTATTTTTATATCGAAAAATGGAAACTAATCAATTACTAATGGTACACATTTATGGCTTTCCCAATTCACCACCACTGCTGTTGCTGCTGCTATTGTCTTTCACTCCCCCTCCCAAACCCCATTTTAGGGTTTCACTTTCCGTTCTCTCAGGAATCACCCCATTTTTTCAGATTTTCAGTGACCTTTTTGTGCTTCAGTGTTAGTGTTCTGTGGCGTCTGGTTTTGAGCTCTGAAATATCGGAGAAAACCTGCAAATCTCGTGACAGATCTCTCGGGTTAGTTTCAATCACTTGAATGTTGTTTTTGGATTCTCATAGAGTTGATTTCTTCTTATTTCGTTTAATGCGTGAACTCATGATAGATTAAAGCATGTCTGATTTGTGTTTGAATACTCTTGAAGGAAATGTACTTTGATGAAGTTGTTTTTCTAGGGCTTTTATTGTACAAAATAATGTTTGAGTAAGATATTTTGAGAAAAAAATTTGGTTTTTCTCCCTTTTGAGGTTGCAAGAATTTTTGGGTTGTCATCAGTTTTCTTTAAATCCTCTCATTTTCAAAGCTTGTGCAGTTATGGCTGTTTGAGCTTCATTGGGTTCTAGCTCGTGAAGGGAACTCGGATATTGTGGTTCATGTTAAGATTTTAGGGTTTCTTGTTTGCCAGACTCGGGTGGGAAATGGATTATAAACAGATTTTGGATCCAATGAAGTTTCTTAGAAATTTCAGAGGGGTTTTCCTCATAACTTTGTTGTCGTTTTGACTTGAAATCTCTCATCTGTTTTTATTTTTGGGTTTTTTATTTGGGAAAAAGGTATTGCAAAAGGAAAATTGTTCTTTATTGACAAAGTAAAAGTGACTTTCTATTCTGGTGAGAGCTATGTGTTCTAAATTGTGATTAAGAAGAAAGGATGTGACTTATTATATATATATATATATATATATTTGGTTGGACTGAGCAGAAGTTGATGATGGATTTCTTCAAAGTAAAGAAGTTTAGGAAAGCTCACAAACCAAATCCAGAAAAGGATTTAGAGGATAAACCCATTCCGCAGCCTGAGGAGCCAAAGAATGAGAATGGTGATGACTTGAGTAAATCAGGCAATGTTGATTCTGCTCCTGAAGCTGACGATGACGATGACGACTTCATCACAAATGAGGTCAAGAGGAGGTTGAAAGAACTGAGAAGAAACAGTTTTATGGTGTTGATACCGGAAGAATCGTGCCCAGAAGAGGAGGAAGAGGATGAGGAAGAGGAGGGTGAGACCAGCTCTAGTGAGTGGAGGGACGTGGAAGCAGAAGGTCAACAGCTGTGGTATGGGTTCGATGCTGTGTATGACAAATACTGTGAGCGGATGTTAGTCTTTGACCGTTTGAGTAATCAGCAGCTGAATGAAGTTGGTAAATGTTGCTATGATTCTACCTATTGCTTGCTTTCTAATAATTACTGTATATTTGGAGGCCATGTTTCTTTTTTTATTTTTTATTTTTTATTTTTTTATATATATATATTTACCATTTTTGGTTTCAGAAGTAAAATGCGCCACGTTTCTTTTTGACTAATATTGGTTGTTTTATAAAGTTACATGTATAAAGTATGTATATAAAAGATCTGTACTTCCACACATGCTAGATCAAGATGATGCTTATATGAGGTTAAAATATCTAATGGGTAGTAGAAATTTTCAAGTAAAGATTTGTGTCATATTAATTGGATTTAGTTGGAAAACTCATTTGGGTAAATGCGATCCACAATGCAATAAAATTGATTGATTCTTAGTTTCCTGAGAAACAAATGGTAATGAGTTGGCTCTGTTTTGGGATTCCAGAAGTCTGACCAAGTTTTCAATTTATACTTCCCTTTATTACTTTTTCTTTAATCTTATAAAACATATATATTTTTTTGGTTCTGTGATTAGGTAATTGGTTATGTGCAAGTTGTTAGCAAAAATGACGATGTATTTTTAGATTTAAAATCAAGAGCAGAATCTAATGCTCAAGTTGGATGCTCCTGATAAGCTTTATTTATGGTTTCTTTTCATTTTTAAAATTCTGCTCAACTTGTATAATCTAGGAATGTTGGATTGCTCCAGATCTAGAGTCTGGAGGTCATATCCAAGAAAGACTGTTGAGACTTTCTGGGATGCTTGAAGGATGGTCTTCCAAAGTTGTTGTGTTACATTTTGTCAGAAGCAGGGGTATATGAATGTTTCTGCGAGCTGTTCAGGATAAACTCGTGTGAATTGGATTGTTGCTATCACTATTGTTGGCTTCTCTTGCTCTATGTTACCATGCTGGACCCTTTAATAGGTACAGTTGTCCAGGGGTGGAGTTTCCATCTTTTTGGCATTCTTGTTCGCTACTGACTGATTTCAGATAGACAGGTTGTTAGTGAACTTAGTGTATAGCATGCTATATCAGGATTGAACTTTTTTTTTCCCCCTTTTGAATTAGCTTCTCTGGAAAGGTTACGTGCGAATATTGCAACATTAAGGTTTGATCTGTGTTGCCGTACAATATGTTTTGAATTTTGCAAAGAAAGGTCAAACATGTGCATGAGAAATTATGTTCTTTTTGATTTTTGAGAGATGTTATCCTATGAAATAGTGCCCTACTGGTTATCCATGTTAGACCATGTATTATACAATTTAAATAATTTTGGTGGTAGTAACTTCTTGTACCTGCAAATGAAGTGTCATTTTCAGTGTGTTGCCCCTTATTTTCGTAGTTATTGAGGCTGGTATGTTCAACTTTTTTCATCTAATAAAATATCCCCGTTTGGCTGATTCTGTTTTTCAGCTTCCCTACTTAGCTGTTGTGTTGCAATGAAATATGTAGATCCTTTCCACAAATTAAGGTTTACTGTGTTACAGGCTCCCATAATCCTTCAACTCCATCACCAAAATCTGCATCTAAGAAGCTTACTTCCCCACTTCGCTGCCTTTCTTTGAAGAAGATTGAAGAACCTGAAGATGAAACTGAGCATCTGCAGCAGCAAGGAAATAACCCCTATGAGGATCTTGAGACGGCATATGTGGCTCAAGCTTGCTTGACTTGGGAGGCTCTTCATTGTCAATACACGCAATTGAGCCAGAAAATTTCTTGCCTACCCGAAAATTCAGCTTGTTACAACCACAGTGCTCAGCAATTTCAGCAGTTTCAGGTTTTGTTACAAAGATTTATTGAAAATGAACCTTTTGAGCAGGGTTCCAGGGTTGAAATTTATGCTCGAGCAAGAAACTTGTTGCCTAGACTGCTTCAGGTTCCTAAAGTAAAAGGTAAGTATGCAAATATTTAAGTAGTCGAGGTTGGATCACTTCAGTTAAAATTTTTGATTTCGCATTGGTCATGATATTCTGCTTACTTTGTGTTGATGGATCGGGTTCTTGGTGGAATACCTGTTTGGGTATGGTCTTATTAATGAACGCTAGAAATATGATTTCCAGTCCAAAGGTCTTCTTAAAGGTATGAAAATTTGTACGTCACTTGGCCCTGGTGCCTCAAGAGGCATCAGGTCTAAGGTTTAACTCCTCTCAAGTGGAAACAATTCCTTGGGGGCGTGTGACTACCAACTAGGAAAAAAGGGTACGAAAATGGATTAGCCAATTAAGGATGTTGGCTTGTACAGTGC
>JAOTQH010000011.1:6435-17702 GCA_025631255.1 Cornus kousa | reverse complement strand
CATTCATCACGTGCATTACATGTGCCTTTTAGTATATATATATATATATATATATATATATATATAAAAGAGGTAATTACATAGATTTTATTGTGATATCAGATGACTCAATTTGATGCCAAATATAGATAGATATTTTCTGAGCTGTTTCTTCCACTTGTAAAATCAGAATATATAAAAGAATAAGAGCATGTTTTACTATTTAAAAATATATATATTCTACGAGCTGTTTAAATAATGTTCCGTAAAAATTTTATACTCACACCACATCTGAAACAAAAACATGATACTAGTCCCCAATTTCAGTTTTCATGTTAATTTTATATTCTATTTTTTTTTTCTTTTTTTTTCCCAGTAAATAACTACCCTCCAATTTCGTCAATGTTAATTTAATTTTATTTTGGGTAGAAGGGTAAGCATTTTACTTACCAAAAAAAAACAAAAACACCACTTAAAGTTGAACTTCAACGGTACTTTACAAGATGGAGATGCGGTAATTTTTCATATTTTAAAATAAATTTATATATATATATATTTGAAAGGTAAAAGATATTGTCAGTTTGTGTTTACGGACAAAAGTTGGTGGCACATTTTTTTTTTTTTTTGTCAAATGTAAAAAATAAAAAAATTAAAAATAAAAATTAAAAAAATAAAAGAGGAGAAAGGAATGAATACAAAGAATGCCAGCTAGCTTAGGCTAGTTCAAACATAAAAACAAAACACAGGGAGCATGTTAAACATAAGAAACTAGACAAAAGTTAAAAATAGATTGAATTTTTTTTTTTTTAAAATCAAAATTGGAATCGTATACTACTAAAATAATTAATTAACCAATGCATGGCAGCCCTTTTTAAATATATTTTTCCACGCAAAAGCAAATGGCAGCCAATTGATTAATGTTCTTTCCTACGTACATTGGTCTACACTCTTTTTGCACTAATTAATATAATGTGTTGGAGTACATAGTTGTCCTTAATTTTATTCCTTATGCAAAGAGTACTATAAAAAAATAAATAAAGCGTACGTCTAGAAAATGGCTATCTAATTAGATGAGTCTCCATTCTGAAAACATGCATAAATACATGGTTACAAAGAAGATATATATAATTGTTTACCTTTCCAATATATATATATATATATATTAAACTGCATGCTAACCACAATGGAAATCAAATAGGATGCTAAGAGGAATAGTCAAATAAGACACTTTTTGGCGAGGGTTGTGACATTCAACATGTGACCATCGATTACACTGTTATTATTTAGGGTGAAGTGCATTAAACTCTTAATTTTTATTAGTGTTTGCATTAAATTTTCTTTTTATATATATATTTTTTTATCAAAAAAAACTCTCACCAACTATTTAGGGGATGACTTAACAAACCAACACTAGTTGAAAGAGAACTAAAATACCCTTAGGGCCTGTTGAGGAGCCAACTGATGCTATTTCTTCTTGGGTTTTTGTGCCTTGATTGGGCTTGTTGATAGGCTGGACTTTCTCTTTTCAATTTAGCTTACTTCTAATTTTATCTATTGGGCTTGGGGGTATGCCGTATGCCCCATGTTTATGTGTATATTTTTGTCTCTTTTATTTAGAAAGGAAATTGAGGGATAAGGTAAAAAGAAATATATATATATATATATATTCCCGATAAATCGCTGTGGTTAAAAATTATTATTACCTTTCGAAATGTAATTGTACTTGGTGTATTAGTAGTAGTATGTGGACATCTAGCCTTGCCATCGTCCAAGCTTTAATTACTTCATATATATATATATATGCTTCAATATTCAATTCCATTAGCTTTCTACGCCATTAATTGCTCGTCCAGAAATATATATATATATATATATATATTATTTATTTATTTTATTATTATACGTATGCATGGGTACTACTGTTGTTCTTACCTTAAAAAAAGAAAAAGAAAATGAATAGTGTTAGGGTTGCTCCTTTCTGTTTACTTGATTTGTTAATTTTGGAACTGAACAAATTCCCCGCTTTATATGACAAATAAAAATAATAATAATAATTTACTCGCTTTATCGAATCCAATACCAAAAATCTTTTAATTAATAATTAATTTAATTATGTAATCAAAGGAGTTATTATTTAATTTTTATTTCTTTCTCTTTTTCTTTTTCTTTTTGGTTTTTTTTTTTTTTTCATATTTTAAAGTGAGAATAAAAGATTGAGAGTTCAACACCATGTAGAGAACTGATCCTTGTTAAGTGATATCAACACACACACACATATTAACCAGTCGAATTATCATAAATAACCAGTATCAAGCTGTACATTAATATGCGGAGAAAATGCACATGGCTTATAAGAGAATGGAAAAGGTAAAGAAATAAAGGAAGTATAAAATAAAAAAAGGAAAATAATAATAAAAAAAAAAAGGAAAATAATAAAAAAAAAAAAAAAATTGTCAGATATACTTTACAAGATATACCTCTCTTTGAAGAATAAATACCAAATAATGGGGTCAATTATCTGAGAAAGATGATCAAGTGTTCTTCTCTAGAACCACGAGTGCTGGTGTCAAATAGTTATTTGCTTTGTCTGGTAAATGTGCAACCTGCTCGGAGGAGATAAATCAATGTGCAGTTTATATCCAAGTCATTGCAACCATAAGAAAAATATTCTGAATCAAAATTTTGAGTTTCAATATATATATATATATATGTTTACGTCCATTACCAGCTCATAGAGCTCCTGTCCTCGCTCAGCCACATACTCGTAACATACCTAGTCATAAGCAAGCATAAATGCCTCAGCTCCATCAAACTAAAATTGACAACAAAAGAACATATAATGTTACCCACATCAAAGCTTTTGTTCCTTGCAGTTGAATCGTGTAATGCCTTCACACAGATATCAGCCACATCGGCACAGCTGATGCCCTACAATTATCATGGATGGTGTGAGGCCATGGTTAGGTCCAAAAGTGACTTGCAAAGAGTTTTTTTTTACTCTCACCTGAGAGATTCTGTTTCCTTGATCAAATATGAGAGCATGTTGCCCACCAGGTTCTTCCTGAAAGAACGAATCTCTTTACTTGCGCTTTCATGTTTTTTATGGGAAATAATTATTAAACTCACTGGAAAATTATCAAGATTAAACATTTGGTTAATGTATTCTCACTATATAGTATTCACAGAGAAAAAGGGTAGCACTAGGTATCAAGTTGAATGCAAGGGAATACAAAGCTGAATGCAAGGGATGTAATCTTTCTGCCCGTAGGGTTCTTAGCAGAACAAGGGTTTGAGCTGAAGACGGGTTTTACTTTTACAGGCTCTAATTAACAATTATAACCCCCATACTTGAAGATTATTGTCAACCATTACTGCCAGAAATACACTCGTGGAATAAAGGATAATATCCGGAAGAAGACCCATTATCGGCATTATTTGAACTTTTTCCTTATTTGGGGGATGGGAGTGAGTTGAAGGTCGGCATTATTTGAACTTTTTCCTTATTTGGGGGATGGGAGTGAGTTGAAGGGGAGATGGCAGGGAAGGAGAGGCCTTCCCCATTTGTGCTGTTACAGAAATTAATTCTGTGATTAAAGAAACATATTTATAACTAGGATAATGAGTTGGTTATTAGTACTCCAATATTCAAGTCATGACTTGGTCTACCAAGTTTTGACCAAGTCAAAACCTGCCATTTTGACATAGATATCAGTACAGTGCCCAAGAATCCAATTGATTATGACCTGGCAAAAGACCAGCACTGTAATAATAAACCGACCAAAATTTCCGTCCCCCCAAAAAAGTAATAATTCAATCAAGTTGCTCCTGAATATAGATCACAAACCAATCATGTTTGTGTAATAAATTTACCTTTAGGGGACCCGGGCGAATGATTGTGTACCCAAGGCCTGATCTTCTTAAGGATTCTTCCCCGGCCTAAAAGGAACACCGATAACACAGTCACTTCAAATGAAAACAACTTAAACGTGTAGCAAAGGGAAGAAAGCTGGAGAAAT
The DNA here is from genome assembly GCA_025631255.1 of Cornus kousa. NCBI lineage: Eukaryota > Viridiplantae > Streptophyta > Magnoliopsida > Cornales > Cornaceae > Cornus > Cornus kousa. The sequence goes on along the minus strand of JAOTQH010000011.1, from coordinate 13,707 downwards.
GGCCAACCTTCTTGGCTCTCAGAACCTGCTCCCTTCTGGTAGGTTCTATTCCTAATCCTGTACACGAAACTAAGATGAAGTCTGTTTCTTGCCCAGTCTGCAAACAAATGATTATCAGATTCCTTTTTTAGGGTGAGAACGAAAATTTAGCAACTTGTAATTTCTATAGCTGGCACAGGAATTTTCCGCATTGTAGTTAACCAAATAAGCAGTAACGAACATAAGACGTGAAAAGACAGTTGCTTTTGTCTCATTAATTTCTCTTTTGAGACTCTTGTTATTGTATTGTAAATGTTAATATTTTATTAATAAAAAAAAATTCTTTGTAGTCTCAGATAGGTTTATCACTTGAAGCATAAATATCACGAGAATGAGAGAAACTACAGCTCTCAATTCTAACATTCTCTCTCTCTCTCTCTCTCTCTCTCTCTCTCACTTATTCTTTTTCTTTCTTCTTTCATCTTTATTTTAAAAAAAACTTCATATACCAGATTTTTTTACTTAGGTGAAATAGATCCTAGGCATCATTGAATTTCCTACTCAACTCAATAATTTTGTTCTAACTATTTGAGGTTGGCAACATAATTCTGTTTCGCTATCTTACTCAAGCGTAAGCCAAATTTCAGTGAAGCTGCTCACTATCATGTCTTCACATTCCTCTTCACCAGGCAATACAGTCTCTTTTCCTCGCTGGTGCATGACCAGTCTTAGTTGATTTTCTTCTATGTGATCTCCAGTTATCCCCGTCTTAACACAATTACCTCAGCATTTTCATTTTGACCATACTCATTTTATGAACAGTAATTTCTTAACCACCCAATATTTTGCAAAGATGGCCTAATAGTTGTTTAAAAAATTTCCCTTCACTTTTGATATACATCAACCACACTATATTCTGGAACACCTCGACTTATGTTTTAATTCCACGAGCTACATCATCTTCACTCCTATATCCTCACTTGTATTCATAGTTTTGCTAAAAGAACATTTCACATATTCAGTTCAAAGAAAGAAAATTGAAAACAGAAAAGGAAGATTAAAAAGAACAAGGTGGAAGTCACAATGCATGGAATTGTTGATAAACAGTGTTTTCAGAAAATCGAAGTGAATTTTGAAATACATGATTGTCCTCAAGTAGATTCAGCATATGAAAGTTCTCTATGAGCGTAAGACGTTAGCCTGAATGGTCTTTGTTTTGAGAATAAGAGACGGCAAGACCGTGGGAATTAAAAAGGAAAAAAGAATATAAAAAGAACTGAAAAGCATAGGGAACTTTTTGCTGTCATGGCTCATGACACATCAGACTCAGGTGAGTGTAGGTATGGTCCGTATGGAAACCCAGATTTACTTAACAAAACAGCCTACCTGTTTATTTGACCTAAATTGGAGTTGGATATTGATGATATTCAATTATGGATTTCGTATCTGTAGGTCATGGATGCCAAATATTCAAACTAATCGGAGCTGGAACCTTGAGTTTTCCAAATCAAACAAACAAAAAATATAAAGAACAACGCACCTTATGAATATTGAGGGAATAAAATAATAAACAAATAAAGAAAAAAAACAAAATTTTATAATAAAAAATCCATTAAAAAATAATTAAAATTATATACCTCGTACATGGCTATCTTACTTATCTATTATGACTGTCAGGAGAAACGCCCAGAGCAAGGATGCAAACTGAATTTTAACTAACCAAGCTATTTTAGAATCCCATCTGCATCAAAGAAAAGGGGGAAAAAGAAAGAAAAACCAAAAAAAAAAAAAAAATCTACTCTACCGCATGCTTCGGCGTGGTAGGCTTTATTGTGTTGAAAACAGTAATAAGTTCAATGTGACAGAGTTAATGATATAGTATATAACAAGCATGATATGTAAGTATAGAATAACAACATAGGCAACAAACTAAAACGGAAACACATCAAAGAAATTGAAAGAAATGCTTTTATATATTCCAGCTTAAGTTTAAAGTTTTAATGAGTTCAATTTGATAAGAGTATTGAAACCAAGTATGATGCATGATATCAAAGTACAAAGCAAACTATGGTTGTACATGCAACAAGCTGCAAAGGAAACACATTAGAACTTACAGGAAATGCTTTTATATATTCCAATATAAGGTTAAAGCTTCTCAAATCTTGCTGCATCCCAGCAGGTCCTTCATTAGGTTTCTGCAGCAAGAAGTATGATGCATAGAATCAGAAGAATTTAAGGGGCATCAAACGTTTTTCATATTATAAAAAGCTATCAGCCTCAGTTGAATGACTCAAATTGCAGGTTCGGTTATCTTTGGTTGGATGAATCTGGAGGCCAGAGCCTATATGATAGGTTCATTGACGGGCTGTTGGACATCACAGATCTAAAATATTGAGTCATTTAAACACCAGAGAGAGAGAAATACATAACATAACAGATCAACCTTTTTTTTTTTTCGCAATAAAAAACAAATGTGTCTTTTATGCTTAACAAACTATATTACAAGTACATAAATTTGTTAACAAATGAAACAGAAGTAAAAACCAACATGACACTGAAACTTTTTTTTGAAATCCTAAAAATGATCCTAATCATGTAAGAGATCAGATCAGTTTAAACTCTACAGTAAGATAAACTCCACACATTTTTATAATTGCCTAAGAATAAATGTGACAATGAAGGGGCAGTGGACTATGTAAACACTAAATTGTATGCACCTATGCAGGGTGTGTTGGATACACCATAATCCATATCAATTAGAAGGCATTCATCATAGAGCCTCTTACAAATAGTTTTAGATGATTTTTTCTTTTCTTTTTTTCTTAATCAATTTTAAAGACTATTTTTCATGTCTTTGTTAATTTCCTTCTTTATGAATGTCTCTATTATCACTTATTTGGTAATGCAAGTGATCATCAATGTTCCGTATAGAATATTATGTAGCAGGCACACTTATCCCAGAAAAAGAATATACACTGCATAGCGGACAGGCAGAAAGTGATTTCATAAACCAAATTAATGACCTAGGCCCACTTTTTGTAGGCCCACTTTTTGTAGGCCTAGAAGTTGTTAGAGATGGTGTAACTTAAGCATTATGTCCTCTTAACATTTTCCTAAGATGAAGGTGACACTGAGTAGAAGACGAGAGGGAGCTTGGTAATATAAATGAAGAAAAAACTCTAACAGAAAGAGGAAATTGAAATAGTTTACAACGATATATACCTGTCTTCTTGGTTCAAAACGTATTGTCAAGCTGTGTACAAGGAATGGATCTAATGGTGGATCATCTGGTTTCACTGGCCGAAACGACGAAAATGGTACTCTTACCTGTCAAAACAAAATAAGAAAGGGATAAGTAAGCTTTCCACCTTGTCAAATGCAGATGAAAAGTATGAGAAAAGAGACTGCTCACCCTGCAAAATCCTACTTTCGTGCTAATTCGTGCAAAATACATTTTGCTTTGAGTTCTATCTGCTGAAGGACCAGCCTCGAGTATCAAAACGTAAGATCTTCCATTCCCACCAACAGATAGTATTAGACCTTCATACCTAAACATGCAATTTTGATAAAGGTATAGCCGATAAGTCATTGCAGTTGAGACAAAAACTACAAGTGAAAAAGTTAATCTTCAAGTACCTACTCATAAAAAAAGGACCCATGGATTATGGAAGTATTACCTACCTGTCAAGAGTGGAACCCAGAGGAAGAGAGAGCTTTTTCGATAGTTCTACATACCCTCCTCTAGTGAAAACATACCCTATTGTCAAAAATGAGAAAGAGAGTCAAATTTAAATATTGCTAATCCTCCATTGTGGTTCTATGTTTGGTAGAATTCATAGGCTTATTCAAACATGTTTTAGTGGGCTTGAAGTGTTGTAGTGGCAACATGACTATTTACAATCTAATGTGCTATCTGGGCATGTATTTTAGTCCACCTGAGGTCACCAGTTTTACCTGAGAAAAGCGCATCTCCATTTTCAGTGAACTGAAAACTCGCATCCATTCCTCCATCATATTTTGCAGCAACCACATCTTGAAAATAAGTTCCTTGACTGACATCCCATCCATTCAATGAATCCTCAGACTTGAACTTTGAAATTAGAAGCTTGCTTTTGCTGCTTTTTCCTGCTCGTAGTTGTGCTAATTTATTGTTGTAGTCCTGCAATTTGTGCAAGAACTTATAATATTTGCTAAAGAATTTTCCTATGGGGGCGGGCATTTCGACGCCTCATGGAAATATGTTATTGTAACGTAGCTCTTGACCACATATACTGGTAGATTAATAGAATGACAGCACCATAATCACCAAAAATAACAAAGAAATGAGTTCATCTACTAATGCCCTATTCTTTAGACACAGTATAAGTAAAATAATTTTATCGACAGCGGTAGAGGCACACAAAAAACTCCTCCCTCATCCCATGTATATATGATGACTGGCAAATTCAGTTGTAATGCAGCATTGTTTGTATCAACCCACAAATAAAATCCATATTTTTCTAGAGGTAGTCGAACCAAAAAGCATGTGTAATTAGGGTTTATAGAGACTGACTGGATACAAGGAATGAGAAAAAAAAAAAACCTGAAATGCTTTGGTGAGATTGCAAACCCCCTGATAATCAACTCTGTTGAGATCCCCAGTGACCGAGGACCGTGCTGTTGCACAATATATAATCTTGTTGCAACCTTCCACAGCAGCCTTGAGGGTGGAGGGTTCACCAACATCCCCAATTACTATCTCCACAGACGTCGGAAGCATCTCCACCACCTCCTCATCTGCCTTCCTAACTAGAGCCTAATTAGGGAAAAAAAAAAAAACCATTTATTTAGTCATGCATGTTATCTTATCTTCTATAAATTGGACACACATTCATTCCAAGTTCGTTCCTCATGCTATGTTCTGTAATATCCTTAAAATTGGAATCAGAGAAAAATTAGTTCATTTCTATTCTAAAACACCAATTGCATACTCCTAACATAACATTGATATATTTCAATTAAATCCAATAAGTGAAATAGCATTATTATGTAGTAAATTATTAGAAATTGAGAAATCTAATCGGGTACCTTGACAGTGTAACCTCTGAGCATGAGCTTGCGGACTACGATGCGGCCGACACGGCTGGTGGCGCCGACGACGAGGATAGTAGTGTTCTGAGCGCCTGGGATGGTGAATTCGCACATGGGACCACCCTCACTGATGAGAAGTCTAGTCTCGTCGTCATCCGTACGGGTGGTCCTCGAGATCTGACCCAATCCCGAGAACTTCCGCCACACCTGGTCAAATATTTGCCGGGAACGCCGTCCCAGCCCCACCGGGTTCACCTCTTCCAGCCTCTTAATCATCGACTCTTCTCCTCGTTCTTCTTCTTGTCTCACATTTCCACCATTGTCTTCATTCCCATCATCATCGTCGTCGTCGTCGTCGTTCTTGTTCTGATTCTTGTTGAATTTGCTGGTTTCAGGAGCAGAAGAAGAAGCAACAATCATCAATGAAGAACGACTACTGCTACCAGTAGTGGAAGTTGGGCTTGGAGGACAAATAATTGGGAAGGGATTTGGTTTCCTCCATTTCCGATTATTGTTATAGGTATGTATGAATCCTCCAACAGTAGCAGTAGTTGCAGTGGACATTGTTGTTGTTGTTAGTTAAGTTGATGGTTTTGTGGGCTTTTTTTCAGTGAGTATTTGAAACGAAAACTACAACCATTTTTTTATTTTTTTTTGAAGTCGATCATTTTTGTGATATGTGGTTTTGAAATTGCATGTGGCTCAGGTATTATTATTTATTTATTTATCAAAAAATAGCGAAATTGGATAAGAAGATTAGGACGGAATATGGTTGGCGTTTTGTGAGTTGGAGAGAGGGGGCGAGTCAGCGGGAAAAGCAGAAATGTCAACCACACAAACCATAAACCTATGGGGTTGTGGCGCGAAGAGCTTGCCACTTAGGGATCTCCATTTCCTTTCATGTTACAATAATTTGAAAAATAGGCTTAAAAATATAGGCACAGTACTCGACAATAGTGTTTGTATGTTTTATAAAAAAATTCATTACCTATATCTAACTCTCTCTCAGGCTGTCACTAAATCAAAAAGGAATAATACATTTTTTTTTTTTGTCACCAAGTCCGAGGGCCAAATTATCAGTGAAAACTTTAAATTCTAACCTTATGTCAAGGCCCTATACAACAATTCCTGCATGCGACTCAGCCCTATACAACAATTCTCCCGAATTTTCTTTAGAACAATTTAATCATATATTCATCATAAAACACTTAATTAACAAGATGTTAAAATGCCACAACTTAATGAAACGAACTCCACTAGACTGGTACACCTTTACAAGTAAGTCTTTACATTATAACCTCAAATTTCCAATATACTATTACGAATGGTTAAGCTACGAAGACAGAGGGCCTAGGGAAACATTTAAGAGAGAGAGAGAGAGAGAGAGAGCGATTAGGTTTTTACATAGATCATTAGTAATAAAATGTACAAATTGCACACCAGTACTCACAAACAATTTATTGCTGTTCCGTGATTGCTACTTATCAATATTATTATTATATTTCTTATCTTTAAATAAAGAAGACAATCTACAAAATGTATGAACATAAAAGGAGGGCAGAGCCAAAAAGACGGACTAAAAAACTGACCTCCCTCTTGACTTCCGTTCTAAAAGAACATACACAGATTAGGAGAACTATATAGTACACCGTGCCCATCCAACGATAGCACTTACAAGATAAAATCAAAGAATCACGAAAAAGGGAGAAACTTCAATACTCCTTTCACTTTGATGGAAGATAATTAGCTGTAGTTGAAGATGAGGGCAGCTCCGATCAATAAACTTCGAAATCTTCTGCAGGGAGGGGAGAATTCAGCTGTTTAAAATGTTAATCAAAGAATTATCCACTACCAATTGATTGTTAACCACTTTGCTGCAAATTTCCTTCCACTATCCCCTCAAAAGATTATGAGCACACTTGTGCTGTAGCTGCCTGCTTCTACTCTTTTATCAGTCACTCAGAACTGTAATCTATCCCCCTCTATGGGAGGTTTTCTTCTAAGCATCCATAACAATATATGTACAACTTGTTTATCCATCATTGCCAGCAACCTCTGCTGCTCGCTGCCTCATCATCTCCATCACAGCAGCCCTTCGCCGGGAATCAGACTGTTGTTGCAGCCTCCTCATATGTTCTTTCAGATCTCTGTATAAATATAAATTTATGAGACAATCTCAATGAGAGAGAGAGAGAGAGAGAGAGAGAGAGAGAAGAGGGAGGG
>JAOTQH010000010.1:0-12798 GCA_025631255.1 Cornus kousa | reverse complement strand
AACCAATACAATCAGTGTCATAAAACTTCAACTACAAGCTGATGATGTAACTGGCAACCTTCAACTTTAAGTAAGTTTTGCAATATAGCTTTTTGTTTCACAGCTTCATCTTCTTGAAAAATAAAAAATTATTGTATTTATAACCATGGTGTCTATAATAAGCATGCTCCACCCAACCTTAAAGAATTTATAGTTAAGGCCGCATATAGAGATGGAAGTAAAAGTATTTTGTTGAAACACATGTGAATGGTGAAATCTCGTGTAATTTTTCCGTAGAAGCTTTCTGCAGTGAAGCATTTGATATCATTAGTAGCAATTAGAAGGTCATTTTCATTCATGGAGTCACTTCCAAACATTTTTCTAAATGTAAGCTTCGCCATTCCCACTTACTTGAATATGTTGGTGTCTTGTTGATATCAACCAGTCCACAGCATCCTTCTTTCAAGACCGTAGTGTGCCACTAGGCCGGCTAATTGGAATTAGATCAGGGGACAGAGGAGCTCTGTACTTCCCAAACACAAGTCGCTTTGCAGGACACGAGAACATATCTGTAAGGGGGTCACACTTGGATGTCCCCAGGAGACGCGGAGCAGAAATCTCCATATCTGTAAGGGGGTCACACTTAGATGTCCCCAGGAGACGTGGAGCAGAAATCTCTCTAGGGTTGTGCATTCCACTTCTGTTTGGCATTATGGAAAAGTTGAGCCGAAGCAAAAGCAGCTCAAGAAGGTGAAGTTTGACTGTTAAGGACAATCACAAGTTTGTTCAAGGTACAACAGGAGCAAATCATATTTGACATGTATCAACTCTGTTGTTATTTGTTTGCTAAACGGATGATTCATTGCATATTCATTATTGCTTGTTCATGGCTTGGTGAGTGTTAATTTGATTAAATCATGCTAAGCTTAAAAATGTTTTTGATCGGACGTTGAACTGATAGTATTGTGTAAACAAGCATTTACAAATGGTTGTTAAGCAAATTCTTAAACCACAAATAGGTTCCGCATAACCGCCATTATTTTCTCTTTTTTGAGCAAAATCACCACCTCAATTATATGGTATGAAGAATATTTTGGTAACAGTTTACTTGGTATCATCTGCAAATTTGACAATAAACTAAGAACACCTTGAGACATAAAAGGATCATGATGAGAGAATATCAAACCATAAAAACGTCAGTGTTTAATTATCACAAATAACCTAAAAAGGTTAGAGTTAGGAATTGCGACCGATGACCGATAACGAGCTAACATCAAATCTCTTATAAAACCTCACATCATTAGACCTCAGTGGGGTTACACAAACCCAGAAGTAGCACAAAGCATCCTTTGCGAACATTTGGAGTCGAAAAACGACTGAAAACTAAAACTAGAGATACAAAGATTCCATTCACATGGATATTTCACCATTCCATGTCCAAAAGCTGGATGAGCTTTTGAAGGTGGAATAAAGAAGACAGTTCCTTTTACATACCAAATACACAAACTAACATTGTACCAGTCCTAGTATATGTTATAGTGTATAATAAACCAACTAACTGATTCTAGTGAGATGTGTATGCCAAACCCATCTGTCACAAAGAAAATGCACCTCAATACCATCTTACGGCAACAAAAGACGGTAAAATCATCAGGCTTCCAAACTTCACAATTACTTAGACATCAAAGACCCTGAACACTGTAAGATTCTGGTCATTCTTCAACAACATTAACCAGTTCATACTCAACAAGAGACAGATTGTTGTCCTCTTTAACCACAAAATTTTCCGGCTCAGTGACCTCGATGCGGCCCCATTTGTCTACAGCAAGCCTCATAGACCCCTTGAACATGTCAATCTTTGCATTGCGAATAATGACAGTGGTATCCGGTTTCATCAGGTCAACTGTAGAGAGATAAATCCATTATCACACAACAATGCAATATAGCAATAAGTCAACCCACCTTGCAAAGTAGCCCTACTAATTTTTTTTTCCCTTAAGAAGCAAGGCAGGCAAAACAAGCAAACAGAAAAATGATCACATCTAAGTTACAAACTATAATCAACAGAGAGGAGAAAGCAGAAGATCTATATAGAAATTTGACTTTAAATGCTATGTGGTTCAAGAAGCTAAGATGCAAAGCATTATAACGAAAGCTACTTGCAAGAGTGCATACCAAAGTAAGGTTTTTGGAGAAGAATTTATTGAATGTATTGGAAGATCTAAGGTGCAGAGACTCAAGAATGTATTAAACTCAACTATCACAAATTGCATAAATAACACACAGAAAAAAATAATGATAAAATATATTACACGGTGAACAGCAAAAACAACATTTTCACAAATCTTTATCAACCTACTGGCTTCGCCAACCCAAACTGGCATTCTTCTATAGTGGAATAATGGAGTTGACACCAATATTGGAGTTGACAAAACTGGCATTCTTCAATTTACCAATGAGACCACTAAATTAGTGGTTCAATTGGGTCTAAGCTTGACAGAAAAAGTAGGGAGAGGTGGGAAGTGAGAAAAAAAAAGGATTAACTAAAAACCAGATTCTATTAAGAAGTGGCCGGTTATGGCAGAATATTTAGATAGAAAGCATGGAGAGAGAGATATAGAGACAGTGCAGAGACACAAAATGTGTGGAGAGAGAGATGTTATTGAGAAGTTCAGAAAATAAAATAAAATAATTGGGGGAATATTCCAAACACTTTTATTTCCTCATTGAGGACAAATTTGACGTTATATATATTGTTTAAAAAACCTGTGTGATAATTTAAATAAAATGCATCATTAATTAACAAAGGAGCAACCAAAGGAAGGTTCTGTTACATGCTAGTGAAAAAGAAGTGGGTGGAGTGATGTAACTATTAAATATCTGAATGGGAGTACATGCAATATCCCATATATATATATATAAGGTTGAAAAGAAAACATCAAATGTGTTCACCAAATCTACAATACAAAATGCAATTTGCATTCCATACTTGCGCAAAATAACACATCAAAAATTTCAACAGCAAATTAATTAATGTTTAATCCTTTACGTAGCACTACAAATGAATCATAAATCTATAAAGTTTAAAATATTTCAGAGAGTTTTATTTCATCATGTCTTTCACTTAGGTGGAAAAAAAACATTTAACATTTAAATATGATTTTCAACAAATAGACTGGATCAAATTCCATTTGAACCATGAGAAAGAAGGGAAATTTCTAATGATTAACTTTTCTAACCAATTTATTTTCTTTCTCTCATTTATCAAGCAAAAACGAGTTATTAACATCTTAATTGATGCTATTTAACAGCGACAAGTTCTGTCAAGAACCATGATAAAAACTGCTAGAAAAGCAACAATGAGACATAACAATAGCAAAAACGAAGCACATGTAGTGATGCACTCAATCCTTCTATTCAAACATCTAAGGCGTGATATTCTGTACATTTATATGGCTACGTATGCAAGACTAGCAGCTTAAAAGTTTATCACAATTACACAATCCTTCCGAAGGAGTGCCACTCTCACGCTCTGCTCATGAATTGGCCTCTAAGAGCAAATCCTTCCATAATTCACAAATTCAATTAACAAATCCTCAAATTCATAGAGATTTCTCATTTAAACACTCTCTCTTTAAAAATCTATAATAAATATGTAGATTTCTCATGTTGCAATTTTTAAAAAATTAAATATATACTTTAATTTTTGTACTTTAAGCATTACTAATAATATATCTCCTAACATAGAAGAAATAAGATTAATATTAACTCAAACACATTTCCCTCGTGCTAATCAAATTACAAATTTATTATTCCACATAGTATATAATGGTCTTTTAACATTACAAATATTGAAAACATTTTATATATTCACATATATATATATATATATATATATATATATATTTGAAGGTATATACATATATATTTAGTACCAAAAGTGTACAAACATTGGAGGTGCTGACAAAATTTTAGATTTGGTCGCCTTTCCGCTTAAATGGCTTAAATTTTAGATTTTGAACTTAAGTTTGACCCCAAAACAACATCCTCAAGAAAATTGAACATTACTCCTTATATCTTTCATTTTCTCGAAATTTCAATTCAGACCCACGAGACCCAATCTACGTTGAAATGCGATCAGAAACTTTCGATTATAAAATTCTATAGTAACATTATGCTCTGTTTGATCAAAGATCAAATTTTCTCGTACGAACAAAAATGTATGTGTTTGTGTGAACATGTGCTTTTTTAAATTAAGCAAAAAAAAAAAACAAAAAAAAAACAAAAACTGCAAAGCATCATTGTACGAAAGCACGGAGGGGGAGAGGGAGAGAAAGAGAGAGAGAGAGAAGAGACCTTGGTCGTTACGGGCGGTGAAGAGAATGGTACCCGTTTCGTCTCCGATGAGGCACTCGGCGATGCGAGTGTTAGCAGCACCACCACGGTGGAGGGGCTGAGAAGAAGCGGCGTTGCGGCCTTTCTTTTGCAAAACAGTGTTGGAGCTCAATACCTTCACTATCAGAGTGTGTCCGGTCGTCCCTGGCTTCAGCTGATCCACCTTTACGAACACCGGCTTCCTCATCCCCGGTTTCGAACCACCAGCTACTTGCTTTTGCTCCGTCGTTGTCGTCGTCGCCTCCATGGAATACTAGAGTTTTTCTTGGGTTTCCTCTTTGTCTCTCGCTACACAAACCCTAACCCTAGTTTGCGCATAAACTTTTTGACATCTTAGATGAAAAAGAAACAGCCTTTAACGACACCGTTATGCCAGCAAATTTTTTTTTTTGTTTTTTGGGTGAAGAATATGGAATTAATTTTTCCAAAAGGTGGAAGTGTCCAATTTCTTAGGATTTATTTTCTTTTATTTATTTATGTCTTTTTTTATTTTTTAAACAAGGCAATGAATATTAAAGTTGATACATTTCCATTTCACGATTTTTAAAATTTTAATATTGAGAAAAAAAAAAATACTATGTAAGAATTAAAGTCTTTAACCCAATTAGCAAACATACTTTCGAGTTAGCCATTATTGTTTACAGGAACTAAATATATTCACATATGGTTTGCATGTTTGGTCAGAAAGAAGAACATATATATATATATATATATATATATATATGTATATACTGTGAAAAAAAAAAAAAAAAAGGGAAGGAAAGAAGTGGAAGGAAGAAGAAGCATGAAAAAAAAAAACAAATGGAAGCTGTATTCGATTAGAATTAAAATTTTGTAGAAAAAAACTATATATATAAAACATTTTCATGATTTGAATAACATGAAGGTTACTATATATATATATATTATGATTTATCTAATTGTTCTTATTTATATCAAAGAAAACAGATTTATCTCTTATTAATACTTCTTTGGTTTTTTTAAGAAATAAAAGTACAGCAAAAATATAAATAGATAATGTTTTAAAGATGTTTTTAAAGAAAAGAAAAGAAAAAAAAAAACGTTTCTTTGACTTTTTCACTCTTGAGGCTAGTTGATAAACTTTGACCAAATTTTGGTTCTCGATATACATTCTTAGTTTAGGCCTCGATTGTTCACTCTTTATATAATCAGTATTCAAACAATGATGAACTAAAAACAACCAACGAACAAATTAATGTTAGCCTTCAAATTTAGACCATAAAAGAAAAAAGTAAATATTCAAAAGAAAAAATGAGCAGAAATCCGACATGTTCTCGGCATACTAGATCTCATACGTCACCTGTTGTCATGACCACATAACCTCCTCCATTCAGCTCCTCTCTCTATCTCTCTTTGAGTACAATCGTCGTATCTGAACCTTAATCACTCAGATCAACATTCCAACAACATCAAGAAAAAGTCAAATTTCTCTCATTATTCTCAAATATTCAATTTAAACATTTAAAAAAAAAAAGAAAAAAAATTACCACTTTTCATTTCTGTTTTCCTTTTCATTCTCAGTTCAATACCCCTGTCTCTCTTTCCCCATGGATTCAGATTTCTGGACCTCTCGCCTTGCGGCCGCCAAACGCCAGTTGACTTTGCAGCAGCAGCACCACCACCACCACAACCATCATCATAGCTCTCAATTGGGTTTGTTTGTTTTTATTTTCTTTATATCTTGCTTGTGATCTATCTAAAAAAATGTTCTCTTTTTCTTTGTTTAAAGAAAATCATATGGTTTTGGTGTTTTTGTTTCCAGATCGATTGAACATCGATGATTTCGAGGTGGAAGACGAGGTTCGCCCCGATTTTCCATGCCCTTATTGTTTTGAGGACTTCGATATAGCTTCTCTGTGCTCCCACCTCGAAGATGAGCACTCATTCGAGTCCAAAGTCACCGTGAGTATCTATTTTGACCGATTTATGTATATATGCGTGTATATGTGTGTGTGTAATTGTGTATGTAGATAAATCCATCCACATGTAATTTGTTCATATATCCTTACCTTTTTATATATCCTTCTCTGCTCATGTTTTGATTTTTCTTTTCCTTCTTTTTTGAAATTTACTATAACTATGGTCTTTGTTGCATTTCTTCTTCAAAATGGTTCACACCATTGATTTTATTGAAAATTATGAGTTTTCTGTTTCCGGGGATATGCAAATTCATGTTGTTTTCCACTTATGCACAACACTTATGCACAAGTGTGTGATAAATAAGTAAAAATAAAAAATAAATTACCTTGATGGGTATGTTGAGAGGTCACAGTCCTTTAGTTTGGTTGTTCATATGAAGGCTCTCATGTGTTAGACTAGAATGAGAATTTATGAATGTTATAGCCTGAAAAATTATGGTAACTTGTCGTGGAAGAGGGGTAGGATGAGGCTCTGCGGTTGGATGACAGTATCTTTGATATGGGAAGGATGTCACAAATTCACAGGAAACAACCTCAGACATTACCAATGGATTTTAAATTCATATACTTACATACACAACTGCATAAACATACATATAATATGTGTATATCCTCTCTTTTTTTCTTTTTTTCTTTTTCTTTTGTATGATATGGGGTTTGTGATTGAAGCAGCTCATCTTTTTCATTGAATAATAAAGGCTTCTTAAGATTGCAAGTAATGTTGAAAGAACAGATTTGAGTATGTAGATTTGTGAACCATTTGTCCTGCCCAAAAGTTTCAAACTGAAGGTGCTGGTTAACTTTATATTCACATGAGTATATTTCACCCGAGGATATGAGGAGATTTGTAATACTGTATGTTGTTTGATTCAACTATCGTGGAGCGTATTGAATCAGTAATGCGTGCCTTTAACATGGGATGGTGGGGCCTTTAGAATGGACAGATAATTAGTTAGTTCCACTAGCCTCCTGTTATAGTTTGAAGAGAGAGGTTCTTTTTTTATATGGAAAGATAAAAAAATTTGGGAAAATGTGGATGCAGAATAGCTTATTGTTGAGTTCATTAGCCCAAAGGAGGTTCTAACATCCCTTTTCCAATTTAGATGACTTACCTACTTTCCAAATGGAAAAATTCTTTTTAAAGCGAAATACCCAATTGACTAAGGAATGTGAATTTAAAAAATTAAAAAAAAAAGAAAAAAAGATGATGATATCATGTGAACCCCACATGAAAATACCTATTGTTTAGTTTGAGTTCACATTGTTTAATTGGTCTAAACTTTTGGTTTCTATAGAACTGCTTTTTCCAAAATTCCCCTTGACCTTACTTATATTGAAAGCAAAATCCTGCTTCATCCTAACTTGCAATGTAATAATACAGTGGCATTATCAGTGAAGCAACTCAAAATTCAGGTAATTATTTGTATGCAGTGAACCTGTAACGGTAATGGATATGATGACTTATTTATAGCTGGCTACATAGGAAATTTGGTTTGGACAACATCACAAGTGACGTGAAATTGTAATTTTGAGTTTGTTGAATCTTTCAAGAATGAGATGACCATACAGGAGTATTCAAGTAGACAAGCTCAATAAAGGGGAAAAGGGTTTATTGAGTTGAGTTTATGTTGTGGCACAGCAATTACAATGTATTATTGCAGAAACCTACCAGTTGGCAGCATTATTACAATACATGAGACTTTATTGCAAAGTTAATGCTATTGCTTGGTACAATTGTCAAAGCTTGTGCTGAAAGTGTGAGAATGCAAGTTCGTAAGAGCAGTTAATTTGTGCAAAATAATGTCAAAAGGTCAGGTTTTTTTCTAGCGTTCCCTCCTTTGTGTAAGAGACCTGTATTTCTCTCTCTCTCTCTGTCTGAGTGTATATATAGATATATTTCCCTTAAAGACAACAAAGTTGGGTACTTGAACAACCATGTTTCAAGTTGTCGGGCAAAATTGCACAAGTTAAAAGTGGTCATCAACTAGATTATTCTGAGAGATAATAGAGATCTGAACTTCCGAAAGAAAAAATAATAAATAAAAGTAGTAGAGATCTGATTCTCTGTTGGAATTTCTCCTTTTGGAGAGGACAGAACAGACTATTGTGTTGTTTCAAATGCTGATTCCATCTTTAAGTTAAGTCAGTTTCCAGTAAAACATGTTAGGAGATAATTTTATTTGGAAGCCTTTAAAATGAGTGCATGCCACAGACTGTGACACTGCATTTTTTTATTTTAAAAAATAATAATAATTTACATTTGATTAAATAGTTAACAATTCATTATGTTTTACATTTAATTGAACAGAGAACAGTTTATTTTGTTATCTCACTCCAAATGTTTTTTGCTTTTTTTTTTTTTTTTTCTTCTTCGTATAATGAGGGTTTATCTTGTCAGCCAAAATCTGATAGTGTAATTATCGACGTGCCAATAAATATAAATGTATCGCGTCCATGTTTTTTAGTTGCATTGCTTCATATATTGAGCCCATATCAACTTCTTTTGAATTTTTGCATGAATATGAACTTGTTAATCCAAAAATACAGTTGTTGGTTGTGTCCAGCTTTTAGATTGTGTACATTATTACCAACTAAATAGACACGGGTTAGGGATAGTAAAGCTTGAGCTAACAGAGGTGAGGATGCAGGTTCGAGCTTGACAGCAACCATTATGGGCAAACTAATGTAAAAGACGGTTAGGTTTGTCTCTAGTTTTTCTTTTCCAGCGCCCTGCATAGGCAGGAGCAGTATTGAGTAATGACATGTGTTAACTCAACCATCAGATGAAATTTTAGCTAGAAGATGCATCTAGTCACCAGTAAACCATCCTCATTCAAGGCGTAGTGTTAAGGTTTTTGGGGCTTTGTGAAGTACTAATTATTACAGAGAAGGTTGTAGGGAAAGTATTCACTATTTATGCAAATAGTGGATAAATTTAGAGTGCTTTCTTATGTGTTAAGGACGCTAACTTGACACTATATTGTAATGTGTGATGCATGTATATATAATTCTAGTTTTCATGTCTGTTGATGGATGTACCTCAAAACATGCCTTGCTGCAGATGAGACGGGTTAAATACAATTGTCTCTTCCTGTTGACAGGAGTGCTGAAGGGTGGTTAAGGTGAGAAGTTAAGTTTATATGGAATTCAGCACACATCAAGTTGATGGCTGTGCAACTGCCCTTGCAATGAAAACTGGAGGAGTAAGGGACACTGAGAAAGTTTGATGCAGCGTAGGAACACGTCTGACTAGGATATTTTGTTTAATTACAATACTCAAGGGAAGATATGAGGATAGACATAGGTAGTGATTGAATTATTTGAGCATAAGAAGCTGAAACATGTGCTACGAGGCTCCAGTCTCTCTACACAGAGGGAAACTCACACATATGACCCAGCCAGGCCTTTGCTTATGCACTGGGTGTTGGACATGTAACAGTGTGCAGCCTTCACTTTAGGTGATGATGGCTTGAGTTTTTTGACGTGTGCTTGTTTGGATATGAAACTCTTCTAACGCAACTACTCTAAGTTCATGTGATGTATTCGCTTTTGGCTCCCCAAGTGTACCATAGTCCTTTGATGCTTGTGATCACTTCTTTACCTTAAGAAACGGGCAAATGAACATGAATGAAAAATGGATGCATGTAGCACTTGAGGATCACATCTTCAACCCCTCCAAAGCAAAACTTCTTTATAGTTTATACTATTGATAAATTTTAAATGTTCCTACTTCTCTTTTCATTATTAAAATGACGAAATATTGATTAAGATGAGTCATGCTGTATGTCGTTTGTAGACTTGATCAAGTCAAACTTTATTTCATATTATTATTATTCAACAGGAAGGGATTTTGGTTTTCTGAATATAGTTTATAATTCCTGAGGGCTAAAAAATAATTCATTACCAAAAAGAAGGGGAAAGAGTGGATGAAGAAGAGAGAAGTGAAAGTTGTCTTGATCGTTCTCATTGCTTCATTTTATCTGTAATCCTTACCCCTGAAATTGCTTATGTCATGTATTAACCGGGTTCCAGTAACATGAATCTCATACTGCATATATTTTTTCTTGCAGGTCTGTCCTATTTGCTCTGTCAAGGTTGCAAGGGACATGTTAAGTCATATCACCCTGCAACATGGACACTTGTTCAAGATATCCTTTAAATTGGAAATATAGTTAATATGTCTAATCTCCTTATATAATTTTCAACTGCGTGCACCTCTAGGTGCGTGGTTGGTGTGATCTCCTTTGAAGTTTCCGGTTTCCCTTAACTGAAAATTACTTGCAGAGACGACGGAGATTACGTAGAGTTGCAATTCCCAACGGTCAGGCACTGTCGCTACTGGGAAGGGATCTTCGTGAGACCCATCTGCAGGTGCTTCTAGGAGGTGGTGGATATCGTTCAAGCAATACAAGTTCATCTAATGCAGTTACCGATCCATTCCTTTCATCTCTTGTCTTGAACTTCCCTGCATCTGAAGCAGAAGAAATTTCAAAATCTGTGTTATCCAGTGCTGAGGACACTTCAACAAAAAGCGTGCCATCCGCACATATATGGAAATCAAGGTAGTAGACCAAACTATTTTTCTTCATTTCTCATCCAGTTTTCAGTGCCTGATTAACCCATCCGCTTGTTTGCTATGGCATATTTAGTTGCCACTCGAACACAACACGGCTTCCTCCAGCCGGCATGGCATGATACTTTCATGCAGTTCTTGTGATAGTTTTATAGACCACCTTCATCACTGGCCAAGTACTAAACAATAGGCTGCATCTTGGGTCATGGTAATATGAATATAATACCTGTAACGAAGGACTGATCAACTGAAAGATGTGATTTAAATCATCTTTAGGTTTCTGATTCATGGTCATCCATATCCTTTGCATGATTCTTTTATAATATGTTTTTTTAATCAAATGAATTCATGTTGTTCTCATGTTCAAGTTCATGAACAATCATGTTGGAGATTCTGCTTCTTAAAAATACAACCATGAAACAACTTTAAACAGGGCATTATTTTTTATGCGCCTAGGGACAGGCTAGTCAATAAGCCTAAGAGCCAATTGAGTCGTTACTGATTTTGAAGCACTTGGTTACTTAACCTTTCATATCTGACGCGCCTGAGCAGTAAAGGCTCCTTAAAATCTCACTCTCGACATATCTCTCTCTTACAGTTTTGATGCATCATTAAGTTCCGAAGAGCGGGAAGAAAAGATGAGACAAGCAGCTGGAAGATCGGTTTTTATGCAAGACCTACTTGTCTCAACTCTGTTCGGTGACTAGTTGATGCAGTAAGTTGTTACAAAATAATTTTAGTTGTGTTATTCAGTAATTCTGATAGGGGGTAATTTTGGGTGGGAATTGAATGGTATCACATTGTTGAACAACCCAATACATGCCTCATGTGGATGTTCTATTGATGCAGCATTATTGAGTCCCTAATCATAAAATCCATCTCTCTCAATTAGAGCCGTAGTGCTTTCTCAAATAAAATGTAATCTTTTCTTGTGTCTGGTAATTCCACTTTCGAGATATTTTGCATTTCCAACTATATCGTTCGGAAGCAAAAAGCAACCTTGTCGGGGTAGCATTAGCAGGGTGGGTTGCCAAGGAGAAGAAATAACATTTGGAAGCCTGCACGGATTCAATAACTTCGAATGGATTTTGATTTAGAAATAGAAATTCTTTTGTTGGAGTGGCATTAAGGTAGACTGTTTCCGCTATGTATGTGTAGAATTAAATTGTGAGTTCTTATTATTAGTATTTTTTTCTTCTACTTCCTTTCTTTTAATCATTGGTGGTATATAAATGTACGTCTATATTTGAATGTGGTTGGAACAAATAGCAAACGAAGTCTAAAAAAGGTCTAACTTCACAATTCACATGCATTTGTTTTTGTTTTTGTTTTTGTTTTTTTTGCCAACAAACAAATGTTTGTTGGACAGTCAATTAAGGTTGTCTGTGTGTTGGGTGGGGGGGACCAGTAGTGTCTTATTGTATTAACAAAGGATAATGCTCCAGTCATGTCTCATCACATGTCATCATGTGTCCTGCACACTAATGTGGCCTAATAAGAGGGGTTGATACTTCTTTTAAATTTAAAAAAATACAAAATTTGGGTTATGTTCATTTTTTAAGTTTAAACCTGACAAATTATTTTATTATTATTACTATTTATTTATTTATTATTATTATTATTATTTATTTTTTGTCTTCTCTTTGCTCCCATCTATGTATCTCACTCACATAGTCATCCACAGCTTTCTTTTCCCTTAGCTCCGACGGCCAATAATTTCAAGTTCTAATATTTTCTCTAGACCTCCACTTTTTAGAATAATAAAAATTATTTAAATTCTAAAATAGTTTTTTAGAATCATATAAAAAAAATAAAAATAATAATAAATCTGATATAGTTTTAAAATTACTCAACTTTGAAAGTATTTTCTAATTCTGTTTCTAGGTATCAACTCACTGAAAATTGTCTATC
>JAOTQH010000009.1:0-14204 GCA_025631255.1 Cornus kousa | reverse complement strand
GGTAGGGGTAAATATGCACACACCCCCAATACGCCCCAATGGGGACTTGAACCCTCATCAGAGTTGCCAAGGCTCGGTGCTAATTTCTTACAAGTTTGACAAATCATGGGTAATAGCAAAATATTGTGGGACAGTCATGGATGTGTAAAGACTTCATACCGCATAGAGTACATAATAATTGAGCTACCTTACACCCATGGAAACATTAAGCAGCTTTATTGAAGTAAACAATATAACAAATGCTTATATGTGAATGAAGTAGCAACAAGCACCTCCACTATCCAAGTACAGAATTCCAACATGAATAAAAACGTAGTTACCATGTCCAGGAATCAGAGACCCCGAATCCTTGACACCCGCATCACGCTTGATCATCGACTCAGTAAGGTCACCAAAAAGAGATCCAAAGAAATTCAAAACCCCCAAAGCGATTGCACTGATAATCAAGCAATAAAATACATTAATGTATGCAAATACCAAGTTTAAAAACATTTCTAACTTCAAATTTTTGTAAGTTGACCATAAATAAAGCCGATGAATCACCTTGCACACAGAATATAACCAATCAAAACTTATACGCAAACACATCAGCTTATTAATTTCATTTCCCATGGGAACATCCATAAAACATTTGACAGTTGACTTCAAAAGATTTGAGCTCGAAACCCTCGCTAAAGATAGAAATCATAACCTTAGTAAAATACACTGGTCATCAGATTGATTGTTCAACAAGGCAATCAGTAGGATTTACAAGTAAAACCAATTCAAAACCATATTCGTGTAACATTATGGATCAGCTAACAGCCATTTATTTGATCCATTTCAGATTGATTTGAAGGTAGCGCACATACAATAACAGATGGATTAGACAAGTGAACATAAGATGGATTGTTACAGAGCTTAGACAATTCCCCAACCACCCCACAACCCCTTAACCCCCCCCCCCCCCCAAAAAAAAAAAAGAAAGGGGAAAAGAAAAAAAAATGATAATCATAACAAATAAAATAAAAATTGCAATAGGCATGGAAGCAAACTCGCCCATAAAGAGAAAATGCACACAAACAAGCAGCTGGATTTGGTAATTTATGACGACGCAACATTGACTAGTCAGAAACCATCCAGTAATATGTTCAACACTTACTGAACTCCTAACTATACCCCTAGATTGTTCCATCAAACACATTCACTTATTATGTACAGATATGCCAATTCAATTACCATTCAATTTTCATTGGGTGTCTAAACTCCGAGACCAACAAAGTGAAAATATAAACAAGTCAACACATTATTACTTTAAAGCACCAATTGCTCTTGTCCAGTTGCACTTCAATATAGATTGTAATTTCCAAAATAAATAGTAATTATGTAACCTAAATTAACACTGAATAGAATATATATACCTCAGGAAAGACGTTGGCCAACAAAGGATCTTTGATAATAGAGCAGAAGTGGCTATACAACCACCTAAGCCTGCAATGGCTCCCTCCCATGTCTTCTTTGGACTAATATTAGTAAGTGGTGTTCGGCCGAAAGCCTGCCTTAATGTTCAAAGCATATCATTTGGTGTCATTATAGGCTAACACATACTATGTAATTTATAAGCAAGATTATATTTAGATAATTGTACAGAAAACAAATTATCATACAATAAGGAATGAGAAATGAGCATTTTTTCCATTGGAGTCCACAATATGTAAGCTCAAAAACCGTTATGTCTCCAACTTGAACATAGCAACTATATTTCACAAAGCATATGAAGGAATTTAACCATGGATGCTTCACTAATAAATAAATAAGAATAAGTAGTAAATATTAACTTTTTAAACTTCTAGTACTCTATCACGAATGAATCAAATGAAAGACATAAATTAATTATAGAAAACGCATGCACATGTTGATATGATCTTTTAATATGCAAAATAAAATATGCATTAAGGATGTCAAATTGCCAATAAATGAGGGCACAACCCAATTACACATTATGCATACATGAACATGACATCTACCTATCTATGGACAAGCAGAGATCTCCTCCAAACACATACAAGTGGCTCAGAAGTAAAAGGGAAGGATTGAGAAAGGCAAAACACTAAAGATATTAGACTGTGCCTTTTAACTTATGAATAGGAAGTTCCTCTCCCTCAAAATCTCACTTCTCTCTCTTCCTCCACATGCTCTACGTTTAGCATAACAAATTAGCCTCCCAGGCTTTCTCACCCTCCTACCACATGAATCCAATCTCCAATTCACAAAAAAATACATACTTGAACCTAGCATCATCCAAGATATCCCAGAAAATAATAAAAGGAAACACCACAAATCCCTCGCAAACTCACTCAAGCAAAAGGTGGTTAAAAACTTTCAGCCGAATCTTAGCACATATAAGGGCGCACTGTCATGAGCTGGAACCTCTTCTCGGATTATAACTAGTCAAAATACCTTTCAAAGCAGCCATAATAATAATAATAATCCACCTTCTTTGGAGCGTTAGTATGCCAAATTCCTTTTCAAAGAAAAATCAACCAAACCACAAATTTGCTTCGAATATGACTCATAGAAAACATGTCATTACTCAACCCCTTCCACCTCATCTTATTCCGGAACAACGACCATGTCTATGTTACATGGACTCGAAAGTGTGTGTCTAGGTGTGAGACTTCCCTAATCCCAAATCTTAAGACATGGGGGCTTGGCTTGAAATGTGTCCAACTTAAATTTGGGTACATGGACATTTTTTTTTTCTTTTATTTATTTATTTATTTATTATAGGCAAGTAAACTCGCATTGAATCCTCAGCCTTGCCTCAATTGATAAACACAATCCGTGAAAAGTCAATTTAATACATAAAAACTGACCTTCCTCCAAAACGCACATTGTTTCTTATATGGAAAACATCCCAATCAACCGTTTCCTGATAGAAAACTCTAGTGCACGAGTTCAACTATTTATAAAATCCTAATGCCACCTCCAATCTTTACTTGAAAATATACTTGGTTACAATTTAAATTAAATGTGGTCAAAAAAAGGGGATTCCATCTATTTTAGAAGTAGGAACCCATTTTTTGCAATCAAATTTGTTAAATTTTTTTCTTCTTCTTCCGTCATTGCATCTAGAGGATCCGGGGGTCCAATTTGGATACGTGCGTCAGACACATATTCCATACTGATGTTATGTCGTGTCAACACGGCTACATTTAGGGGAACAGAAGAGACCAAGTAATATAAGATCACGTTTAATAGCTTCAAAAACTCCTTAACTGAGCCAACATCTCAGTCCTGCAAAGCTCTTCTAGACATGGGAGTCCACACTGCTTATCCAAGAAAATCCACACCGTTTATCCAAGAAAATCCAGTAATCTAATTACCTCAAAGCCAATTATTTCTCAGAGATCCCCTAACCCTTCATAACGCCCTTTTTCTAAACAAACACCATGATGGCTCTTAACCTCCCTTGACATTCAACCACCCAATCACTCCCATAATTCCTGTCTCGATATCCCCAACAACTCCCTTAGACCTATACGACCATTACCACCGGAGAAAACAGCACATCCTGATTAACCAAATGTCACTTACTTTCATCCTGCATTTCTCCCATCATCAAAACTATTTTGAACTTCTCAGGCTTCTTGACAAGGCAAATAAATTGAGATTAAAAAGCTCAAGTTTACCATTCTTCAAAAAATACTCTCCTTACCCCACTAGCCACCTTTTAGACCTCTCAACAAATACATCCCAGGGCTTCATTAGTGTTAAAAGAAGAGTCTTTGGGAGCCCCAAAAACAAAATAAAAAGAAAACCAACTCTACAACCTAAATTTTCAACTGAGGCTTCAACATCCCCAGCTTTCTCACTCGAAATAAGCTCTCTTAACAAAATTAATCTTTAGGTTAGATACTGCTTCAAAGCATACTAACTCACACCTGAGGTCTCTAACCTGAGCATCCTCCAGGCTCCGCCATTGAAAAAATGGCGTCAATAGCAAAAAGCAGATGGGAAACACAAAACCAGTCCATCATAATGACTACTGGATAAAAATCAACAAACTCCCATCAACAACTCTTCTCAACAACCCACTTACATTGGTCCCTCTGTAAGGCCCCTCAGGCTCGTATATAAACCATACAAGTAGCCATTCACCAATATAGAAAGCCACACTG
Source organism: Cornus kousa (assembly GCA_025631255.1). Lineage (NCBI taxonomy): Eukaryota > Viridiplantae > Streptophyta > Magnoliopsida > Cornales > Cornaceae > Cornus > Cornus kousa. The sequence continues at coordinate 10,044 of JAOTQH010000009.1, read as the reverse complement.
AGGTAATACAAACCTTATCCATCTCCTCACCTTGCCCCAAATCCCATCATCTCAACAAAGCAAGGGAAAAGAAAACACGTAATAAGAATGGTTGCAAGTCTTCTCAATGCCGAAATGTGCACCACCCCATATCACCACTATCTATGCTCAAAAGCACACATGCATTTGTCATCAAAACAGCATCCAAAATATAGCGGGCCCTATAAATAAAAGCACTCTGAGCTTCACCAGCAACACCTTCAATAACCTTATATGTCTACCTTAAAGGACTTCAAACACTAGTTTATTGTCACGCCACACAGGCGCCACGCAGAAGATGACATGGCAGCCTGCATGGACCGAGAGCTTTCTAAACTTCTCTACACAAGTATGGAACTTTCCGGAATTCTCTAGAATAGTGTGGAGTTGTCTAGTCTCTTTTGGACTTGTCTAGAGTTGTATAGAATTCTCTAGACTTGTCTTGTATATTGTAGATAGTTCTAGAATTGTGTAGATAGATCTTTGGAAGATTCTAGACACTTATTCTAGGCCACACATTTGTACACATCTAGAATGTTCTTGTAAGGGCCAAATACCTATAAATAGGAGGTGGGAGTTCATTTGCTCCTCACCAAGCAACCTAAGTTGTAATCTCCTCTCAAGTACTACAAGTGTTCATACATTCCCAAACTCTCTTGTTCACTTGCCTAATCTCTTCCTACACACACACTTGCAAGCAAACACTTGCCTAGCCTTAGTCTTTACTAAGCTAGCACACTCGGGTAAGCTGACTTAGCACTTCAAGGGGGCTTGAACGTGTTTAAGGCCGCACGTGAGATTGGAAAGGTCCAAGTCCGTGACAGTACCTGGCTCTAATACCAACAAGAAAGTTGATTGCATTCTTACGGATTGTGTGATGAGCAAGAGAGGAGTGTCCAAGTATACAGAGTATTTAGTGAAATGGAAGAACCTGCCAGATAGCGAGGCGAGCTGGGAGCATGAGAATACACTTTGGTAGTTCACGAAGCATATCCAGCGGTTCAAGCAAGAAGCCGCGACGAGGGCGTCGCGAGCTTAAGTGGGGGAGAATGTCACACCCCCCCCCCCCAACCAGACGTTACGCCACGCAGGCGCCAAGCAGAAGATGACATGGCAGCCTGCATAGACCGAGAGCTTTCTAGACTTCTTTACGCAAGTATGGAACTTTCCGGAATTCTCTAGAATAGTTTGTGGAGCTGTCTAGTCTCTTCTGGACTTGTCTAGAGTTGTATAGAATTATCTAAACTTGTCTTATACATTGTAGATAGTTTTAGAATTGTGTAGATAGATCTTTGGAGGATTCTAGACACTTATTCTAAGCCACACATTTGTACACATCTAGAATGTTCTTGTAAGGGCCAAAGACCCATAAATAGGAGGTGGAAGTTCATTTGCTCCTTACCAAGCAACCTAAGTTGTAATCTCCTCTCAAGTAATACAAGTGTTCATACATTCCCAAACTCTCTTGTTCACTTGCCTAATCTCTTCCTACACACACACTTGCAAGCAAACACTTGTCTAGCCTTAGTCTTTACTAAGCTAGCACACTCGGGCAGGCTGACTTAGCACTTCAAGGGGGCTTGAACGTGTCTCAGGCCGCACGTGAGATTGGAAAGGTCCAAGTCCGTGACATTATGCACACTACCAACCGAACTGATAGTCTAAAGTCCCTAATGCCAACTGATCCCCTTTTCTAGAACCAGCATTTTAAAAAAGGCATTTAGGCTCTTCTCAAACTCATCATGCTCAAAAGTGCTAGTTGCCATGACATTCTCCCTAACAACATCTCATCATTGCTAGAAGAATGCCATCATAATACCATCAAGCCGGAATCGGGATGCGCATCCAAACTCTCACGTACATTGATCACCTCCTTCATAAAAGGCCACCTCCTCAAGAGATCCAAACTCTAACCCATCAAGCAGCAGCCTCCCCTTGTGGTATCTGAATATAGTCTCTTGTAAAAGAATCCTCTTTTTAACGTCCTAATGCTTGCTAAACTCTGCTCCATCAATGACAATGTAATTAATATGGTTGGATCTTCTATGTGCATTCATCATTCTATGGAAGAATCAAGTGTTCTCGTCCCTTTCTTAATCGTTTCTTTTTTGGGGGGTAAGAATTAATGCCGATTTTTTTTTTTTTGCCTCCGACACGTTTAACATAATGATTCTTATTATTATTATTTTTTTTTACATGAAAATATGGGCATCCTTACCTACATAAAGTGAGTGTGCAACAAGATAAAATACCTTAGCAAAAGTTCATTAAAAATTGCAAAGTAATTAATCGTTGCAATGCCAAGGTTGCAGGGTGAACTATGAGACCATGGATCAAATTGGAGAGAAATATCTTTATAGTTCTGTGGTGATTATATTCTCCAAAAAATCTATACGTGTGGTGGTGATTAGTCAATTAGAAGCCTTTCTAAGCCCCTCTATGAGACCATGCAATATGGTGAGTTGATCTGTTCTAATAATGACAAGGGTCATACAAAGCTAATATAGTTGTATATAGAGGAGAACAATTATATAAGAATCAAACTGTCAAGCATCTGTTATGATATAAAAATATTTTTAGAAGAAGATAAGAGGTTCAACTGATCAAATTAGAAGCATAAATACCTTGCCACCAATAAAAGCACATGTATCTGCCGCAATTATACTGCTGATTGAAATCAAGGCTGCCACAAGACCGACTGTCCACTGAGTTTGGCCACCAAAAAGTACAGGCCACGCTGCTCCCACTCCTGCCAAAGCTACACTGCTTAGGAATTACCAATGGAAGCAACACCCGCAAACCACCATAAAATCAGGCATACAATTGGAAATTTAAAAGCAAGATGTGTGCGTGTGTGTTTGAGTGGTGGGTGGGTGGGGGACCCGGGGTTGATGACGTTAACCTAAGAAAAAGATTTAAAGGAATAGATAGAGTACCAAAAGTTCAATGTAGAGTGCTGTAAGAAGAAAATCCATAATCTCAAAAAAGAAAAATTACAAAGCATTAAATTTATCTGTGCAAGAATGCTATGAATATGTAAAAAAACCAGTGTATCAATGGTGTGTATCACAAACCTAAATGGATGCTTAAGATCATTTAAGTCCCCATTCTAATCATCTAGTTTAAGCATATAATTTCAAGTGCGCAACAAGAATTGCAGAAAAGCATTCCAAGTTAATTGTCCAAATGTAGATATTTGTCCTCCATAACCACACACAAAAATTGATGCACTTCCTGTTTCTTAAAATCTTTCCAATATATTGGTTGTCAGGAGGCAAAACACATACATATATTGCATTAGTAATTTATTACAAGCAAATATACACACAAATATTTCAGATGAGCCTCAAATTATGGAATTCAAGTTAGAGAAAACTAGTGCTTGTACATTATGCTATAAATTACAAACTCCAGATTACTGTGTCTTACAGAAATTGATGTGTGTACATAATGCATTTGTGCATTCTACCCGTCTTTCCACTTTCAAACCAAAATGGTCATAAGCATTTCATAGGCCACCTTCAACAATCTCAAAACAAGGCCACACCTCTTATTAAGGCTACTCACGGATCCCATGCACTACAGCAATATTGTTCTGCATTGGCCTTGTTCCATAATAAACTCTAATTCAAGTCTAATTGGGAAGAAGATAGAGCCATGGATACAAATCCCATTATAGATACAGAATATGTGGTCAAGAAATAGGGTCGTTACCTAGTGCAGTCCCCAAATCAAAGGTGCTGGGAGGGGTGCACAAATTATAGGCACAAAGTGGAGCTCTTAGGTTAGGAACACACATTTCTCACACTTGATAGCATGAGCATTTTAACAATGCACAAAGCAATGGCCCCAGATGAAGATTATATCATAAGTTGGAAAATTAGAGAGTAACCCAAATGAATGTCATTGAACTTCCCATTGAGTTTTAACTTCATGCATCTAATCAGTAAATTTAACATACTTGGATGCAATTTCCAATGAAATGTCTAGCGCACAATGCCGGCTAAGCTAAGAGAATAAGTAACGTCACACATTGCATCTCACAGCTACAGCAAGCCTCAGGCCATCTTAAATTTCTTTCCCACAATGAAGCAATTCATGATGACATTTGCACTTAGATTACTCCAATGATGGAGTCATCCATCATGAGGATAGTGATAAGAGAAAACACCACCTATACCGGATTTGCACCCCAAAACAGCTTCCATGAACTCTAATCAGCCCAATCCTCAAATCCATGCCAACAGTTACATTTTCTGACAGAGTAAGAATCTTTTAATTGAAGAGATACAATCACCACACACACACACACACACACACACACACACACAAAAACTATCAGTCTAATGACATGGGGTAAGAGATGAGAGACCTCACCTGAAAGATGTTTGAGGTTCAAAACCTAAGCACAGGGGGTCACAGATGTTTGTGATACTTGTATCATTTGGCAAAAGAGATGAATGTGATACCTAAATGGAGGTTGCATTAATGATAAAGATCTATGGAGAAACCGCTAATAAAAGATAGAACATGTGGGAGGATCCGAACAAATTCTGCTTTGATTTCCACCGCATGGAGCACTGAGTTACTTCTATTACAGTCTTTGGCAGGCAGGCAGCCCTCTAGGCAGCTAGGAAGGCTCACTAGACTAGCAGCCAGGACAACAATGAATGTGTGATGATGGTGATTCTACACCAGGCTCAATAAATAATTGAATGTAGAAAGGGGATCCTAAAGAAACAAAAGGAGTCCTTGACCCCTTTTTAGAGATTATAAGGAAGGTCGAATGCCAAAACTTTTCTCTCAAGTATACCCATTAGCTTACTCCAAGCTTCCTTTTTATGCAAGATTACAATAATACTGAAAAAAATGTGGATAGCGTTGTACGATACAATACACATACCAGAAAAAGATAAAATGAAGGAAGAAGGATAAAATGTAAAGAAGAAAGTAAATTGAAAAACCATTGTTATCTGTATCTACCGACTTAGAAATTCAGTAACTTCTCCAACACTCCATCTACCCAAGCTAACTGGACAAGATGACCTCAAAAGGGATTTAATAAAGAAGCTTATGATATTTATCCATAAAATTAAGAATATATGGAAAATAATTACTTAAACTGATGCATATGCACAAAGCTAGACATAATGTTTGCACTTTTAGAACATACTGTAATGCCAGTTGGACCTCAATAAGCATATTTACTATGAGGGTGTTTTCGAACATAAATGAGAAATAACTGAGAAATAGACCTTATTTACTGAAGTTTGATATTGACAATTCTTCATAACAAGCGTAGAGGGGAGAGGGTTCAAGTCCTCATAGGGGTAAAGTGGGTGTTTGAGTATCAAATAGTATATATATATTGCCTGAATAACTAATTTGCTGACAGATAAAAATATTGCCCATATACTTACTGGTATTTAAGGCAGGGGCTGCCAAACCACATCGAAGCTTAACCCAGAAACAAGGAAGATAACCACAATAGAATAAGCCAAACATGGCACTACTGAGCTGAGCAAAACGAGGATTTCCCCTCTGTAAAAGCAATGCCATAGCAACTACGAAAGCGGCAGATGTTACAGAGACATCAATGTTACCAAAGTACCTGACAATAATTAGAAATACTGATCAGTGATGCAAATCAACAGAAAAACATAATATTCCAGGTCATAACAGTTAAGTTCCCAGTTAAAAGTTACACGCCCATAAGAGGGGAGGGGAATAATCCGAAAAAATCCCTTTATCAAGGTCTAATCAATATAATACAGGCATTGTGTATGCGTGCACGCACTACAGATATGCAAAGACAGGCTATGTAAGTTAACTCGTGCACTCCATATTAATATTTGAAGCTTAATATTAAATATTTATATCTCCAGCATCCAGTTGTTAAATTTGGTAGCCTATGAATGGAGCAAAAGAAAATTAAATAAATAAACATCATACAAGATTCGGGATTGAATTCCCACAAGAAGTGAATGTATTATTAACAAATCTTACAGTGTGAGTATAGGCATGAGAGCACAGATAACAGAACAAACTCGTGATACATATCGAGGAGGAGGCGTCATTCCTGTAGCGATTCCACGACTTCTAACCAACTCAAAGTACTCCCGTGCACCAACAAAAACAGCAGCAGCAATGGCCACCGTGAAAACCCATCCTCCAGCCAATACTACACAGCCAACAGATATTCCGATGCCTAGTCCAAAAACAACTCTTTTCCTCAATTGACTTGCTTTTTGTTGGCTGTCAGAAGCTGAATCCTTCATCAATGGTCCATCAACTTCCTACAACATACCAATCTAAGTGATTCTATTCAATCATCCATGAAGGCGTAGAAAAAAGCATTGTTCTTATTAAACAAAATGCAGTTAATTTCACTCTCAGAAATTCCTAAATTATTACTCGACTTCAAAATTTATCACTAGATATTCATCATATAAACGAAATAAATATTCATTATGCACATCACAATAATTCACAAATAGTTTAACATTTGTTTACACTACAAAAATTTGAAGACATAAAATAAATAAAAGTATGATAAACTACTTAAATTAAAACTTAATTTGAACTCATATGTAATATATTTGTATATGAAGAATTCAGAAATAACAAAGGAAATGACTCAATAAGAGTATGTATAATTCTAGAATGTCTTAAATTATTTAAAATATAAAAATACATGATAATAATTTAGAATAAGTTACGGGACAAATTAACATGTCTACTTGCTTACTGTATTTCTAATATGACAAACCAGCTAATTGACATTCAATACCCAGACTCCAAGGCAAAACTATTTGGTATTCCACATTTCCCTTCCATGCTTAGATAAGTACCTCCTACGTGAAATTATTAGAATGTGTAGAATAACAAGAAGTATTTCTAATTTTTATGACGTACATCACTTTATTTATTTTATTTTTTTCTTTTCTCTATACCAGTCTCAAACCATTGACCTTGAGATTGGGAGTTTAGACACAAACCCACTAGGACAAAGGTAGACCAGTACGTACATCACTTAATTTACTCAAAATTTCAAAATTCAGGCTTCTATACACTGTAGTCAATACCTAGCTCCTGAATTCTAAAATATTCCAATGCCAATTAACTTCAGAATACTGAAGTTGCAACTATGAGTACAGAAGTTCGCAAAAAATTTGTCATTTCAAAGTAAATTCAAAATATGTGTGTGTGTGTGTCCAACATGTAAAGCAAAGTAATATATACAACCATCAGAGTTTCAAAATTTTTTTTTTTTTTTAACCCTCCATAACTCTTCTTCAGCCAGGCTTGGCTTGGGCAGAATAGCATTCATTTACATGGCTAAAGCCAGTATGCGAAAAATCACTTGAGTTCATAACTAAGGTTAATGCTCCTATATTTGGATGCCAAGAAAACCAAGGAAGACAAAATGTTTAATACCATATCTAAACCCCTTTAAAACTTCCGGAACATTTAGAAAAGAAAAAAACACCTCACTCTAACTAAAGCCAAATAGCTGAATTCCATTCATTTGACTAGTGTTGTGATATTTGGTATCTAAGGGGAGAGTTAAAAAAAAAAAAAAAAAATCAAAGAAGAGTAACTCATTTATAGAGGTTAGATTTTTCACCTCACCCAAGTACTCAACTAGGCCTAGTACAACTTTACACCTCAGGGGAGCAGAAATCAAAATACCATTAAACATGTCAATTTCTAGTTTCTTTTTCTCAGCAACCAAACAGTTCGAGAACACTGAAAACAGAAAACAACTTTCGAGGAATGAATTTTTTTCAGATAGAGGTTTCCAGAAAACACATAACTAACGAAATTTTAGAATTGATTTGATGATATCTGTTCTTACTATCTTTTGGCTAAATTTTGCACTAAACCCGTTTGCCACTTTTTCAATAGTACACGGGTGTGTTTTTATTTTTTTTTATTATTATTATTATTTTTTTGTTAAGTTGATAGTTCAGGGAGTATTGCCACAAAGTGATATTTCAGGGGGTTTAATGTAATTTAATTCTGAGATAGAAGAACCTAACAATCCTTTAATTTTTCCCACGTTTTCTCTGAAACCAAACACAGGGTACAAGTGACAATAATTCTGAATAAGACTAATCCGAACTCTACCTCTTTGGTTTCTCCTTCGTCGATGCGGTCCGGTTCGGCTCTGGCCACTGACTTGATTATCCGATGATGATTAAGCGAAATGCCCCTTTTAAGTCGGACAATGCGTCTCGATGATTCATCAAAGAAAACTCGGAGATTCAAATTCGAATAAGGAGGACGAGTGATAATTAGGGTTTTGGAGGAGGAAGAAGTTGGAAAAGGACAACGAGACCGGCAAGGGCATAAAGAATTTAGAGAGAGGGAAGTGAGATTGCATTTATAGATTTCCAGAAGAGACGCCATTGAAATGTTTGGATACTTTCAGGGGCTAATATACATAGCTAATGGAGACAGTGGGAGTTTCATAGTATAGACCAGAGAGAGAGCTGGGTTTCGATGGTTTCGGTGTGTATCCGGTTGTGACTCACTGTCAGTTATAACTTATTGTAAACTCCCATTTTCAATTTTCAGAAAGAAAAAAAACCCTCCAATTAGCTGAATTGAGTTACTTTTTGACATTTGGCCTAAAATATACCAACAAACCAAAGGCACAATATAAGGTGCTAGCCCGATCAAAATAAGATGCGGAGTAATTACCGCCCCTATAAGTAGTGGACTATAAATTTATCAATTTTGTCAAATATTACGTATTTTATATGATTAAACATTACGATATATAATATAGAATTTTTTAATTTAGTAGTCATTGAATAAAAACGAAATTGATATGAATAAATGATTAAAAAATAGAAAATGATATTTTAGGGGACAAAAAAAAATCCGACAAAATGCGGATTTCAATGTGGTAACAAATAAATGGTTCTCTCAAGCGCCCCCACACCATATTAAATATAGTAAGTTTCTTTAGACAAAAATACTATTTCAGTAATTTTTTTCCAGGTCTTCTTCACCTTTTTCTCCCCTGACTCTCCGTATGATTAATTCATTTTTCTGTATGTTAATCCTCTTTATATTTTTCTTTGAAATTTAGCTAACACACAGAAAAGAAAAGATGGAAGATTTTCGATTTGCGATGGAAGATTTTCGATTTTCTTCCATTTCCAACTTTAAAACAATTAAGATATGGGTTTGTGAAATTTCTGTCAATTTTTTTTCTCTCATCTTACTTTACTCTTCTTTCTCCGTGTGTGTGTGTGTATGAGATATGAGAGAAAAAATTAACAGAAATCCACAAACCCAAATATTTAAAGATTCAATTTCATTATAATTTGAACAAATTTTGCAAATTGGGCCGTCAAATTGGTGGTCAAACGTGCCGGCGGTAGATATTCATGATCTTCTCCGATAATGATTGCAGTTTCATGGCCTTCCACAGAGAGGATGTGGAGGGAGGATTGGCACTATCTCTTTATTTTGATAGAGAGAAAAAAAAGATTTTCCAACTTTTGTTAACAAGGATATTGATATATTTAGATTTTAAAGTAACTCATACAATCGGGCGAAATAACAGTACTCTTAAAAAATACAAGGCACGCTTTTTTTGAGCCTGAAGCCAACTAAAAAGCATGTGCATAAGGGCTTTATGTGAGCCTGATTGAAAGGATCTGGCCTATAGTAGGTTGAGGCGCTCGAGCTGAGCCTTGATGAACCTGGGGCCTTTTTGAAGCCTAGGCGCACCTTTAATAACTATGAACCAAAGTATTGCTGCATATGTATTTAATTACGTAGTAAAAGAGTTTTATTTTTCTTTCTTAAATAATATTTGAATTTATAACTTTTTGTTACATTTATCACAATACTTTAAATTAAAATAAAACTTAATTCCTCAACTTGGGGTTTTGACTTGATGGGGTATTTAAACAAAAAGTAATTCCTCAATTACTAGGTTTTTTTATTTAAATTATATATATATATATATATATTCTGTTAGAAACGGAGACATTAAAAATATAAACT
>JAOTQH010000008.1:5725520-5738697 GCA_025631255.1 Cornus kousa | reverse complement strand
ACTCCCTTTGATACATATCTTAGTGATAAAGGAATTATTCATCAAAATTCATGTGTTTATACTCCACAACAAAATGGAGTTGCAGGATGTAAGAATTGACACCTATTAGAAGTAACTCGTGCTCTTTTGTTTCATATGCGTATGCCTAAACGTTAATGGGGTGATGTTCTTACTGCCTATCATCTTATTAACCATATGCCATCATCTGTATTAGATGGCAAATCTCCACATTCTATTTTATTTCCTGATTCTCTCTTGTTTTCTCTTACTCCTAGAGTTTTTGGATGTGTATGTTATATCCACAATCTTGGTCCTGGTTTTGATAAACTAGACGCACGTGCCACAAAGTTTGTATCTCTTGGATACTCTCATTCTCATAAAGGTTATCACTGCTATAGTCCTGTTTCTCAATGGTACTTTATTAACGCGGATGAAACTTTTTATGAGTCCATCCCATATTTTTCAGATACTGATTCACTTTTTGATATAACTCCTGAGTTATCTCTTCCTACGGTTCCTTTTCCATCACTTTCTCTTCAACCTAGATCTCCTTCGCCTGCCCCATTACAGGTGTGCACTCGAAGACCAAAGCTGTCTGCTGTCATGCCTCCTCCGTCGCCTTCAAAGTCTTTGGATCTAGCACCATCCGCTGTGTTTGATTCATTGCTTATTGCACTTCGTAAAGGTACTTGCTCGTGTGTTACTAATCATCCAATTGCTCATTATGTCTCTTATAATTCCTTTTCGCCATCATTCTCATGTTTTTCATCTTAGTTATCTATTACATTTATTCCTAAGATTGTGCAGGCTGCTTTGTCTGATTTAGGCTGGAGGAAAGCAGTGCAAGATGAAATGGATGCTTTGCATCAGAATAGTACGTGGAATCTTTTTCCAATACCTCCAGGTGCCAAACCTGTTGGTTGTCACTGGGTATATACTGTGAAGTATTTTCGAGATGGGTCTGTTGAGCATTTAAAAGCACGTCTTGTTGCCAAAGGTTATACCCAGACTTATGGTATTAACTATGATAAGACGTTTACCCCTGTTGCTAAGATTTCTTCTATTCGTGTTTTGATTTCTCCTGCTGCTAATAGACATTGATCTCTGTTCCAGTTAGACGTTAAAAATGCCTTTTTGCATGGTGACTTCGTAGAAGAGGTTTATATGGAGCAACCACCTGGGTTTGTTGCTAAGGGGGAGTATCTTCACACTGTTTGTCGCCTTAAAAAGGCCCTATATGGATTGAAACAATCTCCACGGGCTTGGTTTGGAAAATTCTCTGAGGTGGCATTAAAGTTTGGTCTTCACAGGTGTCAGACTGACCATTCGGTATTTCACCAGCGCACTAAAGCTGGCTTCATAATTCTTGTGGTGTATGTTGATGATATTGTGATCACAGGTGATGATTCTGAAGGCATTGCTAAGTTGAAGTTGTTTCTGCAATATCGATTCCACACTAAAGACTTGGGTAAACTTAGGTATTTCTTGGGTATTGAAGTTGCTAGATCCAAGACGGGTATAAGTTTATCCCAACGAAAGTATGTGTTGGACTTATTAGAAGAAACAGGTATGTTAGGTGGTCGTCCGGTTGATACTCCTATGGATTCAAATACAAAACTTGTAGCTGATGCAGGTGATTTATTTAATGACCCAGGCAGATTTCGTCGCCTTGTTGGGAAATTAATTTATCTCACTATCACTCGACCTGATATTTCATATGCTGTTAGTGTTGTAAGTCAGTTCATGGGAGCTCCTAGAATGCCACATTGGATTGTTGTTCTTCGGATTCTTCGATATCTCAAGCAAGCTCCAGGTTTTGGGTTACTATATAAACCAAATGGTCATCTCAGGGTGGAAGGTTTTACAGATGCCGACTGGGCCGGTTCTCCTTCAGATAGGAGATCTACTACCGGCTACTGCACATTTGTAGGAGGAAATCTAGTTACATGGCGAAGTAAAAAGCAAACGGTGGTAGCTCGATCTAGTGCTGAAGCTGAGTATAGGGCAATGGCCCATACCACTAGTGAGTTGACATGGATACAACATTTTCTAAAAGAACTTGGGTTGACAGTTGAAGTTCCTACTCCATTGCTCTGCGATAATCAAGCAGCAGTTCACATTGCATCATATCCTGTGTTTCATGAAAGGACCAAACATATTAAAGTTGATTGTCACTTCATTCGAGAAAAAATATTACGTGGGAGCATCTCTACTCCATTCGAGAAGTCTGAAGATCAATTAGCTGATATGTTTACCAAAGCATTGGGTCATAACCGGTTAAGAAATATCTGTTCCAAGATGGGATTATTAGATATATATTCTCCAGCTTGAGGAGGTGTTAGAATGTTGTATATATATATATATATACATGCGTTGGGTCATTATGTAATTACATATAGTTGATAGGGCTCGTGTTATTAAGTAAGACTAGTACCCTTTATATAAGCCTACATAGGCTTATTAGGTTTAGTGTGTTGAACATACAAGAAATGGTTGCTATCTCTCTCTCTCTCTCTCATATGATTTTGAACAAGAATCTACCAATACATAATGCAATTATACATAAACAAAAAATCAAATCATCAACTTTGGCCTTGTAAATTTCAAGAAATCTAGGTACAGATGACAGCAATGTAACAATTGATCTGCAAAAATAACTTATGGTAACTAGTGGTAGGGAGTAATTGTTTTAATCTATCAACTGTCCTAGATTTTATGCCGCTATAGCCACCAGAGATCAAGTCTTCCAGAGGAGGGAAATGTGGCTTCTAATTAGAATATAGCTCCATAGCACCCCACAGGTTTCTCACAGATGGATCTAAAGGTGATAAAAGTTTATGTTGGAATATCAAGTAGTTTCAAATACTGTAAGGTATGTTGGAATGAAACCAACTTCTATAAATACTATGAATATTCGTTATTCATAAAACATGAACAAGTGCCTTTGACATATGGAAACCAAGTACAGACACGCAGCATATAGAACAACTGCAGAACAAAAAAAATATACTATGAATATTCAGTCTCCTCAACGTCTTTAAAACATGAACAAGTGAGGAAAGCTCCATTCATTATTCCTCGGTCATAGTTAATGGTATATTTAAGCAGAGAAGGATCTTCATGAATGAGGTGTTTGGGCAATAGTTCACACAACTAAAACTAGAACATATTCTTAAGCATATGAAATGCCTTTGACAAAATCTTCTAATTAGAATAGCTCTGCAACATGGTTGTGATAACCAAACAAACAAAGTGACGAACTTAAAAGCATGGGAATCTATACAACATCCTTACCTGGGAGGAAGAACCGTGTAAAGCTAGCTCCAGATTTCCATTTTCACTAGATATTGCATTGTGGACGGTAATTAACTTTGTCCCATCAGGAAAGGTTCCCTCAACCTAAATGTAGAATCAGAAGCTGATTTTCACTCAAAACACTTGAATCCGGAACAAATATAAGTTTCATATATACACCACAAAGAAAGAAAGTAAGAAATTGAAATGTATGACAAGCTTTCAGCACCAGAGAAAATTAAAAAATTTCAGAGCAAAAAGAATTTTGTTTCCTGAAACAGGAACATATTTTTCAACTTATAGCCTATAATAGTATTGGCCAGGCAGATAAGGACATGTAATATTGAATCAGGGGATTTGGAAAATGGCAATACTATCAAGCAGTGAATGTATCATTGAATATAGGTCATTTATCAATAAAGAAGGACAAAGAAAAGAATTTCAAACATGCTGGGTGTTCCCATATAACTTGCTCAAGCAAATCAGTTGAAGCTAGATAACCAAGTTAGAACCAAATTTTGCTGGCACTTAACTTACAACTACAAAAGGAAGCTGCAATTTTAATTATAATATCAATAAAATTCACTACCTGAACAGTATCCAAAAGGTGTGGAACAGCAGGAAGAGCTTGTCTCCTGTTAACAAGCAGACAACCGTCACCATTTGTAAATGTTGCCAAATGTAACCAATTCTTGACAAGGAAAACATAATTCTGTATAAAAAAATAGAGAAACTTCATAAATACAGAATACCCCAGCCAGAGGGTACTACTAGGCAACATAAATTTACAATGATTTTATTGTCAAAATTTTAATTCTAGGCATCCTTATTTACCCATTACTAAATTCATGAAACTTGAGGGCCGTTAGGATTTTAGGAAAAGAGTGGAATCGCTTTTCTTTGATGCTATTCTATTGTTGTGGCTTCTGGGGTTGTTCATGCTAAACTTTTCTAACACTATTGAGTAGCCCAATGGACAAGGCCTATTTCTTAGTTCTTGTCTTGCTCTCGCCACCCCCTGGTCGCCAATGTTGTCATTTCCCTATGACAAAGCAGTATGGTACATGGAATAATGTCCCGTATCTCACCTTATAGGTGCTAAAAAAAGTATGAGCTTTGCAAAGAAACGAGTATCCCCAGGAAGTCAGAATGGGCAAGTTCTCAAGTTTTTTAAAAGTTCTGTCAAAGGCCACGCGAATCAACACTTTTCTTCGCCTTACCGCGGCCTCTTTGAATCACACCTAAATGCGAATCGGTGATAAGTCGACTCGGCGATTTGACGACCCAAAAGGAGATGTTCTTTACAAATCCGCGTACTTCGCCTTTGATTAGGCGGGCGAACCCCGGCGAATGAATCAGCTAATGGGCGGATCGAAGACTTAGGCAGCAACCACACTGATCCGACCGGAAGACGTCGGATGGACACCGACTGTGTCGACTTCCTTCGTCACTGGACTTAACAGTCGTTTATCTGGCGACTCCCGAATCACACACCTATTGGCTAGTTCGACAACAACGGCTGTACAAGACCCAGAAGTAAGATCCACCGAACTTCAGTTGCAACTCCACTTCACTTTTAAGGCAGGATCCCGCTTTGAGAAATCCTCTGCCTCTATAGGTCAAGCAAAGATATGATTTGGCAAAAATCTATTGTTCTGAAGACTCAGCCACCATAGCATGGGGTTCCAATCAACCGTCGGTGATTAATTCAAAAAATGGCAAACCGGCGCATACAGAAAGAAAGTCTTTCTTTTTTAGACGGGGATTTCAGAATCAGTTAAGGGAGGGCGACTCGAAGCAAGTGGCACCACTATCTGTCCAGCCAGGGTCAAACCGCTGCATAAATCTACACTCCCGGGAATCTGAGGAGAGAGCAGCGCGCTACAAAATGTGCGAAGTTCTTGATGGTGGTATCTGTCTGCTTGACCGGAAGTACCGCTATTTTGGGAAGAAAGAACGAAATATGCCCATCATTCTGATCGCGCAGGAGTTGCTTTTAGGTTTGAAGAAGAGAGGGGTCCCTTACAAGACAAGACCGGTTCATGTGAATCCTATTTCAAATCCAGAAGGAAAACGGAACTGTTGGTCGTCTTGCAGCGACTTTATGGGGGTGCATGAAGCGTCTTGGTGTTCGGTCCATGTTCTTTTGTCTTTCCAACTTTGTTGGTCCTGCTTTCCCATGGAAGACTATATGGCGCTCTAAGGCTCCACTTAGAGTAACATTCTTTGTTTGGACTGCCGTTTGGGGCAAGATTTTGACGTTGGACAACTTGAGAAAGAGAGGCAACACTATCGTTAATTTGTCTATGCAAACGAGACGGTGAGTCTGTGGATCACATTCTTATGCACTATTCTGTGGCGTATTATTGTTCGAACCTTATCTTCAGCATATTTCGCGTACATTAAGTAATGCCTTAGTCTTCCAAAGGACTGATTAACGCGTGGAGAGGATGCCCAGTTAGAAGCCATGCTCGCGACTATTGGAGGATAGTTCCACACTGTGTTTGGCGGTGCATATGGAGAGAGTGGAATAGCAGAATTTTTTTGGCAACCTTGAAAATTCATATTCTTCTTTCTATTTTCTCTTATGTGAAAGGAAGCGCTTGCTCCTCGGCTAATGACTTAGTTGATCTTTTGGACTCTATAGGTCCTTAGGTTCAGCTTTCGTTTTTTGTGTTAGGGACGCGTTCCCCTTTTGAACGCTTTTCTAATCGACTATTACTTATCAAAAATAAAAATAAAATAAAGCGCTATTGATTTTTGTTATCACAGATACACACATTGTTTGGAGTCCTTAATACACATTTTTTGAGTTATAAAAAGGAGAAAATTGTCCGGTACAGGTCAGTCTGTAAGGGAAATCATTCTCTGCATATAATGCAAAAGGAACACTAAACATTAACATAGGACTACATTAAAATTCACCCACAATGTGGTGATGCTTGTAGCTGCACCCACAATTGCAGCAATAAACTTGTGAATTGGCCATTGGAGTGATTTAGAAGGACTAACAAATAGAAAACAGGGTATCATAGAAGTACTTTAGAGCACAAAAATACTTTTTTAATTTATGCACAGAAATATTTTCTTCCATAGTTCTCAATTGGACAAGTTTAAATTGAATTCTTTCATCAGGCTTCTATCTTTGAGCCACTCTCTCTATATACTCGGGAATAAAATTAATAGGCATATTTTGCATGAGGTTTATTGATGGTATAGTATAAGTCCAACAAAATTAGAGTAGGAGTTAGCTTGAGATTATCATTATGGAGGGATAGTCTGTACTGTGGCTTTCTGTTTCAAGAGCATGTTTAGATAGACTAGAAGGAAAGGAACTTCTGTTCAATATGGAGTTAGCTTGAGATTATCATTATGGAGGGATAGTCTGGACTCTTTGTTTTAAGAGCATGTTTCGATGGACTAGAAGGAAAGGAACTTCTATACAATGCAGAGTTGTTAAAAAATTTGATCGCCATCAGAGCTGCAAATAAATCAAGTCAAGATGAGCCCCCAGGGGCTTGGTGATGGTGGTAAGGTAAGGGGTTGGGTTCTAATATGTCCCGGTATCGAACCCCAACACTCCCATTATAATCCTTGATTTAATCGGTGTTGTCGTTGTGGGGCCGGTTGCAGCACCCTTGGTTTGTAACTTGGGGTGGGTCCAAAAGGCTCTGCCCAAGGGAGTTCTGAGTTTCAAAAAAAAAAAAAAAAAATCAAGTCAAGATGAATACTAAGGTGTTTGAGCTGGGATCAAACTTGCTGTGAGTTTAGCTAGTTGCGGTCGGGTTTGTTTCAGATGTAAAAACAAGTGTAGCAAACTAAAAGAAACTTGCTGGTGGTGGTCTCAATGGTAAAAGAAGAAAGTTAAGAAACTATTGTTGTGGGCATCAACTGTTTGAAAATTAAAAAGGAGAGCGAAGATTGAATGATTATGAATAAAAAAGTCCGATATAAGCCGTGAAAATTAAGATCTTTAAGCTTTCATTCCCATGGTCTAATTATGCTTGAGGTTTTGGGCCACTGTGGCCTCTACTAATATGCCTTTTTGGCACATTTCGGAATGCCAATATTTTCTTGCCCCCAAAGTGCATGAAAAATATATAAAAAATTGAGCCAGCAGTAAACTAATTACACGTTTTGGAGCCCCTTTTAGATTGCATCATATGATCTCACCCACTTGAGCACGTACAAATTTTGTGCACTAAGATATAAATTAATCATGGTTTAGTTTTGGCAATATCTTCTGTCCGCCTTAAATCTTACAAGAGTTTCTTATAAGTGTTGTATTGCTTAGAAGTGTTTGAATGATGTGCAAACTTGGATCCTTGATACTTCTCTCTAAGTGCTCTGTGGCCTTGGATCCTTGATATTTTCATTTGAGTATTATATTACTATCTGATCTAGATGATGAGTAATTCTGTGCTATGTTCTGAATGCCAATCTGCTGCTAAATCTTAGGAGGTCCTATAGAGTATTAATTTTAGTTAGAGTGACAGTGGTTTAGTGCTGCATTATGCTTAATGAGGATAGCACAGTTACTATTAATTTTTACTATAATATTTTCGTATTGAATATTTTGGCCATTAACATCTTCTATCCATCAGAGGAATGGCCAATTACTTGTCTTTCATACAGCTATTTTACTTTCTTTTTCACATTACTTGAACTTTTTCTGAAAGGTATCTCTTGCAGGATTTTATACCACAAATTGGACCGAAGTATAGAGCTTATGAAGGTGCTTTCTTCAAAAAAGTTAAAGGTACCTAAAATGAAAAAAAGAAGGTTAAAGGTGACGACATGACTTAGTTAGTATATGCACCCATGACTTAAAGGGCCATTGCTCATTGTTGATCACGATTGTGCGTGGTGGTGGGAGAGGTAGCTGGATATTGGCCTAACATTTGGCAAGTTTTTACATGAAGTGGTTGTTTTTAGATTGGAACCCACGTGTACATGAATGCCTATAATGTGTTTTATCATTTGAACATGTGGTTTATGAAGTTATGCATTTTAACTGGATTTTGGAACATTTAATTTTTCTTGGGAGAAAGGCTAAAGATGTAACGAACACCAGTAGAAGTTATATCACCAATATTTTGGTTATTTTAGGGGCTATTGCTTAGCGCAGTGGCTTCAGCTTTCATGTTCCTGCGAGTGGGAGGACACCTGCTTCCGACCGAAAGCTTTCTTCTGCAACAAAATAAACTACACCTATGTACAAAGGCCACATTGAGATGGCGTCCGTTGACCACATTGGGATGTACAAAGCCGTCCTAAGTTGCCAAGCATGAAATTGGGATTTGGTTTTGGAATAGCCACTTTTTAATAATACCAAAGGTTAGGTATGTGCCAAGTTTAACTTATAAAAAAAAAAGGTATGTGCCAAGTCTACCCCTCCCAGCACCCTTGATTATTAAGACCGTCTTGGCACCCTGTTATTTTTGTGCTGTAGTCGGTTGAAATGTAGGCAATGACTCGTCATGGGTGTGATTTGTCTGAGTGGATCATAATTGGACACTTTACCACCTGGCCAAATTATCAGTATGGGAAGTTGGTTGAGTCTTTTGACTAATGGGTTTTTTTGGTCTTCATCTCTTTATTATGTGCTTCTTTTTATAGATGGGTATACAATTGCAAGCGAACACCCATCTGTGGCTGGTGGAGTTGCTGTTACAGCTGCCTTCCTTCTTTTGCGAGGTATGAGTTTAGGTCTTATTCCTTGCAAATATGTTTTACCAATTGGTCACCTAATGTATAATGATGCATCTAGCACTTTTTATTTCTTTTTATTTTACATACGCAATTCAAACTTCTTGCGCACTGGGAGAAATGAAGCACTTGTTGCCCCATCCCACTTGGGATAGGAGGGGGTGGGGAGAGGGACAAGTTTTGCATCATCATATCATTTGTTTCTTGCCTATGTGTTCAATATTTGCAGAGAAATCTGATGTATTTCTATTTATTTTATATATGACAGTATTAGATTGTGATTTTGTGTTGCCAGCATCAGCTAATAGGGATTAAGGCTTTGTTGGGTTGAGTTTTGTATAATCAATAAATCTTCAAACTTCCATCTAGAAGGTGACTATATCAAGCATTAAATTATTGGAGAGCCATAGCGGAAACTTCAGCTTTGAGTAACATAGGGATCCTGGGTTTTAACTTGAAAACAGGAGTTAAAATAAGGTGCTTACCCCCATACGCCCACTGACAAAAACAAAGGCGCTTACCCCATACCCCACCAATATATCTTATGTGGTATATTACAATTCTCTTGACAAAGATTGGTTCAGGGATCATGGTACCCATAATGTGTTCAGAATTCCAGGAATGTTGACATGACTGGTATCAGTCAATATTTTAAATGTATTTTATTGAATATTTTAATGTGTTTTGATATAAATGATAACCTATAAATTACATTTAAAGGTTCTGTCTGTGGTAAAAGTGTACTAATATATTTTTAATGGATTTTATTGAATATATATACAACTCCAAATAGTTAGGATAATACTCTGTTGAGTTGAGTTGTATTGTTTTGCTGAAAGATTTTGTTTAATTTGCATGGTGAGTGAAACAGGCAAATATTAGGGTAAGGTGATTTTGACAGCGAAATTTGTTCCAGCATTTCTTGAAATTGATTGTAAAACATGTTATTATGGAGTATTGCGAAAGATGAAATTATTCTACACTTTTCAAATATTATATTCCTTAAAACGGTATCTAACAACATTGGACAGAGAATTAACTAGGCCCTGAAAGACACAAGAGGAAGGATAGAAAGTTAAAGACGGTTAAAAGTTTTTTGTTATTTTACTTGCGGATTAGAGACTGAAAGGAAACTGAGGAATACAATTCACTGATGATAAACTAAGAGAACATGTAGGATTAACAGACTTCTTACAGTTATTCTGCATGAACTACATTTTTGTTTAATTTGCATGGAGAGTGATACAGGCAAAAATTAGGGTAAGGTGGTTTTGACAGAGATATTCGTTCCAGCATTTCATGAAATTGATTTGCAGAACATGTTATTATGGTATTGTGAAAGATGAAATTATTCTACACTTTTCAAATATTATATTCCTAAAAGGGGTATCTAAAAATATTGGACAGAGAATTAAACAAGGCCCTGAAAGACACTAGGAAGGATAGAATGTTAAAGACAGTTAAAAGTTTTTTGTTATTTTGCTTGCGGATTAGAGATTGAAAGGAAACTGAGGCATAGTTGTTAAAGGCTCAAGGCGCCAAAGACCTTTTGGAGCGTAAGCGCAAGGCGCAATATAAGCCGCAAGCCTGATCAAAGTAAGGCGCGTGTATAATAATATTGCATATTTAAACATGTGTTATTATATATATATTCAGAATCAAGCATTAACTATAGTTAATGTATGTAAAGAACCATAAATTTTTGAATTTTGTCAAGTATTTCGTAAGGTTATACAATACGATATGTGATATAGAAAATTTTAATTTTATAGTCATTAAATAAAAAAGAAAATGATATAAATAAATGATTAAAAAATATAAGGCATGCCTTTTTTGAGCCTACTAAAAAGTGTGAGCCTGATTGAAGGGGCTTGGTGTTACAAGGGGTACTAGTCCCACATCGGATCCGGGTGGGAAGTGCGTATATGTAAGTGGTGTTATCTTCAATTGGTATGAGGCTTTTGGGGTAAAACCCAAGAGCAAAACTGTGCGGGCTCGGACCTAAAGCGGATAATATCATACCACGTGGTGGAATGGGTCGTTACAGTTGGTATCAGAGCCAGACCCAATCTTTGATCCAGTGTCATGCCAAGTGCCCGGCCCGGAGGCGTTCGGGTGAGCCCACCCGGGTAGGTAAGATGGCTCAACCGCAACGAGGGCATTGCGAGTTCAGGTGGTGGAGAATGTTATAAGGGATACTTGTCCCACATCGGAGTCGGATGGGAAGTGATATGGCTATAAATGGGTGGGCATGCAGTACCCAATAGCTTAAGCTTTTGGATAAATGAGCAAGTGTCCAACCGTTACACTTGGCCTGTACTAGGTTGAGGCGCTATAGCTTAGCCTTGAGAAGCGTGGGGCTTATTTGGAGCCTAGGCGTGCCTGTAACAACTATGAACTGAAGAATACAATTCAGTGATGATAAACTAAGAGAACACGTAGGATTAACAAACTTCTTGTGTTGTTTTTGAGGGATGCGTTCCCTTTTTGGACACTTTTAATGAATTATTACTTATTAAAAAAAAAAAAATGCTTACATTTTTTTGCATGGACTACAATTTTTTTTTAATAATTAGAGATTTTATAAAAAGCGCTCAAGAGGGGGGCACATTGTATATGCAACTGCACAAAAACTAAAGATCTACTATGACCGTAAGCTATCCAAAAATACATGATATTCTTCACAGATTTATAACTCTCCAACAAAATACCCCCCAGGTGCGCGCGAGTCCACAAAAATAAAGAACCAAGAATATGGAATTTTAATGCTCATATTGGAGTCTCCTCCCCTTCAAAGGATCTCCGATTTTGCTGCCACCAAAGACCCCACCACAAGCAAAGTCCAAGCATCTTGAGCTTGCTACCCCACTATAAACTCTCTCCAAGCTTCGAGCATGCTTCTCATGGAAAGCGCCATGAGCTGCATGTCCCAACTCACTCCAAACAAGGCAAGGAGTAAGTCCATCCTTTCTTAGCCACTAGACAGTGCAAGAGGAGATGATCCACTGACTCCTCATCCCTTGTTAACAACCATCTACTCTAAAAGCTTAAGCTATCAGAGAGGGTGTAACTTTAATATTTATTTCCTTCAACAAGCCCCCTCACGTGTGGCCTTCGTTTTGGTTCAACATGTGTTATTCAATTTTAATTAGGGTGATGGTGAGGTTTGGAATTGAGACCTTTGGCTCTGATACCATGTTAACAACCATCTACTCTAAAAGCTTAAGCTATAAGAGAGGGTGTAACTTTAATATTTATATCCTTCAATATTCTTCTTACACATACAACACTAGTTAACAATAATTTGCATCCTCAGATTATCAATCGTCAAGATCCTCCCCAAGGCTCCTGTCCTTGCATGGACTACATTAGCAAGCAGAACGGAGGATTCTTAACAAAAAGGAGTATTCCAAGCAGGGAACAGAGGTTAGCAGTCAGTCATGTGAGCAGAATCTCACGAGTCAATGATTGAAGAAAGTCAGGTGGTACCTGGATGGCAGAGGTACCTTTCATCATTAGTGGACAACTGCTGAGAAGTACTAATATAAACCATTACAGCGGAAGCACTAGGAGGGGCACTTGATGGAACATTAGCCGCATTGACATCCTGCTGCTGAGTAGTACTAGCATGGACTACATTAGCAAGCAGAGCAGAGGATTCTTAACAAAAAGGAGTATTCCAAGCAGGGAACAGAGGTTAGCAGTCAGTCATGTAAGCAGAATCTCACGAGTCAATGATTGTAGAAAAGTCATGTGATAACTGGGTGGCAGAGGTACCTTCATCATTAGTGGACAACTGCTGAGAAGTACTAATATAAACCATTACAGCGGAATCGCTAGGATGGGCACTTGATGTAGCATTAGCCTCATTGACATCCTGCTGCTGAGTAGTACTAGCATTGAAGAAACAATCACTTGATTAGTCTGAGTAGCCTGTGATTTACCTATTATGTCATAGCATTTATCCATGGCATGATCTCTCCACCACAATAAGCACATCTACCTCTACCATGGCCACATCCCCTGTATGATGTCAATTATGATTTCTACCATAATAAAAAAATCACTGACCTCAAAAGTCAGTATAAGTTCCTGCACTACCTGGGGAAAAATTCTAACATTGGATAATCTGCGTAAGAGAGGTAATACCATTGTTAACTGGTGCTGTCTTTGC
>JAOTQH010000008.1:5681668-5703011 GCA_025631255.1 Cornus kousa | reverse complement strand
AGACATTACTTTTTTGTATTCTTACAAAAATTTCTCACCTCAAAATCATTATTTCATTTTTGTCCTATTAATTCCCCTAAAAAGAAAATGCAACAACTTGCTAATTAATTAATATGAGCTTTTCTCACACACCATCTCTATGAAATCCGAAACCAGATTCCTCTCCATCGTCATGCTTGACATAGCAATATGTTGCCATTTGCTAAGAAGGCGCCACAGAGGGCACACTAAAACCAGTTTAATTTGTTGTGTAAATTAGTAAATCTAACTTTTATATTAGCTTAGGAACTAGACCTTATTGGTTGCATATATATCATCAACAAGAGTAGATCAAATAGTACCTTCCTTAATGAAAACTTCAATGAAAAGAAAAGTGAATTCTGTAATTGTTATGCAAGAAGATGGATGAGGTTCACATACAAAAAGATTCAACTAAAATATATGAAAAGCTAAATAATACGTAGTAACCAACGGGCCAGTGACCTAATAATTTATATATTTGATTGTTCATATTTTTAGCCCCCGGTCACAATGGTTGGGATAGGATTTTGTTCGTTGAATTATTGGTGCTAGCTAGTGGTTGATTAAGTTAGCTTGTCATTGGAGATGATAATTATAATTATTTTACAACACGAATTAAGGTTAAACAAGTTGTAGAAGAAATTCTAATACAAAAAAAAAACATTGAAAAAAATGTGGTCATGGTATGTATTTGCTAATTAAGATATGCATTCTGAAGACGCTGCCTGAGGAATAACTTTAGAATTAATAATTTTTAGTATGAAATCACTCAAGATAAACTTCTACATCATATTTTCTATCTCAAATTACATATGCTAGGTAATAAGAACTCATGTCGAATACGCCAAACTAGCCTGTGTTGAAGAGTATAGGAGTACTCATGCATGCACTCCTACAACCCTAAATAGACCATTAGCTTAGTTTTACAAAACAATCCAATTTTTTCGTTAAATTCACAGGAGTACTGCAAAAACCAATCAAACTCGTGATTTGATTTCATTAATTTTCTTGTTTAATTACTTGAGATGTCAATTAAGGTTGAGCAACACTAGGTTAGTAGGCTTATGTAATTTCTCAAAACGAAAAAATCACTTAAGAATCTGTTGCTGTTTGTAAATAATCATCAACATAATATCCCTAGCATTAGAAGATTATGTGAGTGTGTCAAATTCTATTTAATTGGCTGCCATGAAAATGGAGATTCTTCAACAATGTCCATCTAATTAGTATTTTTATGCCACTAGAATCACATAATTAACTTAAGCTAGGGTTTGTCCACAATAATCGAACTTCTATCAAAACTTTAAGGTGTCCTTTCCACTTAAAATTATCTATATCATGTTAATTCCTCAAGAATTTAGTGTGCATATCTCTGGTCTTTGTTTCCTTTGTTGATTATCATTTATCGACCATACAATTGTAGTGCACCTTTGAGGTTTCAAAATCTAAATTTTGAAAAATGAACAAGCTTGATTTATTGATATTGAAATAACTAGGAAATTTGCATAACCTTTATATATATATATATACACACACATATTGATTGATATACATGAAAATTTACATAACCTTTGGAGAATAGTACATCATTTACTACAAGTTTTATACCATCAAGCAGTCTTCCTTTATCTCCTTTTAGGCATTTAAATTCAATCAATTGCATAACTATTTCTTGTTTCTTTGACAAATTTAGCTCATGAACTATGTTGCAATTGGAATCCATCTTGAGTTATAATTAAGTAGATTACATATTAATGCAAGTTTTGATGTGAGAAAAAAAAATTATATACATATATATGAGTGTAATATATTCAGATGTACAAACACTATAATTCCGATTTCTTGATAATATGCAAAGGAAACAACACATAAACCCATACCACCACCAGATTAATACATAACTGGTTGATATATGGTTTGTTTAAAACATCATCAAAGTATAACACAACAAAGACCACCACAACAAGATCATAAAAAGCTGATAAAGTGGAAGAAGATACATAGCATACATAAAATAACACTACTGCAAACCCTAGAACCCTCAGAACTAATAAACCAACTGAAGCTTCCTTCTTAAAGCATGCAGGCGATGGATTTGATCAGAAATGCTTCTCAACATGATCTTCAAACCTCTTGGGATCATTTTGGTTAAAAGCAGACACCGAATTCATGATCGGAGCATCCCATCCCACACCACCAAAGGCAAAAGACTTGATCAGAGGATCCGAACCGCCGCCACCACCGGGTGCAATCATCATGTTATTAATATTATGCTGTTGTTGTTGCACTACTTGGTGTTGGCCATCAAACACATCTTCATTGATCAATGAATTCAAGAACGAAGAGAAAACATCGTCGGTGTAATTATAAACATCATCATCGTCTTGACTGCTGAGCCCATGGCTGCTTCTCAAACCCGTCCCTCCGGAACCATCAGAATTCTGCATTTTCACAGCATCATTTCCTGCTGTTCCGTCCTCGTTGTACTGCTGGAGCTGGACCTGGATGATCCCATATCCCTTATCGACCGCGCCACCAGTTTTATTGGCACTGGCAGATTCCTCCTCCATATGATCTGAAGTAACAGGATTAGGATTAGGGTTAGGGTTAGGGTTTGGGATATGATTTGCTTTGGAGGAAGAGGGTTTATTATCCTCGGGATTAGGGCTTAATGGCTTGTGAGTTCTGGGATCTATCCCTTGGCTGATCAACTTCTTGCTAAGGTGAGTGTTCCAGTAATTCTTGATCTCATTATCTGTACGCCCCGGAATTCTTCCAGCTATCAAAGACCACCTGCAACCAATCCCATTTGTAAAAAAAGTTTAGATCAAATTAATATACACATAAAAATTTAGATCCAATATATATATATATATATATAGATTTTCAAATCTCTTTGGAAAATTGCGGTCACTGAAAGAAATAAGCTAGTGTGTGGAAAACAGTGAAACCCTAAATATAGAACAGAGAAATTAAGCTGCATAAGGAAACCCTAATCGGTAATGAAAAAAGAGTGAGGATGAGAGAAACCCTAATCACGAAAAAGACCAAAAAGTAAGTACAAATCAGAACGGCGAGAAAAAACCCTAAAAACCCAAATCGAATAAGATTGAGAATGTTGTATTAATATATAAATATAACACAGTGTATGTATAGGTACCTGTTGCCGAGAAGGCGGTGGAGGCGAAGAATGAGGTCCTCCTCGTCGGGAGCGATGTGGCCGCGCTTGACGGAGGGGCGGAGGTAATTGACCCAGCGGAGGCGGCAGCTCTTGCCGCAGCGGAGGAGGCCCGCCCTGTGCGGCAGAGTCCGCCACCGGCCCTCGCCTTCGCGGCGGATGTAATTGGCGAGGAGCTCGTCTTCTTCGGGAGTCCATGGGCCTCGCTTCAGACCTACCTTGCTGCAACACTTCGTCGTGGTGGGTTTCGATGACGATGACGATGGTGATGGGTTCCGCATCTCTCTCGCTCCCTATCTTGTCTCTCTCTCTCTCTAGAAACTCAGGTTTCTCTCTCTAGGTCACTCACGCCAGCTGAGATGTGTAGATGCTGTACTACTACTTCTTTTGTAAATGTGCAAATGTAATTGGGTGTGCAGGGAAGGAAATATAATCTCACGCGCTTCGACGGCCCGTTATGTATACGCGCACGGATTTAAATTGGATAACATACACTCCTTCGTTGTCATAGACTGACACTCTTACTCGGCCCATTAACTTAATTGTTAAGATAAGGTAAAAAAAACAAAAATATATATCTATAACAAGTAGAAATAAAAAATAAATAAATAATACTCTCTTCCTCTCATGTAATTACTCTCCATCTTCATTATGCCTTGTCTCCTCATCGACTTTGCTAGACTTGAATTTTTTTTGCTCACTTTAAAAGATAAAAAAGATATCACTGTGTCACAAAGTCCTTGTTCATAGAAAACAAACAAAATGATAATGTTAGTCCAATGGATGGAGAGAAAAAGAAATTATGTTACTTGGCCCATTAACTTAATAGTTAAGATAAGGGGAAAAAAACAAAAAAAAAAAAAGAAGAAATACTTGGGTTATATTTGATATAACAAGTAGAAATAAAAAATAAATAAATAATACTCACTTCGTATCATATTAATTGTGATTCTTTCGATTTTGAGTTGTTCCAAAATACTCTTTCTCTTCACTTTGCTCATTTTTAGACTTAAACCCTTATCATTTATTTTGGAAGATAAAAGAGATACTATTGAATCACAAGGCCTTTAGTTATGTCTCATTGTGTATGATTTATTAATAAAAAATAAATGAAATGATAATGTTAGCCAAATGTTTGGGGAAAGATAGACAGAAATTATTTTAATGAATGAAATTGTTTTGTGCATCTTTCACATTAAAGAAATAATTTGAAAGAAAAAAAAAATTAAAGAAAATAAGAACATTCCCTCCAACTCATATATAGTATTTTGATTTTATCTTTTTATAAAAAGAAGAGCAAAATTAGTATTAAAAAGGTTTCCATTAAGCTTCCTTACTATTTCCTTCCATTTTCTTACTTTCCCTCCAACCAAACTAAGCCTTAATACTCATATTATATTACCACCCAAAAAAAAACAACAAAAACAAAAACAAAAAACAAAAAACAAAAAACAAAGGATTTTATTATCTTGGCCCATAAAATTATGGGCTTGGCCTTGAACCTAAGCATAACTGTAGTTTGTTCCCATGTGACAGAAATGGAAGAAGACACTCTCTCTTAAGTTAGGCCCACTTGAATGCCAAGTTTTGTTCGGCTCTTTCTGTTCCAACCAATATTCTCTCTTTCTAAAACAGTAGAGTATCATCATATGACATTTGTGACGAGATTACTTGTGGTGAAGCAGTATTTGTATGTATTGTAAGATGATAAGACTTCTCAACTTACCAGAAGTGGAAGGTTACAAAACACATGCTTTTTTTTTTTTGTCATGGTCTACAAGTTGGGTTTCTTATGGAGTTTATCTTGCCTGTTCAAAGATATGCACAAATGGGCAAACATTGGATAAAGATCTTTTTGCTTTGGGGTTATTTGAAGGGTGAAATCAATTTCTATTATGCTTAAACTTACCATAATATATCATTATATATATATATATATATCTGCCTATACATAATATTATTATACTACTATATATATACATATATAGGGAGACATAAAATGTCTCCTTTTAACCAAATGCACTCTTTTATTTTACTTGTCAGCTAATGATTAGTCCAAAGTTCCTCAAAGAAAATATTTGGTGTGCCCGATGGATGCACCGTACGTGTAATCAGAATTGTCCACTCCAACATATGTTTTGCACGCACCACGCCTTATACACAAATGGCTGTGATATTTTGCACGCACCGCGCGCTACACACAAATGGCTGTGATATTGTGCACCAACCACACTGAATACCAATGGACGCAACACACAGATAGATTTAATAATTTATCAGAAATCAATGGACGCAACACCGACCTCTTTGTTTGATGGGACATTTTGAGAATCTACCAAACTACCCAAGTAACAACCAATCTCTCTCTCACACACACAACTAACACTTCAAATTAGCTAATAATTGATATCCCCTTTGCAAAGCTGGTCGCTAAGCAAAGCCACAAAGCTGTGGAGCAGAGTTCAGTCTTCATAGCACAAAACCAAGTACATGACTTTTATATAAAAAATAATAATAAAAAAATAAAAAAATTGATTCTAACTGGGGCTAAAACACAAGTCTGTTTGTATGCTCCCAATTGAGGAAGTAAAATTCAGAATCAAGAAAGTAATTTTAAGTCAACCAAAATTTGGCTGAAAGTTGCACACTGCACAATTTGGTCTTCTACAGCTTATAGCTTGGAGAGGAAAATTAGTTGGTTCCTACTTCCAAGATGTAAAATGATAATTCTAAGATAACAGTAAACAGGGTGAAAGATCTGCAGAGGATGGCAAAACCATTAATAGGTTGGACTGACAGGGTCATTTATGTCAGCGAGAACTTTCCCAGCAGATAAAAAGCGAAAAACCTTTAATAAAATGCTACAAGTATATAACAACAAAACAACAGGGGGCAATACGAAATTATAAATTCAATAATTACAAATGGCTCAGAATGCATGTATTTGATATAAAAAGAGAAAAAATATCTGCAAACAATTCTGGAAAATTTCATTTGATATCAAACTATACACCCTACTAATGCGAAGGTTGGTGACTCTGCACAATGCTAAATTACAACTACGGTAGCAATCAAAATATCAAATTATCCCGAGGCCTAGAGCAGATTTCACATTATGCAACTTCCACAAGAAGAAATGACCCCGCTCGTCAAGATCAATGAGTAATGCAGGCAACTACCAAAGGACCCGCACAATCAGACCAATAATGTCAGTAATGCTTAATGCGGTACCAAATATAGAAATGTATGGCACACTTTCAGCAATATTTTCAATCAACATCTACCAGAAAATCTTATACACTATGACTAAGGGGAGCAAAGTTTAGTCATGAAGGCAAAATTTTATCAATTTTTATATCTACAAACAATAAGTCATATAGTATTAAGTCTGCATTCAAAGCACGGATGTGAAATGTAAAACTGGATCATCTGGGTTTGTAACATTTGTTCACCTTGTTAGCATACTCGTATCATCACGTGTGTAGAAAAATCATCTTCCAGGCATACAGCATTGTTGCATAATGAATAGAAGCTAAAATACCCCACTTATACACTCCTCCAGCAATTTAATCTCAGAAAATTGATTCTCATGCTGGTCAGGTTGGCATGGTCTGCATTCTTATATGCTTGTACTTTTGCTGTGTATTGAAGCATCTTGCACTCTCTGACAAGCCTTTGGAAATGAGGGTATTCAACACACCAACACCCTCCTGTAAAGCAGTATCAATCTTACCCCAAACACACCAACAATAAAGGACCTCTATTAGAATTGGATTGAGAAAAATAAGCTTTTGCAAGAAAAACTCAACAAAGAGCATAACCACGGCAACTTCATTATTATTAATTCGTTTGGAGCCACAAGTCATCACTGTAATTTTTTGGATCATATTTATATCACGATGTTGTGAATTTTGAGAAAAGATCAACTATCTAAATAGACCCAACTCAGGATATAACCATCATATTCATATCCGGTGGATCTGAAGTATCCATATTCCTTCAAATTTACAATATTCATTTTGACAGATCTGACATAGACCATGTTCGATATGCTGAGGACAGAAACGGGTGATGCCATTCTCAGAAGTGTCTCAAATGTAAGCTGGAGTCATATTAATGAAGTGGTATAAGTGTGGTCATGGCCTCTATAAGGGAGGGGGTGAGTTTATGGGGTTCAATTTTTTTTGTTATCAATCAAAAAAAAAAAAAGTGCCTCAAACCAAAATCGTAATTTTTTTTTTTCTTCGACTATGAAAGTTCCATGAGAAAACTAGGGAAAAAAAATAAAGTTTCATGAGAAGAAATTGTTTTCAACATGACAATTATATTGTTTTGGGGGGTCATTCCTTGGTAAAATGGTAAAAGCTGCTGTAACCTAACATGAGTTCGAGCCTTGAGAGCGAGACATGCATTGGGTAATGTGATCTATGACAAGTAGATTGTGTGACACAACCATATACTTACTCGTTCTTGAGCTGTTGCATTGAACCTCTGGAGCAAGAATGCTTTGGGGTCCATTTGACCAGGAGGCCTACCAATACCTAACAAGAGCCCCAATATAATTTGGTCATCAATAATGATATTGGGGACGAAAAAACAACAAATTATAAAAGTTTCAGATTTTCAACAAACCAATTCTTAGACGCGCAAATTCTTTGTTCCCTCGGAAATGATAGATTACACTCTTCAGCCTAGCAGAGTAATAGAGAAAGAGTAAGATGTGTCACAATAGTAATAAAACGGAAGCTGAACTGCATAACACGTCTAAGAAGTCAAACACCCAATTTTTCCGTAAGCAAAAACAACCATAATTTACAAATGATTGCATACCATGTTCTACAAACAAATGAATACTTTGAAACCCAATAAAATAGCTTCTTTCACAAAATAACTACTGAATACAACAGAACTAAAAGGAGTTGCAAAAAAATAAATAAATAAAATAAAATAAAAATAAAAACTGAAAAAGGTTTATTTCTCCTAATTGGTCTTGCACACAAAAACATTTGGTCATCATACACTTTGCAGAGATCAAATGATATCCTGGACAAGCTAGCATCAGAAATGTTTTATACACAGAAAAAAATCATAATAATAATAATAAAGAGCAGAAACAACCTAAGCTCTGAGAAATCCAACCAAAATAACAAAACAAACGAAAATGCCTCTAAGTAACTGTTAATAACATCCTAATCCACTCATCAATTGTTCTTCTTAGGTACTAAAAGCATATGGTTCCAAATTTTCTGAAACAAAGGACACCATACAACAGAATGGCTGTCCTCTCCCGACTTAAAAACCTATATCCTCAACCATCATACAGCCAAGAATAAAAAACAAAAAGGAGCATCCGCAATTCCTCATATTACATAACTTGTTTTCTTATCATGAGATTACGGAAATAGTAAATGAATTTTAATAAAATCCCAGTGATTATATCTAATTGTTGACCATATACATAAGATGAGAAGGCCTGATGGAGTTTAAAAGGTTCTCAAATTATTCTAACCCCTAGGAGTGCTACAGTTTGTGTACTTCACTTTTTTAGCGGTAAACTAAGTTTAAATCAAATACTTCAAACCATCAGTTATGGCAGATTTGAACCACCCCAACCCCTTTTCTTTTATGGTTGAAATCTAACTTTAGTGGTAACCATAATAACCTCAACCAAGAAATGCCTTCAGTGAACTACTTGGGTCCATATTCATTAGTCTCCTCCATCTAAGCCACATATCCATACCTTTTAATATGCATGCCAACCTACTTATACCATCTTAGCCATACATTCCATACCCTTTAACATGCATGTCAACCTCCTTAAATACACACACACACACATATATATACGCATGTATGTGCAAGCGTGTGCTTGAGTATAGGCGCATGAGTGTATGCATATATGTACACACCTATATGTTTTTACATGTGTAAGTACAAAGCGAGTTGATCATCAGATTACAAGTAAGAAAATACATCCATGGTGCTGGGCAGGGTGGACCAGGTACAAGGTCACAAGTATGGTTCTAATTATATTTTCTTCCTTCTGTCATGCTATCTTACAGTAGCGAAAATTTTCCTACTTCCAAGAAAGAAGGGGGGTAAGAAAGGAAATGTAGACAGATAATTCTTTGTACTAATTTTTTCTTCTCTTGATCTTCCATCTCTTCACAAACACACGCATGTATATAGAGATAGAGAGAGAGAGAGAGAGTAGCCTTTATGGAATGGAAATTCTCACCTCTGGATTAATTTACAATCCTTACATGTTGTCCAGTGTCCATACCTTCCTAGCATGAGAAAAATACCTCTGTGCACTGTTTTATCCATGGTTAATGATTTGTGAATTTCTACTCAATGCGTGTCTCAGCTATTTCAAATCATATGCCTTTAAAAATTGTCTCAAGAATTCATTCCTTGTTTCTCCAACAATGGAATATTTAAAACAAAAACCTAGTGACATACAGAGCCATAAACACTGAAAACACCCTTGACTCCAAGTATTTAAAACTTTTGTTATATTGTATAGAAGAATGATTCTCTAATAACATTCTATGAATGCCACATTACAATGTCCAAGGCATGTTCAAAACATGTCGTGAGAAATCAAGAAGCATACATTATATGGTTGAAATTAAACATTTATTTAAGATTATGCATATGCTTACGAATAATTGGACACATACACTGAAATGTCTAAGTATTGAATTCTATACAGGTATGATTACTTTGTAGAAATATGCATGCTTCATAGGTATTAAGCATCTAAGCAGATCTATAAAGGAAAAACATTAGTGTGTAATAAGCTGAGAGGTCAAGGGGCCTTGAAATACTAGCTGCCTACTCCAATAAGCTGAAATTTTTGAGAAGCATTGAATTCAAAGAGGTACAATCAGATATATGATTACTTCGTAGAGGTGTCTGTACTTCTTAGGTACTAAGTATTTAAATAGCTATATTGAAATTACATTAAGGCATAATGAGATGACAGGCCAGTTGGCCAAGAGGTACTATCTCCCTGCTCCAGTGCACTGAAAAATATGAAAACTATTAAATTCAATGAAGGTATAATAGGATACAGTTACTCCAGCAAGGGGCATAACTAGATGACAGGCTTGGTGACCTAAAGGTATTATCTTTTCTTATTTTTGGTAAGTACCTCGTGGTAGTAGCTGTCTACTCCATTGGGAGACGAGGAAACAAGCCTTCAAAAGGCTGCTAGTAGCTCAAGATGAGGAGGAAGCCACTCTATTATTCAAGGCTTTATGTTAAGGAGTAGCAAACACGTAGATTTTTAATAAAACCCCATTTAATTCATAGGTGTTACACTTGCATAATGTCACTTGGTCAATTATAACAGGTGACAAAAAACCACATATGTGCACAAACAAATTCCTTTGTCATGACAATTGATCTCTGAATGAGAAGTAAATTTAATGCATACAAAACTTTTGGTAGTTCTGGAATTAAGCACATAAAGCTTCCTTATTCATACCCCTTATGGGAACCATGACCTCCTTCGTGATGAAGACGAAGCACCCCACATGGCAAATTCATATCATCATGAAACTACAACCACAAAACATTAATTATAAAGAATAGCAACTAGATCTTACCAAATAATCACAAAAATTAAAGAGAGGAGCTACAAATCCTGAAAGAGACCATACCACAACCACACGATTGAGAGGTAGCTTATAGTAAGCTGCAAGTGGGCCACTCTGCAATTAAAGGAAGGAAGCTCATCCCATTACATTCCTGTGTGAGTTTGTACGCATTAACAAAACATCACTTACACACTTCTCATTTTTGTCTCTAGTTCAGAACTTTAAACACTAAATATTTTTTTCCTAGCTACTTTAAACACTAAATAGACTAAACTAAACTATTAAAAAGATACATAAGAGTTTATACCTGTTTCCATTCTTATGCACTTGGGATATAATAGATAGTTTCATGATATTAAAGCATTATACAGGCATAACTTAACATCATTCACTCTCGATTTCTTATGAGAACATTACAAACTTTTTGGATAATAGACAGGCAAACCCACAAATCATGAAGTAAAGCTATTGGAAATATTAAATAGCATACTAATAGCATAAAAGGATCAAAAATTATTTGAGAGTAGAAATCCTACTGCAAACATACAGTACATATAGAGTGTCGCCTTCACTTGAAAGCACTTTGTTCATGTCATAATATTTCCCAAGCTCACTGATGAAAGGGAATGATATTATAAATTCTATGGTGGTCATGTGGAATAAAAGCACTCATAATATTTTCTAAGCTCACTGATGAAAAAGGAATGATATTATAAATTCTATGGTAGTCAGGTGGAATAAAGACACTCATAAACCCATAGGTCAAAGGGCAATGTAGTGTTCTAAGTCAAATTGGACTCTTAATAATGAATCTCAAACGAAGAACATGTTCCACAATATCAAATGCCACCCACGCACTCCATAAATCAAGTTCCCCTGGAGTGAATAAGGTGTAATACTCAGCCTTTGACTTTAAATATTCCAGATGAAGTTCCATAACAACAGTTAAACCATTTATCAAAAAGGCCATTATTTTGTGCTCCCACCACGTGGAGTGTGGAGAGGAAGACTGAAAATGAATTAAGCTTTGGCATTATTTTTTTGTTTTCCGCTACTCTTGAACTCAAGAAAGAGCCTTCCAAGCTTTTGCCATTGTGCAGTTTAATCATTTTATAAGGAGGGGAAAAAATCTTGTTTCCAGTTTCATGATTTCGCATAGGATGAGCGTCATACCTACCATATGAATATCTGAAAATGATCTAATCGTTTGGATTTTGCATGGTAAAAACAAAAGAAATGATCTTTCCAAGAGAATTCTTCATATCTGCAACTAAGCACTAGCATACATAAAGCAAGTTCAGAGAACAAGATACCACAAACACACAATTAACAAAGCTTTATCCAACATCTGCAGTATTCTAGTCTTCTGTGTTTTGTGTTCAAGACTATTGGTGAACAACAAGGGAGTGTGCCAAGCATTTACTCAGTAACAAGGCTTTATCCAACATCCTCAGTGTTCTAGTCTCATGTATTTCGTGTTCAAGACTATTGGTGAACAACAAGGGAGACTGTTAAGCATTTACGCATTCACTGTGAGTGTATTAGGGAGTTGTAGTGCATGATTTTGTCTTTGTGTACAGTTGTTTGGGTTATGCCCAAGTTGTTACAGGGCTCGTTGAATTGTTGGAAAGGGGTTTTTGCTCGAAGTAAGGCTAGTAAATCTTGTTGGCAGCTCCTTTGTTCGCTCTGGGAGGTATTTGGAGGGAAATAACTGGGTGATATTTTGAAGAAGCACTGAGACTAGAGGCTACAATTCATAGAGTGAAGGAATTAATGTTGAATTATTTTTTATTTTGGCTTTAAGTGAGAGCAGGAAGCTACGGTATCTATAGATTCTTTTGTGGGGTTTTGATCATTTGTATTTTTATCTTAGTTTTTCATTTTGTTCATCGGTTGCTACCTTGTATACCTTACGTGTACATAGGTTGCACCTGCTTCAACGGCACTGTAAATGATATTTTAATTATTAAAAAAAAAAAAAACAGCAAATCGAGTGCCTCGGTTTAACTTCCAAGACTATGGAAATGTCAACATTTGATCTCACAATCAGAACCCTTCAAGTTATAATAAAAAAATCTTTTTTGCAACCCAGAAAAGCAGAACCAAAAAAATCACACAAGTTGAAGATGATATAGCTCAATCAGTTAACAATCAACAGGACAAATAACCAGAAACGATTTGAGTACTATATCAGAAAGAACATAATTTTAGTAATGATGAACAGATGCATGGGTTACTTACAGATTCACCACTCAAATTCATGTATGTTTGTGGCTTTGCAAGGAGAACAGGAACATCACTAACAAAACCTGAAATTGAATACAAAAAACCCATAAATTTGCATAAACAACACCACACACACACACACACACATATAATGAGGATGATTCATGTGAAGTGTAATACAGGCCTTGTCCGAAAAGAGCTTTGCAGTGAACTGTGTCCATTGAAATCCCTTGCAATTGAGCAAACGCATCAATCATGTCAAACCCTACCTGTGTTTATTCAAGAAAGCAAAAGGAAAACCGAAGTGAAATTGTTGTGATGAGAAATAAGAGCTGAAATTAGGGTTTGCGAGAAAGAAAGAATTTGTGGGGGTTACATTGTGTCTTGTTCCTCTGTATTTATCGCCTGGGTTGCCCAAGCCCACGAAGAGCCATGGCTGTGGAGAAGAAGCTGTGCAGAAGAAACGCCTACACAACAACCTGTTCATGAGCATCTGCAAACATTCCCTCCAATTTCTTCTTCTTCTTCTTCTTCTTCTTCTTCTTCAGAGAAATGCTTCAAACATTGACACAATCTAGATTGGAAAATAAAACAATAGTTAAAAAGAGATGGGAAATTACACTGACCTCTCAATATAAAGTCTAAATAACAAGTATCTCCTTTATAATTTTTAAAATAACATTCACCTCCTGGTGTTATAATCATTGTACTTTTACCATTACAATGTATGGGACAGAAGTCGCAGAATACATATCAAACATTTGAAGGGAAATTTTGAATTTTTAAAATTTTTCAGGTGTGACAATAATAACAAGGCTGGCAGATTTTATGACAAGATAATTCAATATTACTCTAATTATAATTAGAGGAGAGATTAGTGTAATTTATCCAAGAAATAATAATAATAATAATAATAACAATAATATCTGAAATTTTTAATGATTGGGATGCTTTAATTGTGAAAAATAGTTTAAAATAATATGGGTATAATTTGATTTTTTTAAAAACACGACACAAAAAATGTAAATCATAAAATTATGACAATTATATATAATTTGTTTATATAAATTACAATAATTATTATTTGTTTTTTTTTTTGTTTTTTTCAATAATATTCAATATTAGATGAAATTAGAAGAGTCATTTACAAATTTGTATATTATTTGTTTAGATAATACTTGCCAAAAGAATGAATCTTGTATTATCTATTGTTGGGTAGTTAAATGAATCCCACGTGATAAGTCAATCTGGGACTTATATGGGGCAAGGGTTACTCCACCTAATAGGTTAACTTTTTGGGTTAGATATTCTCAAGTCCGACAACTGGTATCAAAGCCATGTCCCAAAGAACCGCATGTGGACTCTAGATCCCCTAGCTATCGAGAAGATGGTAAGACCAGTGACATTCTATCCACCGGGGTGAGCCTCGTTCAGGGGGTTGTTGGGTAGTTGAACGAGTTTCATATCGATTAGAAAACAAGAAAATCTGAGACCTTATATAGGACAAGGGTCACTCCACCTAATAAATTAACCTTTTGAGTTGAATATCCACAATTCCAACATTTATTTCAATTACAATAAATATGTTTAGATATCTTTTTCTTTTTTTTTTTCTTTTTCTTTTTCTTTCATACCTACCAAAAAATATAGATATTGTATTATATGTTTTAATTGTAAATATATAGTTCGAGATGTTTGCTCAGATTCTTGGATGTTGCACTGGCTCCTTTCCCATTTTTTATTTAGGGTTGCCTTTGGGAACCCCTTCGAGATGCGTAGGGAGTTGGGATGCAGTTGTGGATAGATTTGAAAGGAGGCTGACGGGTTGGAAAAAGAAGGATCTCTCAAAGGGGGGTCGGGTTACTCTGATTAAGAGCACCCTTTCTAGCCTCCCCACTTATTTCTTCTCTCTATTTCAGATCCCTTCTTCTGTGGCTGAGAGAATAGAGAGATTGCAGCGCAACTTTCTTTGGGGGGAAGAGGAGATGAGTTCAAATTTCATTTGGTTCGGTGGGAGCAGGTGTGCCGTCCAATTCGGTGTGGAGGTTTAGGATTAAGGAGATTGGTGCTTTTCAATAAGGCTCTCCTTGGGAAATGGTTATGGAGGTTTGGGATTGAGAGACATTGGCTTTGGAGGAGTGTTATCGCAAGCAAGTTTGGGGAGATTAGTGGTTAGTGGTGCTCTGCTGAGATTCGCGGTACTAGAGGGGTGGGGGTCTGGACTCTTATTCGGAAGTGGTGGGATGATTTTTGCAAGCATGTTCGCTTTCGGATCAAAAGATGGCAGAAGGATCAGATTTTGGGAGGATCTTTGGTGTGGGGAGCTTCTTCTTGCTCTCGCTTTTCCACGGCTCTATAAGATTGCTTCTCATAGACAGACCTTGATAACGGGAGACTGACTTGGGATATCCAGTTCAGGAGCCACTTTCAGGACTGGGAAATTGAGAATGCTACTCATCTTTCGGAAGTTTTGTACCGTCAGGCGATCATTGTTGGGGATTCGGATTTGGGTTCCTAACTCTCACGGTCGGTTCGAGGTTAAGTCCTTTTTTAAATGCCTTTTGGTTGATTATGGAGGCTCTTTCCCTTGGAAGTCTATTTGGCGGTCTAAAGCCCTCCTTAAGGTTGCCTTTTTTGCATGGACTTCCGTCCTAGGCAAGATTTTAACCCAGGATAATTTGAGGAGGAGGAATCAGGTGGTGGTCAATCATTGTTATATATGCTTGTGTGATGAGGAGATAGTTGACCACCTTCTTTTGCACTGCAGCATGGCCAGAGACTGTTGGGATTTGATGCTTAGATTATTTGGGATCCATTGGGTTATGCCTTGTTCCTCTAGAGGTTTGATTGAGGCTTGGAGAGGTGTCTCTGTTTCGGTTCTCATTCAGGAGGCTTGGAGGGCTACGCCTCTTTGTATTTGGTGATGCATTTGGCTCGAGCGAAATAACAAATACTTTGATGAAAAGAAGAAATCTATTTCTACGCTTAAGTTCTCTATTATTTCCACTCTTTTTTGTTGGGTTTTAGGGAGAGATTATAGATCTATTGAGGAGATTATTGCATTTTTGGCCTCTTTGAAGGTTTAAGACGCCTTGTGGCCCTTGTGTTTCCTTGGGTTCCGCTCCCCTTTTGAACGTTTTTAATATAATCTTACTTATCAAAAAAAAAAAAAAAAATCTTACAAGTTAGGAGAAAACGTTTTGAACAATTGTGCTACAAGTTAGAGACGCGGTTGGAGTCTTCTACTCCGACTAGTCACCGAAGTCATTTACTCCGGTGAAATCCTCAGCTACTTTCCTTTCTATTTTCCCTTTCTCTGTTGGGTTTGTTGTCTGTGTTTTTCGTTTTTTCATCTCTGGTGATGCGGTCGTTCTTGGATGTTGCTAGGCTGCCTCGTTTGTTTCAAGGCGGAACTGCAAGATCTGCTAACACTTATCGAGGGCATTCGATCTTTCTGGATAATGATTCGGTTGGAAGAAGAAAAGAGGACCTTCGGTCGTGTTTGGTGGGTAAGTTCGACAAAGAAGTGGGTGATAGGGCTCAAATCGCAGCTTGGGCTTCTCGAGTTTGGAAGGTCTCATCCGGTGTTTTGGTTTCTCCTCTTCCAAATTCTTTGTTGCTTTTTCGTTTTCCTTCTTCATCAGAGGCTGCTTGTGTGCTCAAAGAAGGTCGCCGTGTTTGGGTGATGGCCACCTTACAAGTGGACCCTTGGAGTTTTAGGGTGAGGTGTTCGGAGGTGTTGAAAGGTAAGGGCCTGAAGATTGTGACGCTGTATAGACTCCCTCTACACCTTTGGAGTCATGCCCTATTTGTGATGGTCGGTGATTTGTGCAGTGGTTTTGTTTGGGTGGACGCCTATGAAACAATTGACGCTGAAAGGGTTCGTACCACAGTGCCTGATGGAAAAGTCTGTCCTCCTTTTGTTTTCATTCACGATGACCGGTTCTGTTACAAAGTGGCGGTGTGGGAAGAGAAGCCTCCAGACCTTGTGCCGACAACGGATAGTTTGGAAGGAGGTGATGGTTTGCATTTGCTGAAGGAGACAGAATGGTTAAGGTAGGATTCTATGGGGAAGAAGGGTTTAGCTGAATTTCAGAGATGGAAGGAGTGGAGGGATGATCTCTGGGTGCGCAATTCGGAATGTTTTAGACGACTCTTCAGTCTGAGAAGGAAAGAAGGCTCTTCGGCCGTGCCTGATCGTCAACGGCAAGAGGGATTTAGGCGGAGGACTCATCGGGCTTGGCCGTCCGGCATTCTTGCAGATGTGGAAAAAAGGGCGTCACCGTGGTGTTTTTCACGTGACTCAAGCGCTTGGGAGGGGGAGCCTTGACGTCCACACACGTGGTTGGCGCAGAGGGCTTGACCGTTCAAAGTGGATGTCAGCTGCATCCACTTCTATTTCAAATTCTTGGGCTCCAAAGAAGGTAAAAGGCTTTGTTTGGGGTTGAGTCTATGGTTGGGCCAAATAATGGGCTGGTGGTTAGGGCTTCTGGACCTAGTGCCCCTTCTTTAAGTGGGCCTGAGGTTTGTAAGACTGGATTCAAGCCTTTGCCTTTGGATGTGGGTCGATTGTCTTCTTTTGGACCGGATGGTAGTGTTGCGGCCCACCCATTAAATGTTTGTTTTGCCCATGGACCTGATGTATTGGGATGTGATTCGAAGGGAGGACCAGGTTCTTCCAATGCTCTTTCTGGGCTTGTGTTGGGAAACCGCTTCAGGCCTTTAGGTGATTTTGTGGAGGGCGTTGACTCTCATCCATCTGGTGACTTATCTGTTGATTCCAGAAGAGGTCGGCATTCAAAGGGGCTTGCGCAGGGACACCGTGTGAAGAAGAAGGTGTTCTTGCCCTCTTTTCGCAAAAGATGGTCATGGAAAGAGAAGCAGAAGTGGATTCCGGGTTCGTAGCTCGACTCTGGTTCGGGTAAGTATGTTTTTTTGCAAAAGCTGTCTCCTTCTCTCCCTTTTCTCCCTTCTTCTTCCTCTTCTCACCCTTGTGGGGTGTCACGAAGTAGCTTGGGGTTGAAAAAAGGAGTTGTGTCTTCTGTTTCAAAATGTTTGTCCCCAATTTTTGAAAAGGAGCCGGAGCCTGATTGTGAGAATCGACATGATGGAGACAGTGGTAAAGAGCTGGAATCCTCTCGGTTGTATGATGTTAACAGTGAAGGTTTTACTGTGTGTGGGCCGGGATGTGAAGATCAAGATTGATGATGTTTCAGCTGCTGTGCTTTTGAACGATTTGCGGGCTCATCTTGTTTTGAAGGGTTCTCATAATGAGCAGAATGATCATTTGGCTGATGAGGTGTTTGGGACCCCGCTTTCTAGCTGTTCTCCATCCTTGTCTACTGTTG
The DNA here is from genome assembly GCA_025631255.1 of Cornus kousa. Taxonomy (NCBI): domain Eukaryota; kingdom Viridiplantae; phylum Streptophyta; class Magnoliopsida; order Cornales; family Cornaceae; genus Cornus; species Cornus kousa. Next base: position 5,684,634 of record JAOTQH010000008.1, on the reverse strand, counting down.
TGAATGGGAAGGATGGGTCGTGTTCCTCTGTTCATGAGGATTTGGGTATGGTTTTGTGGAACGGATGTGAGTCTGATTTTGATTTGCTTACCCCTTTGGCTGTAGTTAGACCAGAAGGGAATTCTGCGAAAGGGATTGGTTTTGATGCAGGTGTGGCTGATTTTGAGGATGATTGGTTTAGGGCAAAGGGAGTTGAGGTGGGTTACCTTTTGGGAGTTTCTTTTAAGGGTCGGATGGAGGAGGCGACAAGTTTATTCCTCGATGTTCTTAATGCTTAGTTTGCTGATAGAATGGGAAGTAGGGGGAGCATCCCAGCAGAGAGAGAGGAGAGGGGGGTTCCGAGCCCCTTGACTTTCGTCACTTATGAAAGGAGGAGCAAGGGGTCTAGGGAGAGGGCTAGTGGAAGGAGGGGTGTGATTGTCAATTCTACTGTTTCCCTATGAAGCTACAAATCTTTTCTTGGAATGTCCGGGGTCTCAACGACCCGGGTAGAAAGAAAGTGGTGAAATTGGTGATTCGGAAAGTGGGTGGTTATGTTGTGTGTCTGCAAGAAACTAAGATTGCCTCGATGACAGATGTGATTGTTTGAAGTTTGTGGGGAGGGAGATTTGTGGAGTGGTTTGCTTTGGATGCGATTAGCTCTTCGGGTGGTATCCTGATTATGTGGGATAATCGGTGGATCTCTTTGGTGGATTCTCAAGTTGGTCTTTTCTCAGCGTCATGCGTTCTTTCTACAGTGGATGATGGTTTTTGTTGGGTCTTTTTTGAAGTTTATGGCCCTTCGGTGGATGGTGTCTATCATTTGATCTGGGAGGAGTTGGGGGTGATTCGTAGGAGATGGTCGTTGCCTTGGTGTATCGGGGGGAATTTCAATGTTGTGCGTTCTCCTTTTGAGAGGTCGTCAGGGGGCAGGTGGACGGCTGACATGATGTCCTTTTCGGAGTTTATTGATGCTTTTTGTTTGTTTGATTTGCCTTTGGTGGGTGGGCCTTTCACTTGGTCCAGTGGTCGTTTTCCTCCTGCTCTATCTCGTCTTGATAGATTCCTTTTGTCGAGCGATTGGGAGGAGAAGTTTTCTGATGTTGTTTAGGCCACTTTGGCTCACCCTTTGTCTGATCATGTTCCGTTGATGTTGGACTGTGGTGGGCTGCGTAGCAGAAAATCCCCTCTTAGATTTGAGACTATGTGGCTTCGGGCTGTGGGCTTTCAAGAGCATGTCCAATCCTGGTGGGTGGGGTATGGAGTGGGTGGCACTCCTAGTCATTCTCTGGCAAGCAAGTTGCGTTTTTTGAAGAATGATCTTCAAGTTTGGAACAAAGAGGTTTTTGGTAATCTGGCCTGGAGGAAGAATCGGGTTCTCTCTAAGATTGCTGACATTGATAAGTTGGAGGGTTAGGGTCTTTTGTCGGTTCCCTTAAAGCTTAGGAGGGTGGAGTGTCGAGCAGAGTTTGTTGAGATCGCTGTCATGGAGGAGATTTCTTGGAGACAGAAGTCTAGAGCTTTGTGGCTTAAGGAAGGTTACAACAATACAAAAAAATTTCATAGACTTGACAATGCTCATAGAAGGGGCAACCACATTGGGAGGATTCGGGTGGATGGGGAGGTGTTCAGCAAGGAGGAGGAGATTTAGAAGGGTTTTTCTGATTACTTTTCAGAGTTGTTCACTGAACCAGCTGGTTGGCGACCTTTGCTTGATGGGTTTCACTTTGACTCTATTTCGAGTGAGGAGTGCTCTATTTTGGAAGAACCATTTTCAGAAGAGGAAGTTTTTTTTGCTTTGAAGAGCTGTAATGGGGATAAAGCCCCTGGTCCGGATGCTTTTACTATGAGATTCCTTTTGGAGTGTTGGGAGGTGATGGCCTCTTTTCATTCCTTCCATGCTCATGGCTCTTTTGAGAAGAGTTTGAATGCTTCTTTTATTGCTCTTATTCCGAAGAAGGGAGAGACAATGGATGTTAGGGATTTTCGCCTATTAGTTTGGTGGGTTGTTTTTACAAGCTGATTGCGAAAGTCTTGGTCTCTAGGTTAAGAAAGGTTTTGGATGGCGTCATTTCTTACTCCCGGAATGCTTTTGTGGGAGGTCGTCAGATTTTGGATTCTGTTCTCATTGCTAGTGAATGTGTGGATTCCCGTTTGAGTAGCGGAGTTCCGGGTGTTTTATGTAAGCTGGATATTGAGAAGGCGTATGACCATGTGAGTTGGAGCTTCCTCCTTTACTTATTGGAGAGGATGGGGTTTGGTGGCCGTTGGAGGAGATGGATTCTTTTTTGCATTTCTAGTGCTCGGTTTTCTGTCCTTGTGAATGGAGCTCCAACGGGTTTTTTCTCTAACTCGAGGGGCTTAAGACAAGGGGATCCGCTTTCTACATTCTTGTTCCTTTTTGTGATGGAGGCTCTTAGCAGATTACTACAGAGGGCTGTGGTGTTAGGTTTTTTGAGAGGTTTTCAGGTGGGCAGGGATGCTACTAGTCAACTGGAGATTTCCCATTTGATGTTTGCGGATGATACTTTAGTGCTTTGCGATGCTGATGCACTCCAGTTGAGATATTTGAGATGCGTTTTGATTTAGTTCCAAGTTGTTTTTGGTCTTAAGGTGAATGTTGGCAAGAGCCTTCTTGTGCCTGTAGGGGATGTTCCTGAGATTGAGATGTTTGCTCAGATTCTTGGATGCTGCACAGGTTCTTTCCCCATTTCCTACTTAGGATTGCCTTTGGAGCCCCTTCGAGATGTGTGGGGATCTGGGATCCAGTTGCGGATAGATTTGAGAGGAGGTTGGCGGGTTAGAAAAAGCAGTATCTTTCTAAGGGGGGTCGAGTTACTCTGATTAAGAGCACCATTTCTAGCCTCCCCACTTATTTCATCTCTCTCTTTCAGATTCCTTCCTCAGTGGCTGCGAGAATTGAGAGATTGCAGTGCAACTTTCTTTTGTGGGGTGGGGGTGGGGGGGGGGCGGGGGGGGTTGAGGAG